>CM076578.1:357103882-357613548 GCA_034641835.2 Pinus albicaulis | reverse complement strand
AAATATTCATGGAGATTCAGAATTGATTATCAAACAAGTGAATGGAGAATATACTGCTAAGCATCCAAGATTACAAGCTTATAGAGATGATGCTATTGACCTTTTGAAAACATTCACAGAATATGAGCTTAACTTTGTCCCTAGAAACCAAAACATTCTTGCCAATGGTTTAGCCTTTGCTGCTAGTTCATGTCAAAAACATTATGACAGCAAACAATATACAGTCCAAGTTAAATATAGGCCACCAATCCCTGATAATGTCAAATATTGGCAAGTCTTTGAAGGAGATAAACAAATAGAGGATTTCCTACAGTCCATAAATGGGTTTGAAATGGCCAATTCAGACTCAGAGTATGAAGAAGACTGTCCTACTAAGGAAAAATCTTATGAAGAAGAAACTCCTAACATTGCTAATATAAATCTGTTAGCTAAAGAACACCCATAGAAAACAAAGTTGAGCACTGATTTAGAACAATAAGATTTTGAAGTGCTACAGTCCCACACTGATAACTTGCCAAAGGGACTAGTGCCTCTAAAAGAGCTGTTTGACTTTAATGATGTTGCTAAAAAGCCAAAAATGGAACCTACTGAAAATGAAGTAGAAGAGTGCAATATAGGCAGTAAAGAAAATCCCAAAATGATTAAATTATCCAAAACACTGCCAACTCATATAAAACTGAAATATCTTGAGCTTTTTAGGGAATTTTCTGATGTTTTTTCTTGGAGTTATGAAGACTTAAAATCATATGATACAGAGATAATCCAACATAAGATACCCCTCAAAGAAAACCAGAAACCTTTTAGACAAAAATTGCGCAGAATAAACCCTATGCAATTACCCCTGGTTGAGAAAGAAATCAAGAAAATGTATGACGCTGGAATCATAGTCCCAGTGAGATACTCAAACTAGGTTTCCAATCTTGTATCTGTGAGGAAGAAATAAGGCTTTGTATAGGCTTTAGAAACTTAAACAAAACCTCTTTAAAGGATAACTACCCCTTGCCCAAAATGGATCATATTTTACAAAGGGTAGTAGGTTCTGAAAGAATTTCTTTGCTAGATGGCTTTTTAGGATACAACCAAGTGCTAGTACATCCTGATGATCAATTTAAAACAGCCTTCACTACACCTTGGGGCACTTTCATGTATGTGAAAATGCCCTTTTGTCTAATGAATGCTAGTGCCACATTTCAAAGAGCCATGGATATTGATTTTTCAGAAGAGATAGGCTTATTCATTGTGATATATTTAGATGACATCACTGTCTATTTCAAAACAGATGAAGAACACCTTTCTCACTTAAGAAAAGTCTTTGCGAAATTCAGAAAGTATGGTCTATCCTTAAACCCCAATAAAATTTTATTTGGCCTCCAAGAAGGTAAACTTCTAGGCCATATTATATCTGAAGAGGGAATAAAAATAGACCCTAAAAAGATTTAAGGCATATTGAAAATCAGCCATCCTAGAAACATCAAAGAGCTTCAATATTTCATTGGAAAGATTAATTTCTTAAGAAGTTTCATACCAAACCTAGCTGAACTCCTTAGAAACATAACAAACATGCTAAAAAGGGAAACGGGAGTTAAATGGACCATTAAATCAAAGCAATCCTTTAAACTAGTTAAACAAGAACTCACTCAAACACCAGTTCTCATTAGCTCTTATTTCAAAAAAGATTTCTTCATTTTCTCCTTTGCATCAGAACATACAGTTGTTGTTGTCCTACTACAGAAAAACATAAAGGGACAAGAGCATCCTATTGCATTTTTTAGAAAGGCTTTAAGAGATGCTCCTTTGAAATACAATATAATAAAAAACAGGATTTTGCCTCGATCAAAGCACTGAAAGACTTCAGAGTTTACATTTTACACTCACACATCATTGCATTTTTCCCACACACAATTTTCAAAGACATTTTGACAGAAGATCCTGATGGAAAAAGAGGAAAGTGGATTGATGTTATATTAGAATATGATTTGGAAATCAGACCCACTAAACTGATAAAGGGACAAGGACTTGCAAAACTTATGGCTGAATCAAACCTCAAAGCCTTAGACATGAACATGATTGATGTTTTAGAAGAACAAGAAGAGTGCACAGCCCCTCTTGTTGAAGAAGTATTGTTGAACTCACTTTGGTATGCTAATATTTTATATGTGCTCTTATATCTTAATGTTCATCCTGGTTTATCAAAGACAAAGGCAAGATTTCAAAAGTTAAAAGCTGTAAATTACTACATTGTAGATAAATGGTTATATTGGAAAAATTCTAGTGGTATATTGCTTAAATGTTTGCCTGAGAATGATGTAGAGAATATCAAACATGAGTTTCATGAAGGGGAATGTGGAGGCCACCTCTATTGGAAGACAACTGTAAACAAAATCCTTAGAGCTGGTTACTATTGGCCCACACTCTTCCAAGATATCCATAAAGTGGTAGTTGACTACCACTAGTGCCAAATATTTGAAAACAAAAGAAAACTCTTACCCTTACCTCTGCATCATATCTCTGTTGAAGCTCCTTTTCAACAGTGGGGCCTAGACTTCATTGGGGAAATCCATCCTTCTTCATCTACCTAGCATAAATGGATCCTCACAGCAACTGATTACTTTACAAAATGGATAGAGGCCATCCCTTCTAAAACTACCACTGATTTAGTCATCACTAAATTCCTTGAAAACCATATTTTGTCTATATTTGGGTGTCCTAGAAATATTATCACTGACAATGAAGCTGCCTTTAGATCCAAAAGGATGGTGGAATTTTTCCACAAATAACAGATCACAATGGGTCATTCCACAACTTATTATCCTCACAGTAATGGGTTGGAAAAATCCTCAAACAAAAGTCTAATAAACATCATCAAGAAGTTGCTAGAGGAAATCAAAAGTCATGGAACAACAAGCTAGTACATGCATTATGGGCTAACAGGTTAACATGCAAGAAATCCATTGGAATATCCCCCTATCAGCTAGTTTATGGAGTAGATGCAATTTTTCCAACAAGCCTAGGAGTTCCAGTCATGAAACTCATCCAGGAGGTACAGTCTGAAGAACATGAGATGATAAGAAGGATAAATCAGACCATAGAGTTGCAGCAAATAAGAGAGGAAGTCTATAACATAACATAGCAAGTGAAAGAAAACATCAAGAAGCTGTTTTACAGAAGGACAAAATAAAATGACTTCAACATTGGTGACAGAGTACTCAAATGGGACTCAAGGAGATAAGACAAAGGAAAACATGGTAATTTTGAAAATCTGTGGAAAGGTCCTTATATTGTCCATTCTACCAAAGGCAACAATGCATTTTTCTTACAGGAAATGGATGGAACAGAAATTTTTGGAGGTCTTGTCAATGGCAGGATGCTCAAACATTATTTCCATTAATAATGTCAAGTTTAAAGCTTTATCCACTGTATATAACATTTTTTAAATAAAAATCATAGCAAAGATAAGTACAAAAATAGAAAAAACAAAGAAAAAGAGGGCAGAAAAAGAAAAGGTACAGCCCCATACCCAAAAAAACAGTACTTCTGAAAGTGTGCAAGCCTAAATGCCACTGTTAATTTAAAATGATACCTTGTTCAGTCATCTAGCCTAATCATGTTTGAACATGATTTAAATTTATGTTGATAAGTCAGTAGAAACAATGGTTGTCAAGATTATTTCAGACTTGACTTGTGAAAAAGAGAGATTAGGGAATTATAAAGATGTTGGTTCGACATGCTCAAAACAGAACCAAAGAGATAGATAAGGATGCATTATTAATGACACATCACAGCCTTGTCTTTCTTGATTTACTTTTATGCAAATAATGATTGTGTGCAGCTTGTTCCAAATGCCACAACCATGGTTAATCAGACTGTCTAATCCTGATTTAAACCATGTTTTAAATTTATGCTGATAGGTTAATGAATGAAGATTTTCCAAATTGTCTAAACTTGGCTTATCAGTAGACTAGATTAGATTAGAAATTGTTCTTAAAGCTCAAAATCTGAGCCAAGAAAGAAGAGAGGGATAAAAATCAAATTCCAAATTTCAGCCCTCAAAGTTTTGTGTTGAAAGTTCTGCAAAATAAAGTTTTGTATGCACATTTGTACAAAGTATCACTGCTCATAACAAATCAGACAGTCTAATCCTGATTTGGTTATGGTTTCAATTTTCTGTTTTAGATTAGAGAATAAAGGCTGCCAAATAGTTTAATCTTGGCAGCCAAGTAGTTTAGGTAGAAAATAAAAGAGTTCAACAATTTAATCCGAACTCTTGGAAGAAATAAGGATAGGAATAGATAGTTTATTTCTGTTTTAAAAAATAAAATGTCAAAGAGTTGCTAGTCCAAATGCACTCAAAGAAGAAGAAAAAATGTTAGAACTAGTGTGATGGGTAGGTAGAGGTTGAGTTGGAATTAATCATGTTATGATTCAGATACTTCGGATCACTTCCTCAAAGCAGCAAATCATCAAGATAAAGGAGGTCTGTCAAGGTGCAAATCAAGGCACTGGTCTACTTCTTCCATAGATTTATCTTTTGAGGTTTTGTTGAAGCCTTGAAAATCGATGCTTCAAACATCGGGGGAAAACCACCCGGTCGAGACCTTAGGACAGCTCCTTTTCCGTTTGGTGTGGTGGCTCCGACTAGATTTATTGGACCAGTTTCCTAATAATGATTAGATTGGTAATGGAGTGTTTGTATAGGTGAATAATGGAATTAACTGACTGAAATAATCTAGCTAACTTAAACTATAACTTGCAAATATTTCTAAAACTAACCCAGGCATTAAGTATGAATACGACTTAAAGATGGTTTCTATTAAACAAATAACCATGAAAATGTACTATTATTCAACAGAAAGATGCAGTATCATATAATGATAACTCTGTTTAAGAAATTAAACAGAGTTAGAATAACACATCGCATTCATAATTCTATATATCATTTGCATATACTATGATAAATGAGTATTTCTATATCTTCAGAAATGACATGATAAAGAAATATTTGTGAAAACAAGCATATATAAATGATAGCAATTTTAAAGAGAATACTTCATAACATAAAGAAAATAACAGTAAATCGATATAAATACCAAATTCATTGAGATATTTTCTTGATGCAACTCAATATCCAGATCCTGTGCTTTAACTTAAAACAACCTCCAAGGTATAGAAATGCAATTCTTAAATATAATTCGCCATAAATCACAGGATGTGATCCTTTATAAAAATAAAATAATAAATGGAGTACAGAAATGTATCATCCAAGTCAAAATTATTACAAATTTAGGACCCCTTTCTAAATGCATGAAAGGGGTTTAAATAGGAAATTAACAAAACAGATTATCTATAACTTATCCTAGAAACTATCATCGGAGATCCTAAAAAAGACTTGTGATATCAAAATAAACAGATTCATTGATTTTCTCCTGTATTCAATGTGCTGAGATGGCAGATTTTGAGCATATCCTTGACCTCGGTTGGATGACTCAGCCTCGAATGCAACTAACCAATGTACGTGGCATCGGATAATTCTGGAACGATGCAATTGATGGCGTTTGAAAGGCATTTGATTGACATCTGTTGACTGCGTGGTTTAATTAAATATGTCCACATGACATCCCATGTAATTTCTTGAATTTTTCTGATTTTCTAATTCTTGTTGATTAATTCTTGCTTCCACCTAGTATCAGTTTCCTTCACCTTTGGTAATTTACCTGGAATACAATCTGAAATTAAATTAGTAGCATATAAGCTATCATTAACTAATTGTGTCAGATTGTTCATCGTAGCTCTTTCCCTTGATGTAGCTTGTTCTTCTTTAATCAACTGTTTTTCCCATTCAGCAAACAAAATTTATTTATGTCTTTCTTCAATTCTGGGAAGATTTGCATTATTTCCTTCTTATGAGTTTTTCCATGAAAGAAACTCTGATATCTTGTCATCTGCATTCTCAAATTCAAGTCTGAGGCTGACTGATTCATCAATAAGGGAAGATGTTATTTCACATAAAGGCTCTCCTTGTGCAATCTTTTGACAGAGATCATCTAACTGCTGAGACAATAGCTTATTTGTTTCCAGAGATTCAGTTTTAAATTGGTCAATTTTAGGATAATCCTTAAATTTATCCAGTCTTTCTTGAAATATTTTTCCTTGCTCTGCTTTGGCAGTTTTCTCATTTTGCAGCAGGGTTTGTAACTTGGACACCTCTTGGGACAACTGTTGTTGCTTATTCAAATCTTGTTGATCAAGTTTTTTATTTTCCACACTTAGTTGTTATTCCAGCTGTTTGGCTCTAAGTTTTTCTTCTGCTAACTGTTGTTCCAATTGCATTATCTTTTGTTGATCATTTGTTGTCTTTTCTTCTAGCATTTCTATTTGTGAGTCTTTTTGTTTGATCATTTGATTGACTTCAGCAGCTTTATCTATAGTGGCTGCACTGTAGGCACCTGCATATTGTGATAATTTGGTAATATCCTTTGAAGGATCTACCTCAGTATTCTTCCAGACAATATTCATGAATTCAACCTGTGGGGATGAGAGTGATTCTTGATCTGTCCTCCTTCTTTTCCTTTGTTTCCTGACAACAGCCCTATGCTTAGGACTATAAAAGATATCTAAAGGAGGGATTTCTTCAAATTACAACACAATTTCTTCTGATGGATGTTCCGGGATAATCTCCATATCTTGATTATTCAAACTATCAATTTGAGGATTATTTTGTCTTCCAATTTGTTGTTCAAATTGCTCATATTGCCTTAGCAATTGGGGAGTTACAATAATTTCAACAGAATTTACCACTCTTTCCATGGTTGTTTCTCTTTCAAGTTGATCATTGGGTTTATCATCTGTATTTCTTTCTTCAGACTGCATATCATTTTTGTTAACTGTATTCTCCTTTTTTGTCTGAACATCAAGTTTCCAGCTATATTTTCCTTCTCATTATGCATATCATCTTTACTGGTAGACAGTTCTTTATCTGTCTTGCTAGCTGTGTCTTCCTTTTTCTTTTGTTCTGTTTCTATATTTTCAGCTTCTTGCAAACGAATCCTTAGCTGGTCAAGGGGAGCTTTCAACAATCTCTGACTTCTAAACTGCAAAAATTTGTTCATATCTTCTACTTGAAACTTGGATTTGGCCAAGTCATAAACTTGGGAAAATTTTTCAATAGAGACAAATAAATCATCAAATTCATCGAGTTCATGCTCAAACCTAGAAATTTGAACCAAAGTTGTGAAATCGAAAGCTACTTTATTTGGATCATACTATCTCCCTGGGACAGTTGCAAGCTTAAGATCTCTTATTTTAATGACTTCCTTCTCAACATGTTTGAAATCATTCAGAGTATAATTTCCACAATGAAAGGGGAAGGTAGGCCACATCAATTTCTTGGCATTCTTTAAACATCTTGACATCCCTCTTTCTGTCAACTGGTAAGAAATTTTTTGGGCTAACAGTTTGTCAGGGACATAAAGAGGTAAGATATGGGGTTCCACAATGCTTCCAAAAACTCTGATATAAGTAAACCTTTCTTATCCAAACCAATTGCCAATTAGGGATATATCATTCTTTGCTTTTTTAGAGAGCCAAAGAGGAAATTGGTTAAAAATGGTTTGATAGACAGGCAACAAAAAGCCATGACAAATCCTATATACATGAATTTTAAAATTGAATTTCCACAAGAGTTTATGATAAATGTGGATCAGAACAGGTTCCGGTGGAGTCCATCTCCAACCTAGAATAGGAAATTATGAATTGAAACACAGGGCATCTAAGAAATAGGCATAGAAATGAAAAGGAGTTGTATTTCCAGTGTCTTTATCCTTTCTATTTTCCAGAATTCTATTAGCTATATTGTCAGAAAGGATAACCGACCAATCCATAATTTCAGAATTTATAACAGCATGAATAAGAGGTACCATCTGAATTGAAAACCTCGCAGAATTTTCATTCCCAAAGAGTCTACACATCATTGCAGTGGCATAACAATATGGCGGTGCAAGAGAATCCACAGAGTACATACCTGATGCTTCATTTTTATTGTTCTCTGGAGCTCGTCTCCAATCCTTAATAGGGTCTGATTGAACTTCATTGCTTGCGGCGAAATCTGCTATGAAAGCTTTGTTGTATACCTTTTGAGGATTTGGGAGATGGTACATTTCTTTGATATCTTCCGCTCTAAAAGACCGAAACTCGTTCCTGCAGCTGAAAAAAAAGTTTTGTTTGTGATGGTTATATTGTCTATCACCCATCGTACTACATCATAATAGGGGAACATATTCGCCCGAGCCGCAATTCTGTGAAGAAAAGAATTTGCAAGTGCTTTGAGAGGAGTCTCAGAATCAGAATTTGAGTCTTCTTCATCTGGTACTGTTGCTTTTACTTCTGTTATAGTGGGTTTTTTCTGCTTCAATAAAATTATACACTTCTTCCCAGGAAATATTCCTGAGACCCTGGCATGATGTATCTGTAACTAGCTTGATTTTAGCTGGTTTTTCTTTCGGTACTGTGGGAGTAGGAATAATCTTTGCGGCAGCAGCAGTTCTTGATTTCTTAAATTTCTTAGACATTTTCCCATCTGTTATCATTTCACTGGCTTGGCGAATGAGAGGGTTGGATGTTCTATGGCTCTGCAAAAGAGAAAAACCTTTCAGAACGGGAAGGAACGAAGTTAGAAGAACAACTGTGTGAAAATATTTTAATTAATGATCCCAATTGATTAACTCATCTTAAACTTAAATGCCCTTCATAAGAGTCACATTTCACGCATTCATATAGGACCGATCACCATAAATCGTTTAATTTTCTAATTAATAATGATCGTACAATCAGATATCAGCGATTTGAAATGTTAACGTAAAACTTTCCTTTTGGATTTTCTGATTGCGATTGATAAATAATATATGCGCAGTGCAAATAGCAATAAACAAAGACTTAACTATCCATCGCATCGGAGGTTTCGAAAGGGAATCAAATGTCATCTCATATGTTTCGCCGATTTGCGATTGCGATGATAGTATATCACATCGGACATTCCCAAAGGAATTAAGTTGTACATGATTTCTGTCGATTTGCGATTACGATGATGTGGAGTCCATCGCATCGGATTTTTGCAGAATAAGTAAACGTGATGTTGTTCCTCAGAAATTCAATTGTGATGAATCACATCGCATCAGCGTTTATAAAATAGGTTGAATGAAGGATATCCTTTTAAAAATGAAATTTGTGATAAGTTCTATCGCGTCGGGATCAAGTAAATGTGATGTTGCTTATTTGAAGCGCGATTGTGATGAATTGCATTGCATCAGAGTTTATGAAATAGGTCGAATGAAGGATAAATTTTTGAAATGAAATTGCGATTAGGTTACATCGCATCGGAGTTTTGCAAAAGAAAAGTGAAACTTTTAAGACCCTACCAATTTGTGATTGTGATATACTTTATCGCATCGGGATTTTTAACATGAATACTCCTATGCTTTGTGCCGATGCGATATAATACTTGATAGTTCATCGGATCGGAAAAATTCAATGTCACTTTTGCTCACTTGTATCCGATATATGCGATATGTGATATATGACTTTTAAAAAATGAATATTTTTATTGTTTTATATAAAATAATCGGATTTCCTCAAAGTCTTTTATTTTTATCTAAAAGGAAAGGGGACCTATTTCTAAAGTAAAATTTATTCTAAAATTTTGAAATGGGGAGGGTTTTTGTACCGTACAACAGGTTCTTGACACCTCCTAAAGGAGCTACCCTCCCTAGCTGGAGCCACTGTTATCCTCCTGTATTCTACAGATTTCACTAGATGATTGTGGATGTTCTATAAGCACCTAAAGATAGCATCATTTGACCATCAACTATCTTTAGAGGCCTCATTGCCTTCATCATCCTGAAAATGACTATTTCTCACTAAGCCTTCCTATCTTCTTGCCTCATTAAAATTTCACCCTGCTGCTCTAAAGAAAACTCCTTTTTTGGCCTTTTTTAACTCATACACCATTTCATTAACACCCTCATTTCATCTCCCTTCTTCTCCTTTCAAAAATCCCTAAATGTCCTCCCTCATTCATCATTTTTGTCAAAAAACCCTTAAACAATGTAAAAACCCTCCTTACATTGTTTAAGCTTTGATTTAACCCTATCAGAACCCTTAAAAAGCCCATAAAAACTCTGTTTTTCTGTGAAAAAACCCACTTTTTACATATAAGCCTTAAGCCCTTTTTCAGCCTTAAGCCCCAGCCCTTCTGCCCAAGTGACCCTAGAACCATGACCTGCTGTAATTTCCTTAAGTCCCTCTCCTTCTCAGGCTCCGGTCCCCTCTGCCCCCATGGGACCATCCCCTTTCGCCTATTCCCCAGCCCCCTCCCCATACAAATATGCCTCTGATTTTCATTTTATTTAAACCCCCAAACCTGTAAAAAACCCACTCAAAACCTTCAAAAAGTATTTAAGATGGGCCCTTCTCACTTCAACCCTGCCTTCTTTTTTTCTCTTCCCGACCAATCTCCTCCGTTGATCTCAAACCATAAGTCCTCATCGAACAACCCTTATTTCACCACCCCTCATCCCATCTCTTAACCCGTCTCCCTGCTACTTGAAAAAATTGCTTACATCATCACCTGGCCCCACTTTCCACTCTAATCTCCATGCCCCAACCATCATCCGCCACCTGTACTCCACTTCCCCCCTTACCAAACTCGCACCCCGCTTCATAGTGCTGCCCGCACCATAGATCTTATCGGCCAAGATTTAACGGTCCAGATCGCATGTCGCGTAGATTTCGGCATCGAAGTTTAACGCCCTACACCCATGCAAAATTGGTGGTATTGGCCCAGACACGTGGCGGCCAGTTTTTGGTATCGCGCGCCCATCGACCAATACCGCTTACCGCCTGTAGCCTGCGCAAAAACCACCTTTCCCCCTTTGCACGTCGATATTCAAATTTCCTTGCCCTCACTTGCATTTCTTCGTAAACCCGCCTCCAAGATCATTCCCCTCAACCCTTTGTTCCTCTGTAAATCGCTCCCCGATGCTAGAAACCCAAAAAATACAGTTGTTACCCCCTCCGTAGGTTTTTAAAAATTAATATTTGTTTATTTGTTGCAGGATTAATGGTGGAAAAAGGCCCAAAAATTCCCTCCCACAGTGAAAAAGTGACAAATTAACCCTCTAGATGACGATCCGAGAGGTGAATTCATGTAAAAGAACAAGGGGAGCCTGCATAAGGGTTAATCCATGTTGTGTAACCAGCTCCAAAAAGAGAAGAAAAGAGATATCAACGCCTTAGAAATGAGCCTCTTCGAGGGGGAAACCTCCAATACATTACATAAATGAACAATTCTTGGATGATACAATTTACAAAACCTCCTTTCTATATATAGGAGTCCATGGGGCCATGATGTAATCCTAGTGGGCCACAATGTAATCCTAGCCGACCTAACAATAATAATTTAAGGGCATAATAATAACAAAATGGGGGTTACAAAGGTACAATAATAACAATAAGGGGTTTACACTAACAATAATAAGGGACTATACTAGTGATATAGGGACCTAACATGCCCCTCTCCTTCAAAAAAGTGTTGTCCTCAACGCTTGAGTAGCTCTGGGTGCTTCTGTATAAAATTCTCATCTTCCCATGTAGAATCTTGAGTGGGTAAGTTCTTCCACTTGATGAGATACTCTGAAATTGATCGATTCCGTAGCTGTCGAGTTCTTGTTTCCATGACCGCTTCAGGTTCCAATATGATTTTTCCTTCCTCATCAAGTTCTGGCAATATTGTTTGAACTGGAAGATTTTCACCTATAACCATTTTTAAGCATGAAACATGGAAAACTGGATGTACTCGCGAAGAAGCAGGAAGCTCCAATTTGTATGCCATAGAACCAATATTTTGCAACACCTTGTAAGGACCATAGTACTTTGGTGATAATTTATTATCCTTCTTAGCTTGCTTGAGGGACATTTGTTTGTATGGTTGTAGTCGTAAAAATACCCAATCTCCTACATCAAAACTTCTCTCGCTGCGATGTTGATCTGCGTGTTGTTTCATTCGATTTTGTGCCAAATTCAGGTTATCCTTTAAGAGTTGGAGAACTTCTTGCTGATGCTCGATGTGATCTTCCACTGCTTGAACCTTCGAATTTTCCCTTAAAGATGATGTGATGGATGGTGGATGATATCCATAAAGTGCCATAAATGGGGTCATTTTTGCTGCGGTATGGAAGGAAGTGTTATACCACCATTCAGCGAGAGGTAACCACTTGACCCATTGTGTTTGTTTATCAGATACAAAACAACGAAGATATCCTTCCAAACATTTATTTACTATCTCGGTTTGACCATCGGATTGAGGATGATAAGATGAGCTATGAGCTAATTGAGTACCCAAACAAGAAAATAACTCCGTCCAAAAATTTCCAGTAAAAATGGGATCTCTATCACTCACAATAACCCTTGGGCTTCCATGTAGCTTTTTAATTCTATCCATAAATGTAGTAGCAACTGTACTTGCTTTAAATGGATGAGATAATGCACAAAAGTGTGCATACTTGGTAAGTCTATCAACTACCACCATGATGACACTCTTTCCTTTAGACTTAGGTAAAATTGTGATAAAATCCATTGAAATCTCCTCCCAACGTTGACTTGGAATGGATAAGGTTGTAGAAGTCCCGGGGTCTTAATTGTTTCCACTTTATTCTGCTGGCAAACCAAACATTCCGCCACAAACTTTTGAATATCAGATTTAAGGCCATCCCAAAAAAATTATTTCTTCACCCTGTGGTAAGTTTTTAAAAATCCAGAGTGTCCTCCTAAAGGAGAAGTGTGCAATTCCAAAAGAATCTTTTGTTTTAGTTGGGAATTCTTACAAAGATATAAGCGATCTTTGTACCATAAGGAATCATTTTTCCAACTAAATGTATCAGATGTACTAGGATCTTATTGCAACTTTTGAATGAGTGTCCATACATCTTTGTCCTTCTTCCATTCATCTCTTGCTTCAGTTATCCAATCTGGTTGGATAATAGAAATGGCACAAAGCAATGCTTCCACCTCTTCATTCTTTCTTGAGAGTGCATCTGCAACAACATTCAGCTTTCCTTTTTTGTAGATTATTTCAAAGTCATAACCCAGCATCTTTGTGACCCATTTTTGCTGTTCTTCTGACGATAGTCTTTGTTCCAAAAAGTGTTTAAGACTATCATGATCAGTTTTCACCTTGAAGTGTCTTCCCATTAGGTAAGTTCGCCATTTCTTTAGTGCATGTAGTATTGCTAACATTTCCTTCTCATAAATAGGTTTCCGTAAATACTTTCCTTTGATTGGACGACTTTCAAAAGCAATGGGTCTTCCTTCCTGCATTAAAACTGCACCAATTCCATTTCCTGAGGCATCACATTCCACAATAAAGGTTTTTGTGAAGTCTGGTGTAGCTAAGACCGGTGCTAGGCACATTGCCTCTTTAAGACGTTGAAAGGCCTTAGTTGCTTCAGGAGTCCATGAAAATGCATCTTTCTTCAATAATGTTGTTAGAGGTGCTGCTATTCTCCCATAATTCTTAATAAACTTGCGATAATACCCTGTTAACCCGAGAAATCCTCGCAACTGCTTTATGGTTGTGGGGACTTTCCATTCCTTAATGGCTTTAATTTTGTTAGAGTCTACTTTAACACCCTCGTGAGATACAATATGACCCAGATATTCCACCTCTTGTACTCCAAAGAAACATTTGGATGTTTTTGCATATAATTGTTTCTCCTGCAATAGTTTGAGCACCCTGTCAACATGTTGAACATGATCCTTCCAAGACCTGCTGTAAATTAGTATATCATCAAAAAATACTAGCACAAATTTTCTAAGGAAGGGTTTGAAAATGGAATTCATCGACCCTTGAAATGTAGAAGGTGCATTGGTAAGGCCAAAAGGCATGACCAAAAATTCATAATGACCCTCATGAGTTCGAAATGCTGTTTTTGGAATATCTTCAGTCTTCATTCTAATTTGATGATATCCTGAACGAAGATCCAACTTGGTAAAATAAATTGCTCCATGTAATTCATCGAATAATTCATCAATCACAGGAATAGGAAATTTGTCTTTAATGGTGAGCTTATTGAGCTCCCTATAATCCGGACACATTCGCCATGATCCATCCTTCTTGTGTACCAAAACTATAGGAGCAGAGAAAGAACTTGACTAGGTTGAATTATACCCGCCTCTAACATTTCTGCAATCATACGTTCAATTTCTCTCTTTTGGAAGTAAGGATATCTATAAGGCCTGATGTTTGGAGGAACACTTCCTGGAATCAAATGAATAGCATGATCATGATCGCGAATAGGTGGGAGTCCTTTGGGAGTTTCAAACACCTTGGAATGATTGTCCAAGACTTGTTGGAGATCTGCAGAAATAGATGATTTTGATGTTGGAACTTCTAGTGAGCATAATTGTGCAATTACGCCTCGCTGTTCTTTCTTTAGAAGCTTTGTCATGACATTAGGCTTATTATCCTTCCTGGCTTCCCCGCAATACCCCGTAATTCAACTTCCTTTCCTTCTGAAAAAAATTTCAAGAAAAGTTCTTGAAAATTAAAAGCTACCGTCCCCAAAGATTGTAACCATTGTACTCCTAGTACAACATCAGCACCTCCCATAGGAATGGAAAGCATTGGACTAGTCAATACATATTCCCCCATGGTTAGCTTGATATTATGGCATTTCCCAGAGCAATTTATAGTTCCTCCATTTGCAATCATCACTTGGCATTCTGGTGCTGGGTATAGGAAACAATTTAATTCCTTGGCTACCTTACAATGAATAAAATTATGGGTGCTACCTGAATCAATCAACACTATTACCTTTTTCTTCTTGATCTGTCCTGCTATCTTTAGAGTTTGAGGAGTGGTAATTCCTGCCAGTGCATTACATGATATGGTCGGATTCATTTCTTCCTCTTCTATGGTTGGTTCCTGGTGTGTATCCTCTTCTTGTTCATTTTCTTCTTCTTCTTCACAATCTATGTAAAATAATTTCTTTTCAGCACACTTATGACCTTTGGTGTATTTGCTATCACAACTGTAGCAAAGCCCTTTTGCTCTTTTTTCTTCCAATTTTTGTGGTTTCAACCTTGTAGGTTGTGGAAATCTAGGCGTAGCAACACTTCCTTCTTTATAGAATTGAGTGGTAGGCTTCCTTGTCGCCATAATTTTACATTGAACTTTTCTTGCCAACCTGAATGCCTTCTCCAATGAATCAGGTTCCAAAACGCGAACTTCATGTTGGATGTTATCCTTTAAAGTGCCTAGGAAGAGATCAATCCTGTGTTCCTCTGTAAGATCAGTTACCCTTATATTCAATTTTTGGAAGTCCTCGATGTGCTGCCCCACTAAACCCTTTTGTTTGAGATTTATCAATTGGGTAAAGAAGGTGTTGCTCTTTGTATCCTCATAATGTGCTATCATTTCCTCCGTAAAAATTGACCAAGTGACAATTTTTCTACGGGAGCAAAGCCATTGATACCATACAAATGTATTTTGTTCTAAATGTAAAGTTGCAATGCGTACCTTTTGTGTGTTTTGTACGTTATGGAGATCAAAATATTGCTCCATCTGTAGTATCCATGTTACAGGATCCTTTCCATCAAAATTCCTTATATCCATTTTTGGAATATGGTGGTTCTTCCCACCAACATTAGAGTTTATCAAATCAGAATTAACATTGATTTTGTTCTCATCATGAGGTTCTTCTACTATCTTTTCACCATTAGGAAACCGTTCTTGTATCAACTTTGTCAAACCTTCGACGTTTGTTTTTAGATCATTCTTCATGTTTTCCATCTTAGCTTCCATGCCATCCATCTTCTCTTCCACACCTTTCTTCAAAACCTCCATTTCATTTTTTGTTGCTCTTTGCGAGAGTGAAATTTGTTGCACTTGCTCTTGTAATTTTGATAGATCATGTTGCAATTCTTCATCTTCATGAGTCATAGTAGACCCTTCTGAAGGCTTAATGGGTGTTGAATTATTTTTACGAGGCATATTTTAAAACCCAATACTGATATGCCCTTGGAATCAATTCAAATTGATTCTTCAAACAAGACTTATGCAATTCGGAAAAAAAAATACACACCTTTTTCTTGCTTTTGAGTAGCTCGATATTGAAATTGGATTATCTCTGTAATTGAAAATCTTCAATATCTGAAATTAAACCCTGTAGTAGCTCTTTGAATCTTCTTTCAAATGCCACAGGTCTGACCTAATTTGGATTCTCCAAGGAAAATTTGTGTCCAATCTCCCACAATGACCTAATTCTGGACTAGTTCAGTGGAGCGAACTTGTACGACTTGCCACGTGTCACTGTTTTGTCATTTGTCTCTGAAATTGATAGCCAAGAAACTATACTCCATGTAATTGCGACCAATTTTTACGGCACTAAAATCCACTGCCCAGAGAGAGATTTATTGAACTTTTCCCACGATCACCTCTTTGAGATGCAATTATGGAGCCTGAAAAAGCACTACCTTCCATAGATCATATCTCCGAAAATATTGCGAACCAAGCTCTGAAATTTTTTTACGATTTTCCTCAAGATTTCAGCTTCGCACCATACGAATTTCAGATTCTGAACCTTCGTAGAAAACGTTTTATAGAGAAATTCCACGCTGACCTGTTTAGGATCTTGAAAAAAGACCTAACTTCCACAGATGATATCTCCGAAAATATTGTGAAACAAGCTCTGAAATTTTTAGACAATATTCCTCAGGATTTCAGCTTCGCACCTTGAAAATTTCAGCTTCTGAAACTTCGTAGAAAACAAGTTATAGCGAAAATGCCACGATGACCTGTTTGGAGCAGCGAAACCCTAGAATCCAAAGCTCTGATACCAAATGTTGTGTAACCAGCTCCAAAAAGAGAAGAAAGAGATATCAACGCCTTAGAAATAAGCCACTTCGAGGGGGCAACCTCCAATACATTACATAAATGAACAATTCTTGGATGATACAATTTACAAAGCCTCCTTTCTATATATAGGAGTCCATGGGGCCATAATGTAATCCTAGTGGGCCACAATGTAATCCTAGCCGACCTAACAATAATAATTTAAAGGCACAATAATAACAAAATGGGGGTTACAAGGGTACAATAATAACAATAAGGGGGTTACACTAACAATAATAAGGGACTATACTAGTGATATAGGGACCTAACAATCCATCGATGAATCATGATCATCGATGGGTTATAACCCTCGTACCATGAAGAAACCTTCCTTGCATACAGAGAACAGATATTGTCAGACAAAAAAAGAGGAAAATGAAGAACATAAGTTTAAAAGGGCTAATTGCAGATTAGAGAACAAAATGGAGAATTAGCCCTTTAAAGCAGTAATTAAAGATAAAAGGACAAAGGTTTAAATATGAAGGCTAGATGGACAAAACAGTTATAAAGCAGAACAAAGGATAAAGGACAGTGATATATAATATTAAAGTTAAATCAAGGTTAAATGCCTAATACAGAAGATTGATGACTAAAACAAAGACAGATTGCCCAAAGCCAACTTCGAATTACTCAACAAAGGAGAAATTATTTCTCCAAAGAAAAATTTGCCACCTACAAGCATTATTTCTTTCCATAAAGGTATCAGGCAGTTATTACTCAGTCAGAGATATTTTGAAGAAGCTCAATAGTTATTACAAATTTATTACAAAGCCTTATAATTCAATTATTTCAACCTAATTAACTTAGAAGTTAATACATAAGTTATTATTCAGAGTAACTCTTCCAGATATGTTTACCTTGGGCCTTGCATGGTCTCAAAGGTCAAAAATCATTAACTCTGTAATAAATAACATTTAAAAACCCTAGCTTATCAACACCTCCTCATTTTTCATATAAATATTGCATATGAGCCTCATTGTAAATTTTGGTTACTTGATGGTTGTTGGATTGATTTCTACTGCTGAGCTAATTGAGAAGTGTTAGACTGAATTGAAGAAAGCTCTGAGTTGCATAGAGACATTGTACCTAAAGCATTGTAACTGGTTTGATCATCAATAATACAAGCACGTTAATTGGATCCTTGAGCTATATCAATGGTGAAGTTTTCCTAATTGTTATTGTTTCTTCTTCTGTTTTACATTATATTCATCTTTCTCTGATAAAGAAGCAGAATTTTTAGATTAGGATTTGTTGTTTCAGCACCCTATTTCTGTCTGTGTTCTTTATGCTCATGTTTTCTTCTGCAAGGTTTGATTGGGAGATTCTTAATTTCCTTCTAATTTTATCTAGCTTGTTGTCGTAAGAATGATTCAATAGAGTGAAACCAAGGAAAGTATGGTGAGCCCATGTTCCTTTGAGTAAGACTTTAGATATTGTTTTCAAGACCTTTCTTTAAAGTGTATTTATTAGAGTCTTAACTATTGAGGTTTAAGGTGTGCCTTGCCCTCTGGACTGCCTTGAAACGTTGCTTTGAATATTCTTTCAAGAGTTTGTCAAAAGCAGATTAGATTATTTATGTTTGATCTTAGACCATTCTTACTATTATCTTATATGTTTTCTTTGTCTGAAAGTAGTTCTTGAATTACTGGATTGTTGTCTTAGAAGTTTGCTTATTAAATCTTGTCCAAAGAGGATTATGGTTTGTCCTACCCTTTGACTTGCTCCAAACAGTTACTTTGAAATGATTTTCTTATTTAAGTAGAGCTAAAATATTCCTAACTGACTATAGCTTTGCTACCTTCACAACTTATTAATGTTTCATATCACAACCTAATCTAAATAATCCATTTGATATAGTTAGCTTGCCCTATGAAATCCCTTGCAGATTTGATGAACAATTAAATCCTTTTATGACTCCATTGCCCAATGAATTTATGTCTTCTCATAGTCTATTTGTTCAGCTAAAACATTCTCTAAATCAGTCACAACATTAATCCTTCAATCTGTCAATTAATGCAACCAAAACCAAAACAAGTCCTTAGAACTTCATAACTAGCCTAAAATCTTGAACAAAGAGCGCAAAAATAGATCAATCAAAAGCACCTTAATTAGAGAGATCCCTCTTTGAATCCAGGAAGGCCAGGTCCTAGGATTCCAAATCAGTTCTGATGTGGCCCCTGTAGTGTTTTTTTTTTTTTCCATTCTTGCAAATCACAGGGAGCCAACATAGTGGTGACCATACTGGGGAAATTGAGTAGTAAACATTTCAGATTCACTCAAAACTCAAAAAACCTCATTAGTTTAAAAATGAATCAATTGTCATCCAAGATTGGATCCTGATTTTTTATGGTGGACAACAACCAGTCCTATAAGACAAGTAAAAATCCTCCACCTAGTGACTCCACTAATTCTCATTGACTCCACTCGGAAACTTACCCTATCATCAAAACATTAAACAAATACCCAATCAAGAATACTTTGTGGATTACGTATCTCTTTTAGAGTTTGGTTTGTCTCTTAAGACTGTTATATCTCTAAAAACCTTTCTGACCTATTGGGTCTAAAATCATGGCTTCTAGAAGGATCCATACTAGATCCCATCCTGACCCAAATCCTCCTGCAATAGTTGACAATCCTGAAAGAATTCTTACGAAGTCTCCTACACCTAAAAACCCAACTATTATTAGACCCATTTTAAGAGCAAGTTCAGTCCCTAAAAACCTTATAAACTTGCAAAATACCCAAGTTGACTTACCTCATATAAGAAGCCTATCTAGAACTAAGTCAAAAAGTGGTATAGACCAGGTAAACCTTGAGCTTGTAGATTCACAACAAAGTAGCAGTAGAGAAGCCTCTCCTTCCACTCCTCCTGATCTCCATTTTCTCCATAACTTCGGCTTCTCTCATCCTATATCTACTCAACATCACTTAGTTGGTCCCAGTACTTTAGCTACACCTATACATACACCCACTGTTCAAACCACTCCACTTCATCACTTTCCTCCACTGTTTCCACAAGCTCATATTATGGCAACATTGAATGCTCCCTTAGTCCTTCATTTACCTCTAGTTGTTCTACCACCGGATTATCATTCCAAGATTCCATTATATTATGCTAGTGGTTCTACTACAGCTCAACAACATGTGGACAGAATGAATGACTACTTTGACAGACAAGAAATAAATGATGAAAATGTTAAACTCAGAATGTTTGCTCAAATTTTAGGGGGGAGAAGCAAGAAAATGGTTTAAAGGTTTAACCCCTAATAGTATCAACGACCTCCCTGCTTTCCATCAATTATTCTTAAACAAATGGGAAGTCAAGAGAAACCCCCTTCAAATCCTGTCAAAATACAATGATCTTAAAAGAAATGCTGGAGAGAGTGTCCAAGATTATTGCACTAGATTCAATAGTGCTTATAATGCACTCCCTCCACAAATGAAACCACCACAAGGCTTAGCCTTAATAAATTTTCCTAAAGGATTTGAGCCAGACATGTGTTACCAATTAAGGTAGAGAGAACCCCTCACATTAGAAGACATGCAAAAAGGGGCAGTAAGTGTAGAATCTAACCTTAATGCCAGAAGGGCTAGATTGAAAGCAGATAAAAAGGTTACCTAAAAAGATGAAGCTAGACCCTCCACATCAGATTCCAAAATTGATATCTTGGTTAGAAACATGGAAAGGATGATGGAGGGAATAAACATGAATGAGAGAGATTATCCTAAAGAGAACCAAGCAACTCCTCAAAATAAAAATCAAAATCAGAACCAAAACTTTAGAAGGAATCCCCCTCAAATAAGATAAAGAGGCCCTGATTAGCAAGTCAGGCCTCCTTTCCAACAAAACTATGTTGATGAGGATGAGGGAGTGATTGAAGAAACAAAGGAAGATCACATAAACTTATTGGGAGTAAACAATGAGGATATTGTTTTCCTCACTAAAGAAGAACAAGGCATATACACACCCTATGATGAGGAAAGCCCAGAATCTGAAGATTATAAACAGGGCTTTGAAAATGCTATAATGGAAGTACACAAACAATATGACCTGAGGAGTAAAAATAATCAAGACACTCCCAAAAATAAAACCTCTGAAATTTCTTCTAGGAACAATCCTGAAAACATTTCTAAAAAGACAGCAGAAACAATAAAACAATGGCTGAAAGTTCTTATAAAAACAGAGGAAAAAACACCCAAAATTATGACAAACCTAGTGGTGAACAAAGTAGCACTAGAAACTCAGCTAATGCTCCTAGTAAAACCATTTTAACTGTTGTCCATAATAAAAACCAGCAAGCTGATTTTGCTGAGAAAACAATGACTAAGAAGGTTGATTTAAACATGTTAAAAACTCAAAATCATTTCAGCATAGAGAGTGAAATTGCTAAAAGAAGGAAAATTTCAAGAAGGAGATGTACCTCCCTTTTATGTCAGTTTAAACATCCATGATAATATTTTTCACAATTTCATGCTTGACTCAGGAGCCTCCCATAACCTTATGCCTAAAGTAGTAATGGAAAGACTAGGCCTTGAAATAACTAGACCATAAAAGGATTTATACTCTTTTGATTCCAGTATATTTAAATGTCTAGGCCTAATCAAATATTTATGTGTAAAATTAGCACAAATACCAGCCAAGAGTTTAGTGATGGACATTGTAGTGGTTGATATACCTCCTAAATATGGCATGCTCCTTTCAAGGTCATGGGGTGCTAAACTCCAAGGTACCCTCCAGATGGATATGACTTATGTAACCATCCATGTCTTTAATCAACCAAGAAGACTATATAGGGAAACACACATGAAATACATGGTTAGTAGTCAAGAAAAAACAGACAATTCCCCACTTTATTCTATTCATACAGACCTTAACTCATTCATTCTCTACAATGATGAAAATCTTAATGAGTAAGGAGAAATAGATGACAAACCAATAATAGGAAAAGAGGGAAAAAAGGAGAAAAGGCCAAAACAGTTTGCTATTTTAGAAAATTACAACAAACACAAGGAAGATCCTAGGTAGCAAACCGGTCACCAACATAATGTTGACCATGAGAAACAAATAGAAAATCCTCAACACAATGGAAACCATGAGGAACAAGACAAAAATCAGCATAGTGTAAACCCTAAAGAACAACATAGTGGCAGCTATGAAAAACAGGCCAAAGAGGACAGAAATAATTTTAATAACAAATCTGAACATGAACCTCTTTGGAGTATGAGTTTTGATGGGTCTTGTAGAAGAATTGGTTTAGGACTAGGCATATGGGCACATAACACAGAGAATAATCATGCTGAGGGCCATTCATACAAACTAAACTTTCAATTCATAAATAACATAACTGAATATGAAGCTCTCCTCTTAGGACTACAATTATTGAGAAAACTAGGAGCCAAGAGGATAACTATTCATGGAGATTCAGAATTGATTATCAAACAAGTGAATGGAGAATATACTGCTAAGCATCCAAGATTACAAGCTTATAGAGATGATGTTGTTGACCTTTTGAAAACATTCATAGAATATGAGCTTAACTTTGTCCCTAGAAACCAAAACATTATTGCCAATGGTTTAGCCTTTGCTGCTAGTTCATGTCAAAAACCTTATGAGAGAAAACAATACACAGTCCAAGTTAAATATAGGCCAGCAGTCACTGATAATGTCAAATATTGGAAAGTCTTTGAAGGATATAAACAAATAGAGGATTTCCTATAGTCCAGAAATGGGTTTGAAATGGCCAATTCAAACTCAGAGTATGAAGAAGACTGTCCTACTGAGGAAAAATCTTATGAAGAAGAAACTCCTAACATTGCTGATATAAATTTGTTAGCTAAAGAACACCCACAGAAAACAAAGCTGAGCACTGATTTAGAACAAGAAGATTTTGAAATGCTACAGTCCCACACTGATAACTTGCCAAAGGGACTAGTGCCTCTAGAAGAATTGTTTGACTTTAATGATGTTGCTAAAAATCCAAAAATGGAACCTACTAAAACTGAAGTAGAAGAGTGCAATATAGGTAGTAAAGAAAAGCCCAAAATGATTAAATTATCCAAAACACTGCCAGCTCATATAAAACTGAAATATCTTGAGCTTTTAGGTAATTTTCTGATGTTTTTTGCTTGGAGTTATGAAGACTTAAAATCATATGATACAGAGATAATCCAGCATAAGATACCCCTCAAAGAAAACTAGAAACCTTTTAGACAAAAATTGCGCAGAATAAACACGGTGCAATTACCCCTGGTTGAGAAAGAAATCAAGAAAATGTCTGATGCTGGAATCATAGTCCGAGTGAGATACTCAAACTGGGTATCCAATCTTGTATCTGTGAGGAATAAAATAGGATAAATGAGGCTTTGTATAGACTTTAGAAACTTTAAAAAATCCTCTTTAAAGGACAACTACCCCTTGCCCAAAATGGATCATATTTTACAAAGGGTAGTAGGTTCTAAAAGAATTTCTTTGCTAGATGGCTTTTCAAGATACAACCAAGTGTTGGTACATCCTGATGATCAACCTAAAACAGCCTTCATTATACCTTGGGGCACTTTCATGTATGTGAAAATTCCCTTTGGTCTAATGAATGCTGGTGCCACATTCCAAAGAGCCATGGATATTGATTTTTCAGAAGAGATAGGCTTCTTCATTGTGATATATTTAGATGACATCACTGTCTATTCCAAAACATATGAATAACACCTTTCTCACTTAAGAAAAGTCTTTGAGAAATGCAAAAAGTATGGTCTATCCTTAAACCCCAAGAAAACTTTATTTGGCCTCCAAGAAGGTAAAATTCTAGGCCATATTATATATGAAGAGGGAATAAAAATAAACCCAAAAAGGATTGAACGCATATTGAAAATCATCCATCCTAGAAACATCAAAGAGCTGCAATCTTTCATTTGAAAGATTAATTTCTTAAGAAGGTTGATACCAAATCTAGTTGAACTCCTTAGAAACATAACAAACATACTAAAAATGGAAACAAGAGTTAAATGGACCACTAAATCAAAGCAATCCTTTGAACTAGTTAAATAAGCACTCACTCAAACACCAGTTCTCATTAGCCCTGATTTCAAAAAATATTTCTTCATTTTCTCCTTTGCATCAGAACATACAGTTGTTGTTGTCCTACTACAGAAAAACATAAAGGGACAAGAGCATCCTATTGCATTTTTTAGCAAGGCTTTAAGAGATGCTCCGTTGAAATAAAATATAATGGAAAAACAGGCATTTGCCTTTATCAAAGCACTAAAAGACTTCAAAGTTTACATTTTACACTCACACATCATTGCATTTGTCCCACACATAGTTGTCAAAGACATTTTGACACAAGATCCTGATGGAAAAAGAGGAAAGTGGATTGTTGTTATATTAGAATATGATTTGGAAATTAGACCCACTAAACTGATAATGGGACAAGGACTTGCAAAACTTATGGCTGAATCAAACCTCAAAGCCTTAGACATGAACATGATTGATGTTTTAGAAGAACAAGAAGAGTGCACAGCCCCTCCTATTGAAGAAGTATTGTTGAATTCACTTTGGTACGCTAACATTTTATATGTGCTCTTCTATCTTAATTTTCCTCCTAGTTTATCAAAGACTAAGGCGAGATTTCTAAAGTTAAAAGATGTAAATTACTACATTGTAGATAAATGGTTATATTGGAAAAATGCTAGTGGTACATTGCTTAAATTTTTGCTTGATAATGATGCAGAGAAGATCAAACATGAGTTTCATGAAGGGGAATTTGGAGGCCACCTCTATTGGAAGACAACTGTAAACAAAATCCTTATATTTGGTTACTATTGGCCCACCCTCTTCCAAGATATCCATAGATTGGTAGTTGCCTGCCACCAGTGCCAAATCTTTGAAGGCAAAAGAAAACTCTTACCCTTACCTCTGCATCCTATCTCTGTTGAACGCAAAAGAAAACTCTTGCCCTTACCTCTGCATCCTATCTCTTGTCTAAGTAGAGCTAGAATATTCTTAACTAACTATAGCTTTGTTTCCTTCACAACTTATTAATTTTTCATATCACAACCTAATCTAAAGAATCCATTTTATATAGTTAGCTTGCCCTATGAAAGCCCTTGCAGATTTGATGAAAAATTAAATCCTTTTATGACTCCATTTCCTAATGAATTTATGTCTTCTCATAGTCTATTTTTTCAGCTGAAACATTCTCTCAATCATTCACACCATTAATCCTTCAATCTGTCAATTAATCCAACCAAAACCAAAACAAGTCCTTAGAACTTCATAACTAGCCTAAAATCTTAAACAAAGAGCACAAAGATAAATCAATCAAAAACACCTTAATTAGAGAGATCCCTCTCTGAATCTAGGAAGGCTAGGTCCTAGGATTCCAAAGCAGTTCTGATGTGGCCCCTGCAGTGTTTGTTTTTTCCATTCTTGCAAATCACAGGGAGCCCACAAGCATAAAATTTGGTTAGAAGTTAAATTATGTTTAATTTAGCTAATTAATTTCATTTAGCGGTTAATTAACTTTGTAATAAATAAAATTCTTCCTTTTTATCCAAAGTCCACAAGCGACAAGTACTTTTTGTCGTATTATGGTTAAGGATCGAGAAATTTTTTATGGTTGATCTCTTCCCCACCGATATCAGTGGTGGGGAAGCCTTTCGCACCCTCCTTGCCCATTTCTTGTTCACGGTGGGGGGGGCGAGGGGGCCCAAAAATTATTATTCCAATTTCGGGCCCTCATCGACATGTCACCTCCACAACACTTCGCACCCCCCCTCCCCCCTCCCACTCAAAACCATTTACTGCCACCTACCTCCTTCGAAATCCACTTTTCTCCCATCAACGATTTTGACTCCCGCCAATGGTCTTTTAATTTTCTCCACTTACCATTTCCCAACCCCGAATAAAAGGCTGACACATGTACATCCCGTTAAAACTCTGCTCCCTTACCATTTCCCTTCACATCCCGTTAAGCCCACTCCATTGTTGTTGTCTAGTTGTTTCATTGCCGCCAGCTCCTATACCGTTAGCATTAAAATTCCACAGTCATATTTTCCTAATAGCCACCCATAACGGTAATATGAGCATAATTATAAATATAACCTCTCCATTCCTTATACCACCTTTGATTCATTCACTATTTGTTGTCGAATTGCGGGTTTTACAGAAGATATTTTTGCGTTAACTTTTAGCAATCTGTCACCTTTTCGGACAGAGATTTCTTTTTCCGAGACTGCTTTACATATTTTATCAGCATAACAAACATATTTCTCTTATTTTCCTACGCATATCATATTTCCCCCAAGGGAAAATGTGGAAATCCTAGTCTCTAAGGAAAACCATGTTGTTTCTACCCCGGTCGATCTCGACCATGTCCCCTTGGTTGATTCATACTTCAAAATCATTGACACAGAGTGTGAATTCGAATTTCATGAATTGCACCTATGGCTAAAACAAAATAATCTGGATTGGCAAGATTATATTAATCTCTGGGATTCCCTATTTCCTCTATTTTCATTCCCTCAAACCCATGAATTCCAAGACCTAGTCACCTGGTGCCAAAATAGGTATGATCCCATCAAAAGAGTCGTGGTAGCTCAAAATGGAAACATTATGATATCTATCACTCAAGAAACCATTAAAAACATGTTGTTGATCCCACAAAATGATTCTCTCAGCCTTTTCTCCTAAGATTCTCCCATGGAGTTATATCATAAGCTCACTTTCCCTCAGAGAGCTCAAATATTTGAAACCTTCCCTCCTTGAAGATGTTGAACTGCCAAAGAAAAAACCTCCATACCCATCCTCCATGTTCCCTGAAGCTACTAGACATATCCTTTCATTACTTTCTTATTTATTGGGCTATCCAGATGACAGAACAGTGTATGAACCCATCCTTGGTTACTTTTCCATCTTTTCTAAAGACCATCAGCCTGCATTCATGTACAAATACAGCCAATTTTTTCCTGATAATATGCATGAGAAATTGATGAACTTAACAACCCAAGGAATGTTTAATTACACATCTATACTTATTCATATGTTTCTATTTCAGCAGGGTGATTCACTGTCAATCACATTGCACAAGAAGGATGATCAGGGAATTAATTAGTCAATAATTCATTAGACATAATTGGCCGGATCTATTTCAAATAATTTTTTTTTGCATAATTCATTGATTCATTAATCCATCCAGTTACTCAACTTCTCAGTAGTCAGAATGAACCCAAAATTGACCAAAAAATCAAAATAATTCTTCACTTAAGTGATTAGGTTAAAACTGGAGACTAGTATTTATACCATAATTACACATAGATTCAAGTATATGGTTGTGAGTTGGCACGATAAAAACTACCCAAATATGTTCCAATGGGAATTTTTTCTTTCGAATATATTAGCAGATGATTAACACAGATGAATTGCATTTTTCTTCAGGGAAGATAAAATCATATTTTAAGATCAAATCAAAAATAGTCTCCTTTATATTCAATACTAGATCAGTAGGGATTGAGGCAGATGTCATCCTTAAAAGAATGAATTTCCAGCCAAGCTTCACTTGGTCTTATGATCATTTTAGCATCATTTCAAACCTAAGGTTTGAGTTGAAGATAACTCTGTACAATCGTACACCTAGGCCTGAGATTGAAGAGTTTATGAATCAGGATCAGTGGACAGAGAATACATTGCAAGAGGTAGAGGAGCAGATCCTTTCCACATCTACTCTGCAAACTCCAATTTCCCAAGGCAAACAAAAGAAAAGGCCCAGAGAAGAAACATCAACTTCTGTAAATATTTTCAAATAATTCATAATTCAACAAAAGAAGCAAAAGACTGAATTTATTATTTCTACATAGCAGAGCCAAAAAGAAATAGAAATTATAGACTTGGGAGATGCAGAGGTATCTACAGCAGCAGAAGGGATTGTTCCCAATACTCCATCATCTTCTTCAGCTTCTCAAGAGCCTAGGAAGATCATTCAATAAGTTGGAACCAGTACACCAGATGATTAGATTATCTTCTCTAAATTCTTAGAGATCAAACAGAAAAATGAAACCTTGAAGGCCAATGTTTATAGTCAATTTTGGAATCAAAATTCTACATAACAACACATACTACTAACAAACTTTCCATAGTGAAAAGGGAAGGATGCAGATAGATATTTTACAAGACCAAGTGCCTTTTCCCAAAGCTCTATCTGATTATAAGAAGACAACTTTCTCATTTTATGCAAATCAGATTCATCCCATAGACAAGATGGACATGTATAGGCAGTCTAGAGAGATTCTCCTCTCTACCATCACTAATACGGCCATGACATTGTCTAATTTGAGAACAACATTGTCCAATGTACAATCAAAAATCAAAATAGAAAAACTTTCCTCTTTCGCTAAAGAAAATAAGTTAAATTCTTTATAAGATATTGTAGTCAAGATTGGGTATGACCCAAAGGATTGTAAAGTTGTAAAAGGTATTTTAAATAAGAAGAATGCAGACATTGCAGCTATTCGAAAGCAGCTAAAGTTTCCTTCCATAGAAGACCCCCAGACAAAGGAAATAGAGGAGAGAGAAAAAAATAGAGAAGAGATGCTCAAACTCATCATTAAGCAGAAAATTTAGATAACGAAGATGGAGGAACAAATTGAAGGATTCCTTAAGGAAAAAGAACAATCAACTTAGCCTTCCATGATCCCAGGTTCAACAGTGCCTATTGCAGTTGCAGGTACAGAGCCAATCTCTTCATCAACAGTAGTGGAATCTGAATCAACAATAGGTGATCCATATAAACTTGTACAAGATTTAACCTTACAGAAACAAGAGAATGAAAATATTATGGAGAAGTTCAGAACCTTGGAAACCCAGAAGATAAAAAAGGACACCCTGTACATGGAAGAAATGCATAAGTCTCATAGATTATCACTAAAGGTTCAAAAGTTAGAAAGTGAGCTTCTAATGGAAAATACCTTGGCCCAAGCCAAGAAGAGTATATGGACTTAAATAAGCCAAGCAATGATAGAAGTATGGCCATCCATAAAAATCATTTTTTAGCAAGAGGAATTAATCAACAAGTGCAAAACAGTCATTGAACAAGAGAACACAGCAGTCAAGCAGTAACCAGCAGAGGCATAAAACATTATTAAAGTACTAAATTCAAAGAGCAAGGAAAAGTTGGAGCAGATCAACATTACAGACAGAATTACAACTACTATTTTGGACATCAAGAAAGTATTGTAGAAGAAGAATCTATTGAATCAATTAGAGACTAAATGTCTAACTTTGGAAATTGATGTCCAAAGATTTCACACTAAGTTTAATCTGCTAAATCAGAGAGGATTGCCTGGATTAGTAGCTCCCAATGACAAACTGATCAATTTGGAGGAGTACTGCAAAAATCTCGACACCATTTCCATTGAAGGAATTAAAGGCCATATGATAGGGAAATATTTTCTAGAAGCTTTAGATTTGGATTTGATAATTAAACATGAAATCTAACATCTCTTCATTAACAAGCCTACTTTTGAGAGATACATAGAAGTAGTTGAATTTTTTAGGAGATTAGTAAATCTAGAAATTATGAGTCAGGACAGATGGGATCACTTGTGTGAAACCATCGAGTAATGTTTTGTCTCCAACAGCATGCTAGCATAGCAACATTTTTTGGGTGACATCATCAACTGTTTCCTCAAAGACAATGACAAATCACTCATCAATTTTTGTTTTCCTACTATTTGATACTATTTTTGTAATCAGTTTAGATACTTCTAAGTGAGAAAAATTAGTATAAATAACTCTCCATTCGAGTTATTAAGGGTTGCACCCTTGGATGAGCACTTGAAATTAGAATTGTTTTTTTATCATTGATGATAAATAAAAGGATTCTGGATTTATTTCAATCAATTTGTCTCATTGTAATTTTTTCTAGAATTCATTTCAATCTGTTTTCTGCATATATTTGATTTTTATGAAGATAAGTAGGTAAGAAAAAATTGTGTTTCATTCTATTTTAAATCCTCTGAAGTTATAATCCATTTTAGAGACTGGCTTATTGAACTATATGTTTGTATAAGTCTCTCTATATCAATTAATTGTCAATAATCTTCATAATGTTAAATATAATTAGTTAATTTTTTAAACATTGTTTGAAATTCTTTCACACTTATGATAAATTAAACATTCAATCTGAATATTTAACTGATCATATTTTATTACAGTTTCTCCCTTCACATATGAAAAATTTAATCATTGTTTGAAGTAAACAATCAACCTTTTTCTTAATTGTTAATATTATCAAAAGTTTAAAGACATCTGTTTTTATTTTCTTAATACATTGGTCATCCAAAAACCCAATTTAAAACAAACAAAACATTATAGATGCTTTGGCATGATTAACTGACCTACAATTATCTCAAACAACAACAGACGCAAGGCAGACAATCATATTAGTTGGAAATTTCAAAAAGACAACGTATGTATGTTCATACAAGTAATTGATTGACAATATGAAGTAAAGAAGGATTACCTCAACGTATAGTGGAGATCTGTTCGAAAGCTCAAGGTAGTGTGGTAGAAGACCACCTCACTAGCTCCAAGATCAGATCCTGCAAGCAAACAAAGAAACTAGTAATCTTCAAAGTATTATCAAGCTAAAGAAATCAAAGACAAACATATAATTAAACATGAAATAATATGATTCTATTCCACTTATAACATGTGTCTTAAACAAGTAATCAAATAGATGCAATCATAAGACACCAAGTGGACAAAATAGAGGCAATTCTATATATTAAATGAAGGAGGATTACAATCATCGACTTGATCAAGCCTCCCTCGGTCCTTCAACTCCAAGCTCTCTCTCTTCAATCTCCTTAGTGCAACAATTCTTGAGAAAATAGTTCTCAATGAATTATGAAAAAAATAAGACCTCACACTAAAAAAATTCCTTTCCTCGCACCTTCAACCCATCGACCTTTGACAATGATCCCTTGCCTTTAGTTTATAGGAATTTGGGAGGACAAACCTTGCCATTCTTCTCCATTAGTTCGAATAGGTAAAAATTCATGATGTTTCCATACTTTTATTTCTTTTTCCCTCTTTGGATAACTTAGTTGTGTTTATCAATGTCCAATCAAAGGACTAAACCATAGGTTTCCAGCTTTTTAAATTGACTCTTTGAGAAAAAGTTGGAAATATTAGTCAGTTAACTCGGAATCTACCCATCAAACTTCATGGAACACGGGTAACACTGCCCATGTAGAAATTTGAATAATAGATGAGTTATTATTCACCGATATTATCATGATTACACACTATTTGAGCTTCATGCATAATACATAACCTCTTCTACTATTGATCATCAATTTGCGGAATTAGAAGCAGTCGCATGCGCACATTAAAACATAATCAAGCACACATATAACACAGTATGTAATGGGGAAAGCTTACAGCTGAAAACCCCCAACTATCTGTATATTATAATGATAGAGAACATGTAAAAATACATAGCACAAACTCCTCACAAGCTCTCAACACTATCTCACATGCTACACACAAAACAAGATCAGATCATACATATCACATGCTCCAATATGCTCCCCTTGTCTGCCTGCCTCTACTGCGCAATCCAATATGGAAAAGAATTAGATCCAAGTTCAAATCCCACTGGCTTATACTGTGCAATCCTCATTGGAAATCTCAATCAATGTGTGTGCAAATCTCATGCACAGCTATAGTCACAACTGATAGTAGACTCACCCTTTCACCCACCTCTAACACTGGTCTCCACTGAACTGTCCATGCACTGCAGTTAACTGATGTATTCTTTAGTTGATTTATGAGCTAATAATTAGTGAATTAATTAATAATTAATTCACACCACTCATCACTAGTGTATTTATCAGTTAGACTAAATACAACTAGTTCAACTAAGTTAAACCGAACACAACTCCATCAATTGTCTCATCAACTCCACCAAACTCTGCCACATGAGTTCTAACTGAAGTCAACCATGCAATAGCTCAACTAACCCTTAGGAAAAGCGTATTTCCTTCTGTTAGTTGCATGTGCCACATCCAAGCATCAAACTGAAGTGCTCCAAGAGGATAAGATAATGTTTATAGTCTAAATATTATTAAGGGTTAATAATATTTGACTGTTCTATTTTTAGCCCGGCAGTCTAAAAATAGATTCCACCCAATGTCTAAAAATAGAGGTCCATATATTTTTACCAACTTGACCAATCATCCATAAATAGCATCCTGCAACTTATAGACCATGATCCATATGTCTAAAAATAGACATAGTCTAAAAATAGACTTTGCGACAAAAATCACTTGTGTGGCCCCCACCTAGTTTTGGTGATCACTTTCCAACTAGGATCAGGAAAGATGTTTCAGGATGCCTCCTTCACTGTTTCTTGTTGCCATATTCAACAGCCCATTAGGCAAAACATGGTGTTAACCAAGGCATTAATGCTCCCTAAAAGAAGCTAGGAGGCGTTATAACTCAGCTTGGCAGTTTTTGGGGTGCGTTAACATGGCAAAATAGGTCTTTGTGTCAGGAAATTTCTTCCATCGATGTGTCCTCCTCTGAGCTACTGAGGAGGTCATTTTTCTATATAAAAACATGTAAATATTATTACATGAATTTATCATTTAAATTGATTTAAATTATAATGATGACTGGACTAAGGGAGAGAACACAAATTTAGAGCTTTGGAATAGAATCCGCTTCAGAATGGCTTGCTGAAATAGCCAAAATTTTAAAGTTACAATTTATATCCACATATATCCATGTTGCATTGAAAAAAATTTGTAGAATCATTATAATTGGTGTATGGGCACCTGAGAAAATAATGAGTCAGTCCTCTAGGACAGGAGCACTAGTCAACACACAAGAGGATATCAGGGAAGGCATTTAAAGGATAGGAGACACGCTCGCAAGTAGATAATTTAGATAAACAAGAGGAGAAATAGCATGCATGTTGAGGAGTGAACAAGAATACCAAAGCACTGTGGTTGAACTGCAACGAGAAAAACTACACATTAGCATTGTTTGGAATGCATTGGAGGAGATCAACATAAGCTCAGGCTCGAGAGCTAACTGAGGGATATTGAAGAAAGGTGAAGTTGTGATGATTGAGAAGCTAGAGTGATAATAGACTCTCGACTCCTACTTAGTAGGTGGAGACACTTGGAACTATGGTACTTCTCTTAGTATCTTCATAGGTGGAGACCTGAAGGTAGGATATAGATTCCCATGAAAGCTATTAGGTTGAGGCATGGTGTGCTCTCTATTCTTTTCAGATTATAGGTGGAGGCATTATGGGATATGGATTCCTGTAGTGTAAATTAGGTGGAGACATTGTGGGCTATGAATTCTTGTAGTGACTTTTGGGTGGAGAAATACATGCTTTGGATTCCGGAAAGTGGTTGTTTCAGTGGAGACATTATGCTCTCTAAACTCTTGTTTGAAAAATAGAGACATTATGTTCTTTGGATTCCCACGTGTCGTGACTTTATTGGCATGAAATACCCCTGAGCACTTAACTCCTCAGACTCTGAATTTGGCTCGGGGTGGTTAATTGTAAGAAAGGATAACAATTCATTTGGCCTACGATTGGGAGGAGAGTTGAAGTCACTCTCTCAATTTCCAGTCTTCAGCTACTAAGATAAGTTTATTACTTGTATCTTGTACAAGTTGGTGCATTATGAATGATGAATAATGTTATTACATGATAATGGGTGTATCAACACTATCAATAAGGACATGTAAATTTCCTATGTGTTGCAATGTTATGGTTTCTAAATGATTTCCATGGTTGTAAGGGAATTGCATATGCTTGTGATGTTGATATACTCCTAAATGGATAGGTTACTTACATGCTTATGTTTGATTGTTTGACATGACCAATTAACTATGCTTGTGTGTGATTATAAGTTATATGATATGTGTGAATATATTGAACTATTGTGGCGTGTGTCTGTAAATCCATGAGTTGTATGCTATAATGGAGGGGGAGTATCTATGTCTTAGAAATAATGTGCTATCTTATTAAAGTGTCTCTTATGACATGATAAGAGATTTTGCGAGCTTTTTTTATTTATGATGGGCCATTTCTTTCTTTCTATTCACGATCCAATAATAAAATAATGCATCCCATGTGTCAAGAATGGCTATGCAAGGCTAACGCGGTCCTCAAGACTTCGAGTCTGGGTTCGTAGAGAATATGTCGGTATTTGAGTCAAATGAGCTTTGATAGTTTATAATGGAATGACTGTAAAGCTACGAAAGTGTGGAGATGATAGGAAACTTCTTGTTACTTAATAAGAATTTTGACATCACACCATGTTAGGGATGCCATAAGGTTCCACTGGGGGTTGGTGTGGTTAATAGAAGGCACAATATGGGAAAATTATTGTCACCTACCACCAAATTTGTCTTCGCGTCGTGAAGGTGTGACAATGGGTTCATCCAAGTTGGGCACATCATTGTTATTGAAAAATGGAATGATAGAAACCATCTCCACCCATAAATAGGGAAGCATCACTTGCATGGATTTCTAGGACCTAGTGGGACTCCTAACTCAAGCTGAAGTGGTGGATTCCATGTGGGACACATATGATATGTACTTGCAACATGGCTAATATGTTGACATTTCATGCTGACAACATGACACATGAAGTGTAGAAATGGCTCTTTGGATGACTAGAGGGGATGGTTTTGGATGACACATAACACCCTCAAGGAATGCCACATGGTAGGATTATTTTAGCATGATGTTAACATGACATCAACACATTGCGGTAGGAGGAAGTGATGTGGAGGCTAGACTGACATCGAACGTAGGTGACACATGGAAACGTTTGTGTTACCACTTAGATTGGGGATGCATACAATACTGAAATGGTGATACGCATGGTTAAGGGCCACATCACCATGGATTTCGGGACCACAGAGGAATTTTTCATGTCATTTCATGGCGGTTCGTTTAGTTAAAAAAATATGAAAGTAGATGGAAGGACGTGGGATGGAGATTATCTTGATTACCTAGGGGAAATATTTACATCGCACCACGGATGTCAGGACAGAGTACAATGAGAGATAGGGGCATGGTCCTATGGGACCACTAGATGGTTAATCTCTCCATCATTTGATAGTCCAATAAGTCCATAATGGCATAGTTTTTAAGGATAAATAATTCTTAAAAGGTTGGAGCGATGGCATGATGGTGTTGTGGAATTATGACACCACGAGTGCAACATTGGACCTTGTGTGAGGTGATCATGACACATGGCTAATCCTTGCTAACGTGGCAAGGTTAAGGGGTTTAGACTTTAAATGGGAATAATTTTTTATTTGGGCATCGGATCAAGAAAAAATTTATATCGCCATAAATCCCTTGACGAGTCAAATGCAATGGTATTGTCCAAAGTTAATTCCACTAACTTTAAGGAAATGGTAAATTTTGTAACCTCGTATCTTTGATGAGACAATAGAGGTGGGTTTAATTAAAAGTAATACCTCCCATCTAGCCAATAATAATACAAGGGGGTTGGAGGTAGCATTACAGAGTGGTGTTAGAGTGCCCAGGTTCAGCACTCTAGCTGAATGGGTCTAGGAGGATAAATTATAAATATTTGTTACATAGTTTAGTTTCTAGTGATTGTTTGTTCTATAAAGTGTGATGTTTGTATCATTTTGATTATGAATTGCATACTAACTTTAAATCTAGTGTTTCAAATAGCCTCACATCCATATGCTTATGGAATATTTTCCAAGGTGATAATGAGCATGTTTTACTTGTATTACAGATTGGCTAATGATCAGTTGTGTATGAAAACACATAAGAAGACACCAATTATGATCAATAAGATGGAGCAGCATGATGTTGATAAATTCCATCTGTGTCAAGAAGAATATTTCTTATAACCCTATTTTTCACTCCACTATAGTGAGACAAACCCACGTTCAATTTACATTAATTGCTAGCTAGAATGAATTTCATTTCACCTTTGCTTTTACTTATGTGGGATTTATTCCATATTAAAAGGGTTAAATTACATAATTGAGTAATTTCTAATAAATATTTTATCTAAATTTTAAAATTATGAGATAATAATTATTTCATAATTGAGGAAAAGCTCATAATTGAGAAAAAAGTTTTAGTGTTTTTTATTTAAAAGCAGATCAACTTGATCCACTTGTGTATGACTTCATTAGGGGTCCATTATTCTATAAGTTTCCTAACTTTTCAAGCCCCTAGGTCTCTAAATACATTATTATCAAGGATATAATTGATCCAGGTGGATATTGGTGGTCACCCACCTATTCCACTTGGAGCCCCAACATTGTTTCCTTTCAATTTCTTTAATTCTAGCACAACTTTCTATTTTTGGCATTTTTTTGTGTCCTAAACTTCTGGAGCTGTTTTCCAATACAAAGAGACCAAAAAAGTGTAAAATTTTGTTTCACATATACTTGTATTGCCTCCTCATGGAGATATTTTAAATGAGGTATTATGATAGCCAAAAAATATCATTTGTCAAAGTTACGACCCCGGGAAGTTGGCGGTCCAACTTTTTTTTCCAAGAAAAAAATCGAACTTTTTATAAATAGTAAAAAGCTACATCATATATGACGTAGTATTCCATTTTTTTCAACACCCAAAAAATGGCAACAGGTCACACTAACCAAAAGCAGTCCAAGACAAACTTGGATGCAAGCAATAAAAGTGTGTCACACCAATACAACTGAGAAAGAAAAAAGGACAGCCAAACAGCACAAATAAACCAAGACACTCGAGCGAAAGAAGGCCCCACAAATAAGTGATCATGCTTTCCTCCCTTTTTCTTCTCATCTTTACACCATTCACCTTGTGATGACGTGGAGGAGATTAGACAATCTGATTTTCTGTTGCATGTGTGCCAATATCCTTGTCTGAATCTGATTTGTCTGATGTATGATGTCGTTTAATCCCACTGTTTTTTGTTTCCTTTGAATTCATACCGCTCTGTTTCGAGGGAAATTGTAGATCCAATGGATCTTGTGGAAATTTTCCTTGTACCTTAGGTTCATTTGTTGTCTGATTATTTTCCATGGAAATGGTCTCATCCTCTTCTTCTTCAACATCCTCCTCGGGCCCAATGGTGGGGGGGTGGGGGGGGGGGGGGGGGGGGCGGAAGTATTTCCATTCTCTGGTCTATTTCCAAGCCTTCTTCTTTTTCTGTTTTCTCTCATGGAATCAAGACAGGTGTTTTGTAGGTGTCCCGTCTACCTACAAATTCTGCATCTGAATGCAGTGTTTTCATAATCTAGGGGCTGCATCCAATTTTTTTTTTTTGTGAATCATTAGTATGTTTTCCAGTAAACCTTTGCTAAGATATACATCCAGACAGAAATGCGCGAAATTGTAGATTCTCTCCTCTAACTTTTGGATATATTTCTTGATGTATCACCTAGTGATATTCCCAATACCTTTAAGGACATGGGCATTCCAGAAGTGTGGGGGGAGATTGTATAGCCTGACCCATACCAGCATTCTAGTAACCGCCATAGTGTTTTCATCAAAATCCGAGAACCATGGGGTGATGAAAAGGCCCGTAGATCCCCAGAACCATGGTCCTTCTTGGATAATAATATCTCTGGCCTCCGAGGATTGAAATTCAACAATAAATAACCCTTTGGAACATAGATGTATTTCACAGTTTGTGGTCTAGTTTGTGAAAATACAATGGAAGAGCTCCATTAGTTTGGGCAAAAAACAGTTAAAACGACATATTATCGCTTGTGCCTCATATGTAGTGTAGTGTTCATCTATTTATTGGTTGTCTATATTTAAGGCTGGTGTTTTACCCAGTTGTTCTACAATATATGGCCTCAGGGTGTTTCCAACTGGTTCTGGTGGTACTGATGCAGAGTTTTTCCCCTGAAGCATGTTCTTCTAAGAGGGGCCACCCTTAATATGTTCTTGTTTTGAGGAGATTTTTCCCCTTTCGCCCCCTACTTCTCTTGTTTTACCCTATTCCACGATACCCCCCCTCAGACACAGATTGAGAGTAATGGTAAAACCCGAATCAATGGAATGGTCCTTCATTGACCAACAGTCTTGTAGCGACTCACCTCCATAGAAAATGAATTGCACCTGAGCAGGGTATCCCATATGTTATCAGACATAAATTTTTAATTTTGATTGATACGGTCACTCACCTAGGTTACATTTTGTCTCAATAGGTTGGTTCATGAAATTAATGAAAAATTCATGGAATAAACCGTTATCCTAAGTCTAAAACACTCCATTAGTCATGTCATATTAGTCATATCCACCAAATTCCACTTTAGGTTCACATTCATGGTTTAAAATCAAGGTAATGCCACCTATTTGTTTTTTCACGTTTCTGCAGTGAATATAACTGCAAACTGGCATATTTTGCTATGGAATCACCTGACCAATCAGTAGCGAATCTATTGGGTTTATAATTGTTTTTGCTGTGGAATCATGTTTTTCTGCATAAAAATAGAGGACGATGAGTTATCAATTTTCTAATGGTTAGGGATAAAGGTGAGGTCATCTAATTCGTTATCATGATCACCCAAGCATGAAAAATCATAAATAACCTCATCATTATCTTTCACTCCCACATTTTCCATCATGCTCTCCACTTTTGAATTCCATATTTAAAACTTATCCCCAAAGTACCTCGATGTCATCTGTTGTTTGATTTTTTCATGCATCAGTCCATTAACATCTTTCAAAAGCTTATTCCCACTGCAAGCAGCTTGTTGTTTAGTTTTTCTCTTTGCAGGTGTCATAGTTCAAAAAGCAGCAAGGTGTCACAGTTTAAAAGGAAACATGGTTATAAATGAGGATGGATGTTGTAATATTCCTAAAATTAGCATGGAGCTGATAGGAATATTAAATTTTCATCTTTGCACCTAGTAGATGAAGAAATGGGGAAAAAGACCCATACTTACCTTATATTAGCATCAAAATCCTCTTGGTGTGAAAAGGGGACATTCTTGTGGCTGGATTTTTCACTTTCCATGTATGAACAGGAGGAGGTTCATGTTGATTCAGTCAAGTTGACCAAGTCAACAGCGCAGTATGGAGAAGTAGCTTTGATGGAGCTACAATGTAGTTTTGGAGGGAAAGAGACCATGTGGTGTTGGAAACCCTAATGGGTGGGACCCAAGGTGAGGAGGCTCACAAATTTTATAAGGAGGAAGATAGCAGACATTTGGGGCTAGCTTATGGATTATTGATTTTGTTCTGCTTAGACTCTTGAGCATTCTTCAGCTGTTGAGTTGAGTATGCAGTGTTGTTCAACACAAGGCATTCCTGCTTAGGGATTCCTTCTCCTTCCTTGAGTGATCTCTTGGAGGAGCTTTGTTCTTCATTTTCCCACATCCAGGCTTGAGGCCAAGCATCCTCCTTTAGCCACAGCATTATTCCTGTAGTAGGGGATGTTGTCTTGCAGGGTGTTACAGTGGGAGACTTACAACACCAACTCTTGGTCTTATCTTTTAGAGGAGGGAGCCCCCCTTGCTTTGCAAGATCTGTACAGGAGATTTCAGAGCTCATTTTATATCTTGGCATGTGGAAAAATAATTTCCCCTCTTCTATAGTGTAGTTATTTTCAGGAACTGCGTCCTCTTCCAGAGTGTTGCAATAGCAGGGTTTGAACCCTTACTTGTGAGCTTGTTCCTTGGAGGAAGGGCCAACCCTTCTCTCGGAAAGCTCTGTATTTCATTCTTCTTCTCTTTCTTGTACATTTCCAGCTATTTATATACAGAGCTATAGTATACTATTTTTTTCAAATCTATATCTACAGATCTGCACTTTTATACATTGTACTCTCATGAAACCTTTGCCAGGTTATTCTTGTTTTGTATGAAAAGGAAGGAATCTCCATTTTCTCAGCCATTGGATGATTGTAACCTCCAGATCTATTATTTATCATTATTTACTTTATAAACCCTCATTAAAATAACATTGTACTTGCTTCAGTCCTTTCTACATGAGTTAAGCTATGGGGTTTGAGCTTATTTGAGTCATAGTGACTTGGGGAGATCTGTTTAACTTGGCTAGAAGCATTTTTTTTTGCTCCAATTCTGGATGTGAGCTAAATATTGTATATTCTAAGGGATCCAAGTCCCATTTTCTACAGACATAGCATTATTTTCTGAAGACATCTATTTTATGCCCTATATTGCTGCATTTCCCCGCTTTGGAAGGAGTGTATAGGCCATATTCTTGTTGTTGTGCTTTCATTTGCTGATAAGATTTTTTTTTAAATCTAATGAGACAATTCACATTGCCATGCTCATGATTTTCTGAAGCTCCAACTTCATAATATCTTAAGATATTCTTGTTGTTGTAGAAATTCCCTATTATGGGATATTCAGTGGTATCAGAGCTGCCATCTTGGCTCGGCCTGTGGATTTCAGATCCAATCCAAAAGATAAAGAAGAAGAGGAGATCATAATGATGGAGAGGATGAGATTACTCTCATCAATTTTCAGATCTAAGAAGAGCTTCTCCAAGGAGGTTCAACAGATGAAAGAAGAAAGATGCAATGAAACTCCCTAAGGGTTTCAAGAAGGAGAAAGATGCAGTGAGACAACTAGAAGGTTTCAAGAGGAATAAGAAGACCCATGCACTTCCTATTCTCATAGAGCGAGTGAAGAGCAAGAAGACCACTTAGAACCTAAGATCCTGAGTGGATATTTGGAAGAGTACAAGTGCCAACCTAAGGCTTTCAAAGAGACCCTAGATCTTCCTCAGTTTATCCAATTGAGAAAATAAATAAGAACATGTAGCAATAGGATGATAAGGGGCAATAGATTCCTATTTACTACCTTTGATGGATCACCCTTATGTACAGCAGAATCTTGGGTGATGAAGTTAGAAGCATTTTTCCTACTACATCCAATAGTGGAAAAAGAGGTTGTGGAGGTCTCAGCGTTGCACTTGGAGGGAAAGGCAAGAACCTAGTGGTTCAGCCATGTGATTCATGCAAGAGTATCCACTTTTGTAGATTTCACTCACCGGGTAATCAGAAGATTTGACATTAGAAGATCCGAGAAGGAGGATTCCTCTTCTCCACTTAACGAGCCTTGTACCATCGTTGTCACAATCATGGAGGGGTAGCCATTTGTATCAGTAGTTGGATCAGCCAACAAAATGGAGGAAGGAACTCTTGCAACCATTCAATATGTTCCCAGGACTCACCAAGGTATGCATGGATATCCATTTTTTATCCTTTCAAGAAATCTTATGGGAAATCTTGGGGAGTTGTCTCCACATGGTCAAAGATCAAAACACATTTTTGATGTGGGGAAACAAGCTTTCACGGCACTGTGCAACTTTGGTTTGATCCCAGAAGGGATAAACATTCATTTCTTTGCACCTTTATTGAGTTTCATGCAGCATGAAGGGTTAAGGTGCAAGATTTTGGAGGGCATAATGAGTGTTGTGCCACTTTCTGATGATGTTTTGCCTTCAGCACACTTGGATTATTTTGGATTCAAGAGGATTATTGATGAGAGGTCTTCTCTATGAGATCTCCAAGGGGTTACATCTCAACCTCCCATGAGGTGTAAGGAGAGAGATCTGTTTTGGGAGATTGGTAGTCTTCATTGGGAAGATACCAAAGGAGAGAATGATTGGAGGCATCCACATTTGGATGAATGGAGGTGGATGGAGAGCAAGAGGTTGGTGAGCCACTTGCAGATCTATGACATAGGGCAGCAAGAAGAAAAGCTACGCTGGCTACTCTTGAGAGAGTTTGGCCGTCTTGAATCATACCCCTTGTCAAGAGGTATGTGGTGGATGGAGGCATGGCATGACACCCATATGATAGAACAGCAGAAAACATGTTTGTATGGGGCATCATACAAGACAACCATCATGATATTACCCTATAGCTTGTATGAGGGAGAGATGAAGGAGAAGTAAGAGTTGATTTTGCTGTGGTTACACTTGGGAGAGTATGGGTAGAAAATTTCCCATACTTTTCAGGATATTTCCAGAGAGGAGGAAGGCACATTCCAAGTGCAAGTAGGCTACCCTTCAGCTTTGGAGGATTATATGAAGCTTCCATATCGGAAGAAGATCTTCTCACATAGTAGCATGATAGTGGATGGCTTTGGCATATGGGATGTCAAAGGGAGGAGTCATGGAGTGACAAGAGCCTTATCCCTAAGGCCAACAGCATTGTCACATGGGAGTATGTTCTTATTGATGGAGTGTTCCAAGGAGAGTATGTATCCCTTATTTTTGCAGATTTTTATGAGGAGATTTTCATGGGAGGACTCGTTCATGGACCTCACTTTCAGCCTACTCACTATATATGGTAAGAAATTAATTTTTGTATGTGTTGATTACTCTATTGATTATTTGTATCTTCTCACCATATATGAACAGTGCATTGCTCCACAAGAGAGCAAGAGTATTTTTGGGTCTCATGGTCACTTTAGGACCAATATTTGTAATGCTAGAAGCCCATCTATACATGATTTTGGGCAAATGTATTGTTATTTTGATTATGTACAGTTGATATCTGTTGTTGCTTACTACCCCATGGTGGAAGAGTAAACATGCACAGCTTGTAACTTATTGAAGAACCACTTGCCACATGACATTCTCAAATAGTAGTTGGGCAGACTGCGTGATATTCACTTGGATAACCATTTGTACCATCCAAACTTGTACATAACCTGCAAATTTTTTCTGATTTGGATGTGATATGGTGATGGGGTGCCATTCATCTTGTATGGGATGGTTTGGGTGAGCATGGCTCATGACATTGGAAGAAGGATCCTTGGAGATTCAATCTTCTTCTTGCCACTTGAGGGTAACCATGTTGCAGCCCAAGATCAGCATGCCCTCTACACTTATCATAAGTGGAGAGGTGGACAGCGTGGGATAGGCCCTCTTGCCTATCATGTTCATATATTCATCCCACCTACACTTCATGAGCCAAAGGTGGAGGAGATTCTTCATGAGTTGCCATGTTGGAGGGTGACTCATTTTATATGGATGATAGCTTGGGGGTGGAGGTTTCACTTGGGAATGAAATTTTCCCATGCAATTCAAACTCCATGCCTTAAGAGGACCTCTAGACAGCACATAGTTGTCTCCTTGAGTATTTTACTTTGCATGATGATAGCCATTTGGGATGTATACCAAGTGCTAACTTATATTCTTGGGAGAGACACTATGGAGTTTTCATTGTTGAGACAGCATCGTATTCTTTGGGAAAGCTCATCATATGAGTATTCTACCGGTAGAGGGACGGAGACTTTCCAGTTCTATCCTTACAGTTGCTTGAGGACAAGAAACATTTGGGAGGGGAGGACTGTAATATTCCTAAAATTAGCATGCAACTAATAGGAATATTAAATTTTGATCTTTGCACCTAATAGATGAATAAATGGGGGAAAAGACCCATAATTACCTTATATTAGCATAAAAATCCTCTTGGTGTGAAAAGGGGACATTCTAGTGGCTGGATTTTTCACTTTCCATGTATGAACATGAGAAGGTTCATGTTGATTCAGTCAAGTTGACCAAGTCAACAACGCAGTATGGAGGAGTAGCTTTGATGGAGCTACAACGCAGTTTTGGAGGGAAAGAGACCATGTGGTGTTGGAAACCCTAATGGGTGGGACCCAAGGTGAGGAGGCTCACAAACTTTATAAGGAGGAAGATAGCAGACATTTGGGGTTAGCTTATGGATTATTGATTTTGTTCTTCTTAGACTCTTGAGCATTCATCAACTGTTGAGTTGAGTATGCAGTGTTGTTCAGCACAAGGCATTCCTGCTTAGGGATTCCTTCTCCTTCCTTGAGTGATCTCTTGGAGGAGCTTTGTTCTTCATTTTCCCACATCTAGGCTTGAGGCCAACCATCCTCCTTCAGCCATAGCATTATTCCTGTAACAGGGGACGTTGTGTTGTAGGGTGTTACAGTGGGATACTTACAACACAAGCTCTTGGGCTTATCTTTCAGAGGAGGGAGCCCCCCTTGCTTGGCAAGATCTGTGCAGGAGATTTCAGAGCTCATTTTATTTCTTGGCATGTGGCCAAATCATTTCCCCTCTTCTATAGCATAGTTATTTGCAGGAATTGCGTCCTCTTCCAGAGTGTTGTAGTAGCAGGGTTTGAACCCTTGCTTGTGAGCTTGTTCCTTGGAGGAAGGGCCAACCCTTCTCTCGGAAAGCTATGTATTTCATTATTCTTCTCTTTCTTGTACATTTCCAACTATTTATATACAGAGCTATAGTATACTTCATTTTTCAGATCTAGATCTGCAGATCTGCACTTTTGTACATTGTACTCTCATGAAACCCTTGCTGGGTTATTCTTCTTTTGTATGAAAAGGAAGGAATCTCCATTTTCTCATCCATTGGAAGATTATAACCTCCAGATCTATTATTTGTCATTATTTTCTACATAAACCCTCGTTAAAATAAAATTGTACTTGCTTCATTCCTTTCTGCATGAGTTAAGCTATGGGGTTTGAGCTTATTTGAGTCATAGTAACTTGGGGAGATCTGTTTAACTTGGCTAGAAGAATTTGTTTTTTCTCAAATTATGGATGTGAGCTACATATTGTATATTATAAGGGATCCAAGTCCCATTTTCCACATATATAGCATTATTTTCTGAAGACAGCTATTTTATGCCATATATTGCTGCATTTCCCCACTTTGGAAGGAGTGTATAGGCCATATTCTTGATGTTGTGCTTTCATTTTCTAGTGATATTCTCTTTTACATCTAATGAGCTGATTCAAATTTCCATGCTCATGATTTTCTGAAGCTCCAACTTCAAAATATCTTAAGATATTCTTGTTGTTGTAGAAATTCCCTATTTTGGGATATGACAGATGTGAATAAGAAAGTAAACAAGGGAGGATCTTGTGTGAGATACAAACCAATGGAACTCAAGATACTAAATGAAGACCCCATTTTTGTGGAATCATTCAACAATGTCGAATGCCTGAAATTCTATCATAAAATACAAGGATTTCATACTCAAATATCAAAGCACTTCGCAGTAAATTTTACAGGCACAACTTCTAAGGTGGGGGTTTTAAATTTTACAGTGTCACCTAATAACATTCTCAAGCCACATAGATACCAAGAGATGGTGAAGAGTGGTTCAAGGCCACTAAATTGAAGATACAGAGTTATGATGAATTTGTTAAACCAGAACACATTGGAGATGACATGGAATCTAGGATTCCAAGGAGTTATATGAAGGAGAATTATTCCAAACTATTGTTTGTGATCAAAAAGTACTTTACTTGTGAGGCGATATTTCATATGGTTTACCTATACCATTTCAAGCTTCTATTGCACTTCACCGGTAAGCAGTCCGTTGATCTTCCTTTCTTTTTGTTTAGGAGCTTAGGGAAAATGTATAATAAGGTTCAAGCTAGGACTGAAGGCAGTGATACATAATTATTTCACCATGTTTTGATTAAACTCTTAGTGTTGGAGGAATTTAAGAAATTAAATAGAGATTGGGCTACTTTCCTTTTCCTCAGTGGTTATGAAGTTGATTTAGTGACACCTAAGAAAACCCCAAAGCCAAAAGCTACTCCATCAAATAAAAAAGATAAATCTCCAATGTGAAAGAAGGTGTATATGAAGAAGAGGTGGAACCTATCCTAGAGCCAATGGATGTTGAAACAGAACCTATACAAGAGGCATAAATCCCACAACCTTCACCTACAAGCAACAAACAAAAGATCAGTAAGCATGGTCATAGGAGGATAACCAGAAGTCAAACAATTAGAAAGGGAAATCTTGAAGACATCACTCAAGCTATAGATATTGAGGAGACTCCATTTTTCATAGCTGAAGACATTTAAGGCGACAAGAAGAAGAAAAAGAAAGGTAAGATTGTTAAAAAGCTTGATTTTGCAGGAGAAGATGTAGGTTTCTTATTGCAGCCAAGGAAACCACTTACTAGCTGCAACTTGCAAACGGTGTCATGGAAAACAAGAATACAAAAGATATTGACAAAGGAAAGTAGCCTATCATAGAAGAAATTATAGACTTTTCTCCAGCAATAGAAGAGGTCTTTGTGCAAAGGAAAGGAAAAGAGAAGATGGTGGAAAAAACTGAAGTGCATGTATTAAAGGAACAATTAAGAGAGGCCAGAGAAGAGGTCATTGAGATCAATTTAGAATTACAGGAGGCCAAGGTAGACAGAAATCCAATGGAAGATTTCAAAGAAGAAGTAAATGATCATTTAAATCAATATGATCAATCACTAACCAATGCTAAGTAGTTGCTGAAAAGGACACTTCCTTTGAGAAGGGTAATGAAAAACACTAGGAAGAGAAATTTATGGTTACAATATGAAAGGAAGAGACTCAAAAACCAGGTCAAAGAATTAGAAAATCGAATGGAGAAGATTCAGTCAGAACTGAAGAAAAGAGGACTTAAAATCAAAGTGATAAATGAGCCTGAAGAGATGTAGCCTCCTACTGCTAAAGATGAAGTTCCCAAAGCTTGAAGAGTTGGCCTAAAATTTTTGACAATTTTGTAGCATTCAAGAACCATCATTTCCATATTTAAAAGTGATATTTTGAGGAAAAAGGAAATTTTTTTGTTTTTCTGCCAATTAGGCAATTTCGTAGGGAACCCAGGCTTGAAGCCCGGATTTCGCTACGAAATCCCTGTAGGTGAATTTTTGTAAAAAACCAGAGTTTTCAGAAAAATCAAAGATGGAGAAAAGTTGTATTTAGTTCATTTTGTATAACCAACACATCCAAATTAGAGAAGAAGGCTGAAAATTGGCATAGATAGGTGAAGTAGAGTTTCTACAAAACCACGCTACAAAACTGCATGTTTTACCTTGTTTTTGTAGCGAGCAGCATTTGGTAGCATTTTGGTATTTTGAAGGTGTATTGCAAGTCGGCCAACTACGTGGAAGCATTAAAGGGTATCAGTGGAACTCTCCAGCAAATATTTTCTCCTCGACAAAGTTGTCATTTTCTCCAACACAGCATAAAGACAGTGACCAAATATCATGATTATACTTTCCTTAAAAGTAGGGTGATTGGTTTCTAAATCTAGTGGGTGTATTTATGTCTTGATGATGGCTAGCTCCACTCGAGCACTTTGATATTATTGATTCAATTATCTAGTTCCACAATTAGTGAATGTAATAAATAGGAGGTAGAGTCCTAATAGGTTTCTAAGTCTAAAGTCATTAGGTGTCTATTTTATTTCCAAGTATCTATTTTATTGTTAAATGAGGTGTCAAAACAAATAGTTTGATGATCTAGACATGTGGGCAGATCCTATGTGAGCGACTAAAGCCTATTAATAGGCAGTACTTTGAATAATACAAGGTTGGAGAATGTTACTTGACACTACCACTTTGTAAAGTTTTTTTTGAAGATCAGTAATATACAGTGACTGTGTTTTTCTTCTTCACCTAAGATTCTTTTGGTGTTTCAATGAGCATATGTCCTATGTATATTAATATTATGCTTTCAATATATTGATGTTTAATTACTCAGAATTTGTGTTTCTCATGCTCTGAATTCCTTTGAACATTAATCCATTGAATATTTTTGTGTGTATGTTGTCCTATCATTGAAACATTACAAGCCTCGGCTTCCACAAGGAGAACCATTGTCATTGAATTTCCTAACACTGACTCCATAAGCCCAATGGTAGTAAATATTACACATTTTTCACCTGCAATCAAACACATTCAAGAAAATATCACAGAGTTACCCATCTGATTGAGTCATAATTGAACAAATATTAGTTACTTTGAGAGAGCCCTCTAAGGCTGAAGAGGCTAATTTTCAGTCAAAATCTGGTTTGAAAGAGTTAATATAGGTTGTCTGGTGGAGTAGCCCATCTGTACCAATTTAGAGATAACACCATATGTTCCATAATGTTTTGTTTCAGGTGAAGGACACTATTTGTAGTGATTACCCATAGTAAAATATTTTTCCCCACATGGGGCCTAATAAAAAATTTAAAGCAAGAGGGGGATACCTATTTCAGAGAGTCTGATTCCATAATGGTGTCTTCATTATGCTCCGCTTATGGAGACCCATATGAGGGTGGAATCACTTTTGTTTGGTGGCAGTACAGGTACCAAGAGTATAACGAAATAGAGCCTCCATGGGTAGTGCTAGAAACCATAGCCCATGCACGCCCCATATTACAAATATTAAAACCAAAATAGAAACACAACTGAGGCCCCATCCAAAGCCCAAGCAATGGGGGCCTTTGGTAGCTCCCTGCCCCATACCCAGAATAGGGCAGACCGACCGAGAGAGTGGACATTGTTGGTGTCTTCTGATAAAAGTGATGAGAAAGGCGAGGACCCATCTGCCAAGGGGCACACCATCGGATGTGAGTAACCATAGACCCGCTGCACCAAGAGGGGCAACGGTAGAAATTTTTCACCGATGAAGCATAAAACTTTTGGTTCTCGAGTGAATAATGGTCCAGTGGGTTGAGTCCATTCACCAACAGCTACATCATCTAAAATATGAGGATCCCAAAGTAGGTATCAATCAGCCTCATCTCGAGGAACTAGAGAATGCCTACGTAACCAGTGGTCAGACCATCAAAAAAATCAAATTCGGAAGCCTTGGTTCGTCGGTAAAAAAAGAGCCCTACTGACTTATATAGAAGCCTGTTATCTCGGCATTATGGGTTTTCCACTGCCCTCTTCCAATTTCTGAACAGGTCCAAGGGCTTTAACTCATTTAACTTTTGTTTGTGGTTCTGAAGTTGTCTTCGTCCATCAAGGAAGCCCCATCCCACCAACGACTTGCATATCTCTGTCGCAGCCACCAAGATCCTTTGTTCCGGCACCCCTCCAACCTTCGCAAACCCTAGCGACGCCATCCAAATTCTCTAAAAAAAACTTGGTGGTCCAACTTACCCAAAAAAAACCTAAAATTGTTGGTTCTTCATCTCCTAGGGTTAGGGTTTCACACTTCTTCTTTATGATAAAAATTTCTTTGGGCCTCATTCTAATAGAGTTCAAAAGGCATGTAATCATCACATCTCTTCTCAGAGATATGCTACAATCACCCGAGGTATTATGTTTCATTCTACATGTAAAAATATTTCAACACTTGTCACTAATCAATTGAAGTTTTATTCGTTCATTGTATCGCAATGATCTGTTTAAATATGTGTTTCATTTTGTTCCTTCGTAAATTAGTATCGAGAATGAACTATATAATATCACTCTATCAAGAGCTAAAGCACAAGATCTGGGGTCTATACTATATCGCATGAGCTCTGATCTTGTGGGAAGCTATCTTTTTTAGGAGGAGGAGACCAGGTTGTAAGGTGAAGATGATATCCATATCATGTGGTATGAAGGTATAATTTATTTTGTAACACATTTATTTCTGGTGATCTTTCGGGTAGATATGATGAAGAAAAAACTCCTTGTGGATGTACATTCATATCCATAACAAAATTGGTGCTTTCAATGAGAGTTAGCCCTAATTTTGTTAAAATCACCTCTTTATTTTGTATTTTTTGTTTTATGTTGATTTCTTTGTTTTCACTATTGTCATATGACCTCATATGGATTCTCTATTAGTCTCATTTTCTTAACCTATGAATAGATCTTAGATCCAAATTTTTTTATCTAAAAAAAATGCAAGAAAATAAAAAATTATGGCTTTTAGATTTAATTATGTACTTTTAAGTACAAAATTTCATTTAAATAACCAAAGTTATCAATTATTCTCATAATTTCGCCAAAAAAAAAATCATGTAAAATGGATTCTGAATAATGAAGATATGGCTGATTGAAAAATCAACTTATTTTCTTATTTGTTTTCCAATTTTATGGTTTTCCTTCAAGTTTCTTTGCTTGATTTTTTAGGTGCTTTTATTCAGATTTTTTTTTGATATTTTGGATATATATTCTTGCTATTTGTTACAATTCAAATCTATATCAAATATGATTTAGAACTCCTTTTTAGAATTGGATCTGTTTCATTTTCCTATCTTGTTATCAGTTGAATCTACTTCATTTTCCTATTTTAGGGTTTCTATTGAGCATGTTTTGTTGGAGCACTTTTCTTCAATATATTTATATTACTTGTTGGATATGTATTCTTACTATTTTTTATATTTCATATCCACTTTATATCTCGTTTACAATTTGTATTTTGAATTTGGTCTGTTTGCTTTCAAATTTTAGGGTTTCCCTCAAGATTGGTTTTGCTTGTTTTAAGATGATTTCCCTCAAGATATTTCTTTGATATTTTGTATATGTATTCTTGATGAGCATATCATTTTATATATATTTCATATCTACATTAGATATTTTGCCTTGAAGTGGATTTTATTTATTTCCATTTTTGGTGTTTCCACTGCACGCCTTTGTTCTTGAATTTTCTTGTTTTTAGTGGCTTCTTGCTTTTGACCTATTGTGGTTGTGCATTAGTATACTTGAAAGTTTTCACTAAGTGCCTTGGAAGTTTTCATCACATCTTATTCAAAGTGTTCTCCTTATTTTATTCCTCTCTTGTTTTTACCTTGGATTAGGGTTAGGTTTTCTCCATTGTATATCATTGTTTATGCTTCCTTTTGCTATTCACTGAGCTACAACCCTCTCACTTGTTTTGTAATTATTATTCATGTATATCAACTTATTTTGGATTTTTTTTAGTGATATTTTATTTTCATATCCAAGTTTAGAGCTTTTGAGTGTCTTGTGTTCTTTCTTGGTGGTATTTTCTCTCTCTTTTGAGTGATTTGTTTGGGTTTTTTTCTTGGGTCTAATTTTTTATAAGCTTAGATAATTTCATGTGATTTTCAATTGAGAGTGTATGAAGTTTTTGTTTTCACTTTAAAAAGGAAAATACTCTCTTCCCTCTTGTTTCTAGACTTCATCAAATTGAAAATAAAAATTTTGCATTCTCATATAATTACATTAGGGTTTTTCTTAAAGAATCTATTCACACCATTTGAGTTTAACGCCATTACCCTCTTGAGTAAACAGCAACCCTTAAAATTAATGCTTAGTAAAATATATTCAAGACTTTTTATTTTTCACTAGTAGCACACCAGGATTAGCTTAGGCTATGGTCTTGGAATATTAGTGTGAGGTGAACTGCTCCTAGACCAAAAAAACAAACTTAGTATCTTGAGTTAGCAAAGGAGAAACCACTTAATTTTGCACGTTTCTTGGGAGGCCCTTCTAGCACAAGGTCACATTTAAGGCCAACGGGGTGACATGACCAGCTTCATTAGTCTTGGTGGCATGGTTTTCATGTATTAAAAATGGGGTTATCAGCGGCTTTTATTGTAGCACTTGGGGACCATTTGGGAGGAGTAAACCTCAATTTAAGGGATCTATTATGGGGTTTTGGGATTTGTTTCCCTACCCTTGCATGTGAATCTGACTTACGATTTCCCCCCTACGGCGTGTGCTGTAGGTGGTATCATTATTTTCATTTCCAAAGGAGATAACATAAGGTGATGGTGAGAGGTTCATCCTCACTGTACTCGGGGCATATTTCAGCCAAACTCACTCGATCCTCCAAGAGAGTTCCCTAGGGCTAATAAAGGAACTCGCACCAGGTCTAAAAGGATTTATAAGAAATTAATTGTTATAATTTTCCCAACCATATATTCACTATTGACCTATTCCCTGATCAAGCAGGCTTTGGCAGCAGGAATATCACTTCTCTATCTCTTTGGTTTTTTTGTGTGTTTGTCTCCTAGGTCTCTTTTAGAGAGTGTTGTTTGGTCCAAATCATAGTTTGGGCATATGGTAGTCTTAATTATCATAATTTGATAATAAAAATATATTCACCTTAGATAAACAAAGTAACTAACATTTTCGTAGATTGTTAGGCATTTTTCCCCAAGAGAAAGGTCCACCACCTCATATATGTAGGTTAATTCTGGTAATAGAAAACTTAGACCAAACTCAAGTTGGGAGGGATAATATTTTCCCTAGGGAGGAAGACCCTATAACTATTGAGGTAATTGATGAAAGTACTTTTCCACACTATAACCTACCCTTGACTGACCCTCTCGGCCCAGTTCTAGTGCAACTAAATCCTAACGATGGTGAACATTTTACATGTGTATTTCTTATATGTCTTGTAAAAATTATTCTTATTCTATGGCTATGGATGCATAGCCATAAGGAGTTGATGCTCCATGATCCTTTCCCAGGGATCACCAGATAGACATGTGTGTTCCAAGAAGTGATTCAAACAATTCCTAAGTTATGCTCACATAATTGATAAAGGAGGGGGATGGAGGTTACCAGGTTAATCGCAAATCCTATTCTTTGTTTGTGCATCCATATTCGAGGGAAGTTGAACCTCACTCATAATATAAAAGATCTTGGATACCTGCATATAACAACCAAAAGAAAAAATACTATTCGACAAACCTTCCTACAATAATTTCAACACAATAAATATTGTTGATCTATAACTAGCATACATGACATGAACAACATATCAATTGAAAAAGAAAACCAAGAACATGATGGAAGGGAATCAATATTAATTATAGAAACATTAGTTACAAATTCAAATATACCTTCATACTTGTTACAAATTAATTTGTCACCATGCTCATTTTCTCATCCCTAATCCTTAAATTCCCTGTGACGAATCATGTGCAATGTTTCCATCATCAAGAAATATGATAGCATATCCCCTTGAAGATCCAAAGAAGACTTCTTGAAAGGTTACTGAATAAATTTGGTCAAATTCCTAGTTTCTTGGGTCAGCACCCTTCCTGGTTCCATGACTACGCTGATGTCCTTTTCCCGGTTCTGGCCCAGCGCTGTCAACACCCTAATTTCTTGGAAAACTGCACTGATCCCATTTCTCGTAGTGCTTCCTTAAATGGAGGAGAATCTTCGACCGCTAGAAGCTCAAGGGCAGCGAGTTGGTTGTTGAGCAGAGATGACAAGGTTGAGATATCTAATTTTGGAGCCTTGATCTCAACCATGGGGGATCATCCCTTAGAAAGTGGGCCCTCCTCCTCCTTTCATGGGCTCCCAACCTCCTTCTCCTTGATATAAATTCAGATCCCTCATTCCCCCAAGTTTAGAGCTTGGTTGATCATTGTCAGACTCCTTTGAACTCTCATCCCTTTTCATGCTAGCATCATGATTAAGCCTAAGTGCATGAGAGAAGGAATACTTTTGAGCTAGGTGAAGGACTCAGATTTTCACCTAAGGACGCTCCAACATCAAGGCCTAGTTGTAAGCTCTCCTTTTGTAATTTATCAATAATAAAATCTAATGTTTGCTTTCTATATTTGTCTACATGTTTATGAAAATATTCTAGAACTCCTTGATCTATTATATAGCTAGTGTTTATGGTTATTATATATTGTATCATGGTCATTGTTGTCTCCCAATCATCCACAAGTATTCACACGCCATCAGTAGCAGGAAGTGGTCCTACAAGGATCGTGGATCGAAGTCACCATCAACAGATCCAAGGATAGTGATTCGAAAAAGGTATTTATGTCTCTTTCCTCATTGCATTGTAAGAATTAGTTAATAAAGCTTATGTTAGAAATAATATTGTGTTGCTAGAACCACTCTAGGGCTAGAGATATCGCCTCTGTCTGCAGAGGGGATTTATCTTGACAATAGAATTGGTGACTCCACTAGGGAGCTTTAGCCTTTTAAGTCCTCCTTCCCTGAACTGATATTGGATCAGTTTCACTGATTTTTGAAATTTAAATCTGCTCATGCCTTTGTCATATTGTGTAAGGATCGTTAGTCACTTCATTGTGTCAGTTCTGGTGTGTGTGTGAGACTCTTTTTATTTTTTCCTTGTTTTTAGCAACCAACGCCCTTTCTTCCCTCACAGTTTCGTTGGCAATGTTGTTCTATATAGTACATATACGTTGATTGGCCTTTCACCACCCTTCTACTTAGCACAGAAGCGTTGATCTCAGCCTTTGGAAAATTTGAGTTTCCCTTTTGATTATTAAGTGTGTCCTGGCCCTTGAAGGAGTCTGTGATACATCATTGATCTCCTTGTTGTGTTTTTTACTTACCTATATCCTCTGAGCAAGTATGTTTCGTCTCTTTGAGTTGTTGTAAGTTTTGAAACTTTTTTCCATTTCAAACACCCCTTGTCGCATTTTTCTTATCTTGTTTCGAAGAGAGTTGGTGTAATATTTAGTCATCTCTGCATCTTTTACTGTTTCCCTTCAGTTTGGTGTCAAGCACAATATTACAATTTGTTTGGCGCACAAGTCTAGAGGAGTGTATTTTTTCTAAATTCAAAAGAAATTCGAAGTGATTTTCTTTTTCATTTTGATATAGATTATCTTTTTCATTTTAAGAAGAGTGAAAATCATTTCATTTGTGCATTCTTTAAAGCGATTTTTGTTTGGTTCGATTGAAATAAAAGTAAAGGGATTTTTCATTTCTTATTTCGTTCATTTTTTTTTTATTTTGATTACATTTCAAAGTGAAAAACAAAAAATATATATATATTCTTGCATCTTACTGAAAGGAAAGGCATTTTCATTTTCAGTAAGTTTCATTTGTTGGGAAAGTGAATTTAATTGGAAAATAATTGCATTTTCGAAACTCTGAACTAGTTTGGGGGTATTATTGTTCTTGCATTGAGTGCATTCTTGTTTGTCTCTCTTCCCTAAGTAGTTTAGAATTCATCGAAATGAAATGTTATTTTCTTTCATTTAGTCTGCACCATAAGGATTCAGGTGACATTTTTTTTTAGCCTTGAATTTATTGGTCTAGGCTAGAGACATGTTTTGACGTCGTTAAACATAGGAGTTGCCGCTAACAATCTGTGTTACAACCCGAGGGTGATATCCCGTCCCACGTATGGAAGTATATAGATGTATGATAAGTATATTTTGGATGCTCTCATCGAACGATTATGCATTAGACAACACTACTACAGACTGGACTCCATGTACCATCGTGTATATTTGGGGAGACACCAATAGGTTGCATGCCTCCCAAAGGTAATCGAGTTAGCCGCCTTGTAGATGTGATACACTTAACACAACATTTAGGGAGACTGGATGTTGTACGTTAATTCCTTGGTCATTTATCTTTCATTTGATCACCAAGGTGTATATTGAAGTTCACAAATACTTGGTAAACCTTTATGCATAGCACACCCTTTTTTATTTATTTTTTGTTAATTCTAAAATTAACTGCCTATGAAAACATCTCACACGTGCAAATCTCCAGCTTTTATTTCTTGGTAAATTTTGATTTTATTCACCTCTCTCCTTTTTTATCTTCTCCTCGAAGGTCAGTGGCTGAATCCTTTAATTCGCCCACTCCCTCCTCTGATGGATCTCAAGAACCTTCTCCTGAGGTCCCTCGTTTTTCGGTTGGACACCTTGAAGCACAAGGTGAAGAGCCTGAAATTTTCATCAGTTTTCAACCCATATCATCTCGAGCACCTCCTGATGATTCTCCTTGGACAAATTCAAAATAATATGAGCCGGAAAGCCCCGAACCAGTTGCATAGTTCTCAGCCTTTACTTCGAATCCGCTCTTTGATCCGATTGTATTCTGTCCTCAGCAACCTTACAGCACTTTCGATCAACCCAGAATCCCTTTTCGAGCTTCTCTAGTAGCATCTCGCTCTACCGTCTTTCGGTTGTTTCTTGACGAAATGGCATCAAATTCTGATGATGTTCCATTCATGAGCGCTCCTCAAAGCACTCTTCAGGAAACCTCTACCTCGTATATTCCGGAAGACTCTTTGTCAGTTTTTCCCTCTGAGGGAGAATTGTTCGGATCCACACCTCACGATTCGGGTATTGGAACCGAAATACCATCTAGTTATGTTGAATCTATGCTCCTACACGGTTATACCTCTTTGGTAAACCTTATTTCTAAAGCTTCCAATGGTACACCCTTATTTCCGGATCTCGTTTGGTCAATGGGTATTCCTCCATCTTCCAGCCCATTTGTTTCGAATGTGGCCTGTTATCACCAAATTGATCTTGATTGGATGCTCATCAATCAACTCAATGTAACTCTTTCAAACCACTTCTAACTTAAGATTAGCCTCTTCATTTCGAGAGGGCTCTCTCAAAGGGGGTTTATGATTTTGAATAAGGATAATACTAGATGCCTAACTCTATGAATTGTGACTTGGTTTTCTATGATTTCAGGTTGAAAAATGAAGGCTTTCTACCATTGGGCTATAAAGTCAACATCAGTACTCTTAGTGACGGTGGTTCTTCACATGGAAGCTGAGACAAATATAGGTTTTTAACAAAGATAATTCATACACATAAGATAAGTAAAACACAGTAATTTCACCCCTAAAGGAAGTTAGAGAATAATATTATGAATTCTGAGTAATTAGAGATAAAATCCACTACAAGTGATTAGAAATAAATATATAGAGCAATAACACATCAAAAATCTCATGAGAATCTCATGTCTGGAAGTAGAATGTCACTATATATTACTGATAATGGATAAAACATACAAGCAGCAATTTGTTGCAATATTCTCCAACCCTTTTCTCTTCGATGTTTAGTCTATAAATAGACATTCTTTACAATGTAGATGATATAACCAGCTGGCTATATCTTCAAATTCTACTCTGACACCTATCATGACTGAAAGTACTAACTTAAAACAAAAAAAAGACATATATCCTTTAAAAAATCAAAATCCTAATAGGACTCTCTCCTATTTATTACATTTGATTCTCATAATAGTGAAATAGTTACATAATAGATATCACATGTTTGAGGGATGATTCATCATCACTTTACATATTTAAAACACCCCTAAATCTATGGAACACAATCCTACTTTTTAGGGATGGATAACCTTCACTTTAATCATTGTTCTGGCTGATGAGTTGGCTGTGTGACATTCCTTTTGAGCAATAAGTCTCTACTAATATGGCCCACTGACATGTTGGAGGTCTCCAGCTGGCTAATGTGCTATTTGGATGCTCAAAAATCCTCAAAAGTTCCTCGCTATGAAACAGGGCAGTTTAGGTAGTTTTTTAGCGAGTTTTCGTAGCATATGAAAACTTGTTTTTCCACCTATTTCCTTGACACATTTGTTGTTCAAACACCTTCACTATGCCAAGACACCTTGAAAACAGTCAATCTCCCTCCATAATACTTGACAAAAGTGGATTCCAAGGCAAAAAATGCACCTATAGACATTTTCGTAGCGTTTTTCTGGCCCTAAGCCTGAAGTACGCTACGAAACTATCCAAAAAACCAAAATTTGTTGAGTTCAAGATTGTCTTCAAAAATTGATCTCTAGAGGTAAAATTTGGGTTCTTTCTAAGTCATGAACCTCATCAAACATATTCCAACTCAATTTTTTACTCTTGTGGTGTTTCATCTTCATTTACAATCAATTGGCTGATGTGTTCTTCTACCACTTTCATCTTCAGCCCTTTCTTTTCTAACTCCACTTGAATCAAATCCAGCTGCTCCTAAAGATCTTCCACTTGATCTTTTAATTCTCTATTCTTGGATTGTAAGTGCAATTTTATCTTCTTAATGTATTTTAACTCCCCTCTTAATGGATTTCAGTAAATTTTTTGCATTGTCTAAAGTTTTTGAGACACTTGTGACTTGCTCCTCCCATATTTTCCTCATATGTTCAAATTAAACCTTCTCAAATCTGTGTTTCTTTACCTGTAGCTTTAAAACTGATATCTCTTTACCTGCTTCCTTCAACTGCTCTTTGAGAGTTTCTATTTCTGATTTTTCAATAATTTTCTCTTTGCCCTTTCTTTTCCTGATAACCAATTCCTCCTTTATTGATGGAGACAAATCTATGATGCTTGTTGGTTGGGCAGCTTCATTGATTTTCTCAGTCTCTTTGCTTTTCATGACCTTCTTTGCATGTCTGGTCATTGGTTTCCTTCGTTGAAATATAAAACCAACATCATCACCTACAAAATCTATTTTTTTAGTAGTCTTACCTTTCTTCAACTTTCTTCCTCCATCTTCAATGTCTTCAGCTTGCAGAATGGGTGACTCTTCAATGTCAATTGCATGAAGGATATCCTCCAAATTTCCTTTAGCCAATGTCTAACTTCTAGTGACTCTCTTGCTGACTATATGCTTTTGTTTTGTAGGTGCTGCTTGAGGTGTGTCAGTCTCCTGCACAGGTTTTGTTCCCATGTTCACTGGTTCTGCAGGAGATTATCTATTTTCTTCTTCAACTTCATCTGCCACAGCTGGTGATGAAGTGGTTCTAGGTTTTGAGGCTTTCTTAGGAGTGACCACATCAATTTCATAACCACTCATGAACAAGAAATAAATCCAATCTCTGTCTAACCTCCTCAATTCCTCTAACACTAACAGCTTAATTAGACCATGATGAAAAAGAGAAGTTCCATTGCCCTTTTTCATGATTTGAAATTTATCTGACATTTTCCCTAGACCTCTATATAAATAGAAAGGAAATCCAAGTGACCTCTTGCCTACAAAATGCAAAATAATTCTGAGATGATATGAGTAGACCATGTGAAACCTTCCTTCACAGGTAAAATACTTTTGAATGACCATCAACATTTTTGCATCATTCTCCTTCATGAAGCTCCTAGGGATAGAATTTGTTAAATCAACTTCATTGTGTTCTTGCTTGATAAACTCTTTGCAATATTGCATTGTGAATTTGATACCCTTAAACCACTATTCACCACCTCTAGGGATTCCTGTAGTTGATGATATTCTCTCTGGTGTCACTGTAATGTTCAGAATTCCAACCTTTGAAGCTGTTCCTGTGAAGCTGGTGGAAAAATCCTTTGAAACCTGTAAATGAAAGCCCTACAAGCTCTGATAGAATTGCAAACATCCAGTCCTTTTGAATACCTCCATGGCAGTAGGGTCTTCATTGAGTAATTTCATATCCATGGGCTCATACCTGTGACAATGGCCACTCTTATTTGTTTTCCTTCTTGTGGCCATGGATGCTTTATAGTCTTCACTCCCTTTCTTGCTGATGACACCTGCAAAATTCGAATTTGCCAACAACGTACTTGGCTCAATGAAGCAGCTCTCCAAGGATCGAATCACATGCAAGGATAAAGCACAATATGACAAAAGGCTGATTGAGGTGAGTTTTAAGAGTTTAACTGACAGCTTGTGCTTCATTCATAGCACATGCAAGCAAAAGGGGTAATGATGACATCAAACACGGTTATGTACATTTGAATTTACCATAACAAACTTGAATGACCTCCACCTTTACTGCTCTAATCTGGAAATCATACCTCATACAATTCTGGCAAGCCAGGTTTAAAAAAAAAAATCGTAGCGAAATTAGTTAAGCTTCTGACAGATTCACTACGAAACTATTAGGCAGTTTCGTAGCGAAATCCGTTGTTTTCCTATGTAAAACGCTGCGAAAATTTGACAAACTGACAGATGTGCCCTTTTGAGTTTAAATGCATGGGGAATGACAACTGACATGATATGGGATTGATTTGACTGAAATGGCATAAATGAAGGTGATCATAAAACTTAGGATAGGCTTAAAAAATGCAAAAAAAATCCTATAACACATTAAAATGGCTTAGGAGACCTTATCCATTTGGTGAGTGACCTGTATAACCCTATCAAGAAATGTTTCACAACTTAATGAGTGATATCATGGATGTAGTGTCTCAACCTATTGTTCACCCGATGGTCACCATTGGTCAAATGGCCATGTCATTCGGATCCTCTCCCCCCTTCTCACCATCTATGATTACTGCAGTCTCACCATTGAGTAACCAATACACGGTTTCATATGTGCCTGGGGGGCAGTCTAACCATCTATATGTACCTCCATTTTTGGGTGGGGGGAAGCCAAGTTTTGGATCTATTCTCAAGGCGAGTCAGCCTCATGTTCAATATTCCCATGTTCAGCAGCCTTTTCCGCAGTCAAACGTAGCATATTCATATTTTCAACAACCTAAAATTCCTTATGTTCAAAGGCTGAACATAAAATATCAGCAGTATGTCCAACAACCCCATCCTTTAGTTATTTATGTTATGACTGATCCACAATTTGGCTCTTACACCCAAGCTGGTCTGAATCTCTTTCTGGGACAATCTAGTCCTTTCCCTCATTAGTCTGGTACTTAGTACCAGCCATTTCCTCAAGGTCAGTACCAACAACCCCAGGCGGGGCCTCAACCTAGTGTTTCATATCAGAAAATTCCTTGGTACCATCAGGCTCAGCCAGGACCTCAGGCTGGACCCTATGTTTAGCAGGAACCACAGGCTAGACCTTATGTTTAGTAGGGACCGCAAGCTAGACCCTACTTTTAGCAGGCGCTGCAAAGTGGACCTCATGTTCAGCAAGGACCTTATCCTGGACACCATGTCTAGTAAGTTCCACAGCTTCAGTTAACGTAGGGATTGTATCAACAACCCCAACCAAGTCCCTATCAGCAATATTTGCAGCAGGGTTCTTACCAGACATGGGGGAAATATGGATATCTGGGTCAGAATCCACCCTATTGGGGGCAGAATCCTTATCAATCAAGTTGGAATCCCTGACTATTCTCGCCTCATCATCTACCTTTTTCCTTCTTGGCTACGTTGTAATTAATGGATGTGTCAAATCTCACAAATGACCCCATCCAACATCAGCTGCATTGGCCACCAATTCCAACTAAGAATCTGGGAGATTGCCCGACATTTGAAGGAAAATTTGGGGAAGACCCCAAACCCATGTTATGAAATAACACTTATGGTGTTCCTCTAATTCTTGGGTGGACGATTCCATTCTTCTTCTTCTTTTCCAGCCACTCTAACTGGTGTTGCGGCCAAATGGTACATTGAGCTCCCTCGAGGAATTTTCTTCTATTTCAATTCCTTGGCTATGGAATTCCTCACTCGCTTCCATATAATTGTCCAGTATTAAAACCGATGCCCATTTTCTCACCTCGTTAAAGCATTCAACTACTACGCATATCTCAGATCACATCCATGAATGGTGGTGTCGTCGTCGCCTCATCAAATTTGAGATCCCTTATCAGCTTTTAACCAAATGGTTCACAAAATCATTTGCTCCCAAAATTGCAAAAGATCTTGCAATGGGAGGGTGTGTCAAGGAAGAGGAGGGCATCACTAGGGCTCAATACCTCGAATTGGTTTATTCACAGTCTAGGACTCTATATGAGTTATTACATGATGCAGGTGCATCCTTCGACTAATCCTTCATCATCTCAATCACTTGTTATGCCTCTAGTGGATGGTGTTATTGGGATAGTGGCTCATACAGATAGCAGTGCGCCTAAGGCTTCTTTAAACTCCAAATCCACTTCTCTTGTTGTGCCCCCTACTCCTTCTCATAACTAGAAGAATTGTTATAGCATCATTTTTCACCTTCATATGATTCATGATTGCTTTTATGGCTTTGGGCACCCATTCCTACAGACTTGAACAAATTCACTAAAAAACAGTGTTAAAATTCCCATACGCGCTTATGCCCAGACTTTTCCGCGTGTATACGCGAGTCCACATGTACTTTTCTGCATATGCCATTAAAACCATTAAAAAATATATTAAAATTCCCTATTTTCAGGCTGGGTTGATGGTTACTCTGGTAGTTCAACCACCCCAGCACGTGGCCAACTGTTTCCAACTGATGAAACTACTTTGAGGGAGTATAAAAGCCCCTCATGTGCATGGCCTAAGGGAGAGAGAAATTTTATAGTCATTATACTCTGTTGGATTCCCAGTTCAAGTTTGATTCCCCGTGCCTCCTGCACTTTCCCAGATTTATATCAGGAAACGCTCATTTCCTAGAGATGTTCATCCATTTATATGCCATCTTGAGTGCACAACTCTTGGAATAATCTTAGCGAGGCAAGGGCGGGACGAATCCGGACGACGGTCTGCTCGAAGATCGTGGAAGGATTCAGGTGATCTCTCCACTTTTACTATTGTACATGCTATTCATAATAATGAAGAACTGTCTTGCTCCTGAACTTCTGTGTTAGTATCTATTTTTATATGTGGAAAGATTGATTATTAAGCAGTTATTATTGTTTATATCATGTTTCACATTGATTACACTAATGTCTAGGAGAATTATATGCTGTACAACTAGGTTTCCATGCACGTTCTTTCTTGTTTTGCAGGTTGAAGGAGGAAGGAAGGTTGCTGGGGGTTTGAACCCCGCAGGATCTACATCAAACGTAGGACTACGGGTGAGTCCTGCTATCGTTGATTTCTAGTTTTTTGCATTCAAGTACGGTTGTGTGTGAGTCCTTCTGAATGGCATGCCCTGCTTTGTGGAGGTTTTGACCCAAAAAACCTCTAGGGTGATTTTCCCCGAAACAGAACTGGCGACTCCGCTGGGGATCGCATTCTTGTGATTCCCCTGTTGGGTGGTTTCAGTTGTTTGATAGGTTTCCAACAGTTTTAACTTTTATTTTCAGTCCAGTTTACTCTTTCTCAGTCAGACTGAAGTCCTAGTTTCTTATCCAGGCTTGATCCTTTTTTTTTTTCATTATTTACCTTTATATACGCGGGTTTGTCTGCACACAGTCGTGTATACACGCATTTTTTGTTAAAGGGAGTCACGTATACGCGTGTTTCCTTTAGCACAGTCGCGTATGCATGCTTGTTGCTAAAATGTAAAGTTGCATATACCTAGGAAGATTTTGAAATTTTGGATTTCTTGGCTTTTTAGTCCTTTCTGTCTGTGGAGACCTATTCGTGCAGTGTCTTTGTACCCTCTGGATTGTGAAGAAAGTGGTCTTTGGTCTTTTCGCTCTCTTGTTTGATTGAAAACTAGTCTTTTTGGCAAAGTCTTGTTCCTGGTGCTGGCATTTTTTGTTCGAGTACCAAGATCTCTTTCTCGGGATTCTTGGTTGTTCTGCTTCATCAGAATAGAGAGCTTCTGCTCGTTTACTCTTTCCTACCTTTGTGTTTTTCTGTCCACTACGATTTTTGCCCATTTCTTGGTTGGTTTTCTTGAGTTCAGTCGACTAGGTCTTGTTGCAAATTTTGAAGAGTCTTTCTTGGTTCTTTGAAGTTTTTGTTTGCTGCAAGGTTGTACTATTCTTCTAGGCTGAGTGGCTGAGTTTTCTTGTCTTCTATTGCTCATATTGATCTTGCTACTAGTTAGCCCTATAATATTTGGAGCATTTTTGAAGTTTGTGCTTGAAATTCAACGTTGTTTGGTTTGGGATTTGATAGTTTTGCTTGGTCTTTTCGAACTCTTATTTTACAAAACTCAAAAGCTCAAAAAACATTTTGTTTTGTTCTTTGCTTTTGTTTTTTCATTTTTGTTTTCGTTTCATTGTATCTTTTGAAGCTTCATTGAGGTTTCTTGCCTTTGGATTTTGGCTTGATTTTGGAAAGGAGTTGTCATTGATTTCTTCCTCTTGTTTTTAAGCATTTTGGTGTCTTCATATTAAGAGTTCTTGATTTAGGGAACTAGCTTTCTGGACAACCAAAAAGAGATAAAACTGAAGGATCTTTGGGAAATTTCACTCTGCTTTAGGAGATTTTGCATCTTAGAATTTGCATGCCTGTAGTGATTTGCATCAGGTGCACTTAAGCATTTAGTCATTTTCATAGTTTTTTATGAGTGTGAGTTTGTTATCTGAAAAGAAAAATACAATTTTTAATCTCGTAGAACCTGTGTAGAAGTTGCTTTCTTCGAAAGACAATAACTGCATTTGCATGTAGTTTGGTTTTTATTAATTTCTTTTCTGCGTCAAAACACCATAAGTTTCATCTCCGTATCCCTTTGACTTAACATAACAGCCGATTAAAATAAGCGATATAATTTAAAATCAACTAGTAAGTTTTCTAAGTGTCATACACCAACTAGCTAGGTTTTAGGGACTTGGATTAGGTGAGTGGAGAGTTAACTCTCCAAGGCCGCTCAAACAAAACATAGAAGTTGATTAATTGAGCGAAATCCAACTCCGTTAGGTGGACCGGGAAAGCTCTCCTCCAGAGAGTCAAGCGCGAGGGGAAGTGAAGGCTGAGAAGAGGGATACCCCCTCTCTGATTAGCTGAATCTGACCTCAAGACCGTTCTTCCCGGCTTCTGACACGGATTGGTGCCCATAGTTGCCACTCCTAGGTACCACATAGGTGACTGTGGGGGGGAATACCCGTGGTACCTGAGGCAGACATCACATCACTTTCAGCAGTACTTTTGGGGGGTGCCCTTGCGAAGCTTGGGTGCTTGAGTCGGAAAAGGTTGTCATTAGGAGGTCGGCGTAACTGTTTCTGATACCTTCGCTAGTAGGCCTGGGCCATAATTATCCCAGACTACTTTCGGGAGGTCCTATATTTCAATTTCTTGTATTTTGGTGTCCGGTCCTAATCACCCGGAGCGGAAATACCTGAAGGTTGTTTGCTTGATTGTATCTCAGGGATTATTTTTTTTTAGTGAGTGCTCTTTGCTCCTAGCTTGCCTAGCTTTACAATTTTTTGAGTCTAATTAAAATCTATAAAAGTGGCTGATCAAGCACCTCGTCGATCGAGGAGAATCTGGGGGTTATCTCCCGAGAGTCCGGAGCCTTCTTCGAGAAGGCGTAGGAGTGATTTAGCAGGTGGTTACCACCCTGTGGCGTCCGACGCAGTGGAGAGAGATACTCCACAAGGGTCTGAAGGTTTCATAGCTGATTCTGGTGTTGGTTCCGAGAGGAGCGTTCCGCTCACCTCGCGAGTGTTATTTCTGCAGGAAGAAGATATACAAGTAGAGGAAGTGTCTGAACCCTCAGATTCACTTCCATCTCCTCTTCCTCCTGGTTATCCGTTCGTTGTTCAATACATCGGACCCGAGTCAGAGAGACCGGAAGATCCTCCTTATTATACATACCTTTCGATGGCCATGACTGGGAACACGGCTTCTTCTGTGAGTGCTGCAGGCATTCAGACTCCTGCTTCTGTTGAAGGAGGGGGCACTATTGCTATATCTTTGATTTCCTCTAGTGCTGCTGTGTTTGGCTCTGGTTTCACCCAAGCACATGCTTCTCAATCTGGTCCCTTCTATTTTGGAATGCCCACTAGTGGGATTCCTTCTTTTTCCTTTTCCGCTGCTGCAGCTGGATCTACACCCATGTCTTCCATGGCTAGTGGATCAGCTTCTTTTCAAGGGTTCCCCTTCGGAACTGAACACATTCCTAGTTCGAATCCTTCTTTAGGGTCCTTTCCGTTTACTTCTCAGACCCAGAGTTTCAACCCTTGGTCTGGAGGTCAAAGTTCAACTACTTTTACAGGTTGGAACCCTGTATTCACTACAGCGGGGGCAGGGAATCAGTTTTACACTAGTCACCAAGGGAATGAATCTTTCCCTTCGTCGAGTGCTTATCAGACTTTTTCCCCTCTATCTAATTCCTGGAACCCCTATCAGGGGCTTTCCTCTTCATTTAATACTTCGGGCAGGGGAACTGGTCCGGTCTTTGGTAACTCGGCGTGGGGAGGAGGTTCTTCTCCTTTTGCTACGAGTTCTTTCTGGAAACCTGGTGCCTCATCAAATCTAGGGTATTATTTTCAGAATGTTGGGAATTCATCCTATCAAGGATGGAATCCTCAGGCTCCGCCTCGATTACCTTTTCTGGCAACGTTAAACTTGCCAGATCTGTCGAAATTGACTAATGATCTGATTCGGTATAGTCCGAGGTGGCCTCCGGTCCCGACCAAACTACCTTCAGACATTCCAAAGTTTGAAGGGAAGAATGGAGAGGATCCGGCTGACCACATCACCACTTTCCATTTATGGTGTTCTTCTAACTCCCTGATCGACGATTCGATTAGGTTGAGATTGTTTCAGCGCACCCTAACTGGAAATGCTGCCAAATGGTATATTGAGCTAACTGGGGGCAGTTTTGCTACATTTGGAGAACTGGATGTTACATTTCTAAACCATTTTCAGTTGCCTGTCCGATATGATGCTGGGACTGAACTCCTAGCTAATTTTAAGCAGGACGACGCAACCCACATTTCTGACCATATTCAGGAATGGAGGAGAAGGAAAAGGCTTATTAAAGCCCATATTCTAGGAGAATTCCTTTTGGAATGGTTTATGAAATCTCTGCAGTCAGACATTTCTAAAGATGTATCCCTTTCTGGGGTATTTTCCGAGGAGCAGGCCATTTTTAGGGCCCAGCAGCTGGAACTGATCTATTCTCAGTCTGGGGTCCTCCATAAATATTTTCCCAATGCTCCTCGCTCCAAATTAGATTTATCCAAAACTAAGCCTGGTCTGCATGGTGATGGGCTTATCGGGTCGATCAATAGTGGTGCAGCCAGCCTGCTTACTCAACTGCAGCAGTTGTCTTTGCAATCTACTCCTTCTGGTCAGGCTGTGCCTGTTGAGTCATCGCCTTCCCAGTCTTTGTCCATAAATGTTTTCCAAGCTTCTGATCCCAAAGGAAATCAACAATCCGAAGGGAAGAAGAAGGGACGAAATAACAAGAAGAAGGGCAAGAACGGGAAGGGTAATTCGAATAAAACCAACGAGCATGTTGGTGAGGGTCCAAAGGAGAAAAATAAAGTGAAATTTCCATGCAAACTGTGTGCTGGAGACCATCTTACGCACCTTTGCCCTAAAATTCAGGATGCACAATGCTTGTTAGCTCAGCAGGGTTCTTCTAGTTCCCAGGCTGTGTTAACAAACCCTTTTCCCCAAGGGCAACAATTAGTTGTTGGCGCGAATCAAAATCTTGGGGCTTCCTCTGGGGGCACCCAGGAAGGGGAAATTCCATCGAACATATTCATGATGAGTGCTCACGCGGATATCGCTACGAGATCCTGTGATTATGGCGGAGAAGAGTCTTCGAAAGCTAAGGATACTCCTGATGCTACTGAGCCGCTTCACATTACGAAGCCTACTGTTGAGTCTATGCCTCGGATGCCCAAATCATCTTCTAAGTGATCAACGATTAATCCAAATGCTAGGGCTGCCCAGAACTACTCTATTGTGGAAGATCTGGCGCAGAGTCCTTGTGCTATGTCGGCTTTAGAGGTACTCCAGTCTTGTCCGGCTCAGCGCAGTGCTTTGCTCACTGCCATTGGGGCTATTGATCCGAAAAATTCTCTTCTGATTACTTTTGATATGACTAATTTTAAGAAGAGACTCCCCCATCACATGGCTTTTCATATTAAATCATCGTATCGGAAGTGCGACATCTTTCGGACAGTTGTAGATGAGGGTGCTTCCACATGCGTGATGTCTCTCACATGCTAGAAGACGATTGGATCTCTCAAAGCTATTCCATATACCACTCTTCTGACTGCGTTCGATGGTCATTCTCACAGACCACATGGTATTGTCCCAGCTTTTCCCATCTGTGTTGGGGGAAAAACTGTCAATATAGAGGTTGAGGTAGTGGATGCAAGCTTGGACTACAACCTTCTGTTGGGTAGAAACTGGATTTATGAGATGGATTCCATTGCATCCTCATTATTTCGGATTATATGTTTCCCTCACGAAGGGAGAATCGTTACAGTGGATCAACTGGATTGTCCTACTGTAGACCCGAATGCGTCTACTGACTCATCTGTTCCTAAATTGGATAATACTAAGGCGCCTGTTGAGAATTTAGGAGTTGGAATGTATTCTTCCTTGATGGGTACTTTTGATAGTCCTCCTCCTACGGTGCATATAAATGTTATTTCATCCTCCAAGGCTCCTCTTCGAAGAGAGTTCTTCAGAACTCATTATTTTTCGGACCCTTGGACCTTACCTTCCCCTACAGCCACATTAGCGGAAGGTCAAGTGGGTGGAGTGGCATTTCCGATGTCTGCAGCTGAGATTGCTTATCAGTCTATTGTCGACTCTGCAGAATCTAGTCCAGCTCCTCTTTCACCGGAAGAGTTGGATGGAGATGTGGCTCCGGCTTGGACACTTAGTTCTTCTTCTGCCCAGGATTGCCTAGATACCACTCTTCCATCTGAAGAGGCCATCCTGGAAGCTATGATTGGTATAGATAGACCGTGGGATGACTTGCATCATCGGTCTTACTTTTTACCTAATTTGAGCGAAGTTGAAACAAGTTTTCCAAGTCCTCAATCTCCTGGTCCTGTTCACCCAGTCCTGAACCCTTTAGCACCAGCACAGGTTTATGCTGAAGGGAACATGGTTGTGATTTCTCCTACTATCCCGGTGAACATTTCCAGGGATCCCAATATTATTGAGAATGTCTTCATTGGAGCTGAACGTTCCCGTGAAGAGATTCAAATTTACACCGAGCTCTTTAAAGAGTATAGGGATGTATTCACTTGGTCTTATGAGGAAATGCCTGGTATAGATCCATCTATTGTCCAGCATGAGATCAAGACTTATGAAAACGCTAAGCCTGTGAGGCAAAATCTTCGTCCGGTCAATCCTAGGAAGGCAGCAGCTATCAAAGCTGAGGTGGAGAAGCTTCTTAAGGCGGGATTCATTTTTCCTGTTCCTTTGACTGAATGGGTTTCAAACCCTGTTCCTGTAGATAAAAAGAAAGGAACAATTTGCGTTTGCATTGATTTCAGAGACCTAAATAAAGCATGTCCTAAAGATAATTACCCCACACCATTTATCGATCAGATCATTGACGAGTGTGCCGGTAATGAGATTTTCTCCTTCATGGACGGTTTCTCCGGATATAATCAGATTACTATCCGTCATGAAGATCGGCATAAGACTGCCTTTATTTGTCCCTGGGGTACATTTTCATACAAGAAGATGCCTTTTGGTCTGAAAAATGATGGGGCTACCTTTCAACGGGCCATGTCATATGCCTTCCATGACATCAAAAATATTATCGAGGCGTACTTGGATGATTTAGCTGCTCATTCTCGAAAGAGGATGGATCATTCAGCTCACCTCCGGCAAATATTTGAACGATGTCGTTTCTATAAGATTAGATTGAATCCGAACAAGTGCGTTTTCGCGGTTACATCCGGTCGGTTATTGGGATTCATTGTGTCTAGGGAAGGGATTAGGGTAGATCCCTTCAAGGTTGAGGCAATACTTCAGTTGCCTCCCCCGTCCTCGATCCGTCAGCTTCAAAGTCTACAAGGAAAGTCTAATTTTCTTCGGAGATTTATCGTAAATTATGCTAAAGTTACAAAGGGATTTATGAGATTTTTGAAGAAGGGAGTTCCATTTCTTTGGGATGACTTCACTCAACGCTCATTCGATGCTTTGAAGAAAGCATTGACCTCTGCTCCTTTATTGAGTCCACCTGATTATAGCAGGGATTTCCTTTTGTATCTGGCAGCAGCAGAATCTACCATTGGTATGGTTCTGGTTCAGGAGGATGATGCTCTTGTAGAGCATGTTATTTACTACCTTAGTCGAGGATTGGTAGGACCTGAACTCCGGTACACTCCGATAGAAAAATTAGCTTTAGCAGCAGTTCATGTTGTACAGTGACTCCGGCATTACATTATTCTACGAAAAACTTATGTTTTGGCAGCAGCCAATCCATTTCAGTTTGTCCTCAGTAGGCGAGTGATTGGGGGAAAATACAATAGATGGATTGTGATTTTGCAGGAATTTGATCTTGAGTTTATGTCTACCAAGTCCAAGAAATCATTGGTTTTCGCGGAATTAATCTCCGAGTTTCCCTATGGGGAAGAGATGATCTATGACGAATCCTTTCCGGATGAACATTTGTTTCTTATCTCTTCGCAGGATCCTTGGTATGGAGATATCATTGTGTATCTTCAGACTGTGAAGTTTCCCTCTACTTTTTCGAAAGATGAGCGTCGTAAGTTGCGTCACTTGGCCAAGAATTATTTGATTATTGGTGATGCTTTATACTGTCGAGGGGTTGATTCAATCCTGAGACGCTGCTTAACTCTCGAAGAAGTTGAGGCTGTGCTGAATGATTCCCATAGTGGACCTTGTGGGGGTCATTTATTTGGGCTTGCTACAGCCCAAAATATTTTGCGTGCTGGGTACTTTTGGCCTTCGATTTTCAAAGATTGTATGGAGTCGGTCAAAAAGTGTCATCCATGTCAAGTCTATACTCAAAAAATGCGCGCTCATCCAGCTCCGCTTTTTCCAGTCATTACTGTCAGTCCCTTTACAAAGTGGGGTATTGATTATACTACTTGTAATCCGCCTTCGGCTAAAGGTCACAAGTACATTATCGTAGCAGTAGACTACTTTACGAAGTGGGTAGAGGCTATGCCTACTTTTTGGAATGATGGTGAGACTGCAGCTCTTTTTCTCTTCAACCAGGTTATTGCTTGTTTTGGTATTCCTAGAGAGATTGTCACTGATCATGGTAGTCATTTTCAGAATAGTATGATGGCTGAGTTGGCTCTCAAATTGGGTTTCCAGCAGGAGCATTCATCTCCATAATATCCTTAAGCCAATGGGCAAGTGGAAGCCGTGAATAAATCCTTGAAGACAATTCTTCAAAGGACAATCGATAAAGCTAGATCCAACTGGCATATTATGCTATATCCTGCACTTTGGGCATACAGGACGTCAGTGAAAACTGCAACTGGCTTTACTCCTTTTCAGCTAGTGCACGGGTTGGAATCCGTATTTCCCATTGAATGCGAGATTTCTTCTCTTAAATTAGTTGTTGAACTTCTTCCTGACACTTCTAGTCTTGAAGAATGACTCCTTCATCTGGAACATCTCGATGAGCAGCGTCGGGATGCCGCCACGATGAATGAAGCGCATAAAAACCGAGTTAAAGCTCAGTACAATAAGGCAGTCAAACCCAGGGTTTTTTCGGAAGGTGACCTTGTTTTGGTCTATGCCCAAGAAAAGGATGCCCTGGGGGCAGGAAAATTTAAGTCTATGTGGTATGGCCCCTTCATCGTTAAAAAAGTCCTTAAGAAAGGGGCATATACCTTGGTTGATTTCGAAGGAAACGAGTTGTCGGAGCTCCGAAATGGGCTCTATTTGAAGAAGTATTATGCCTAGGCTTCGGCCTGGCATGTTGCTTTTGTATATAGTAGTTTTTCTTTGTACATATCTGGTTGATTTTCGACCTTTTGATGGGTTGGTGATGTTTTTGATCTGCTTTGGCAGGTTGTCTTGGATGTCATGAGTCATTTTGGTTTCGCCGATGGTGCTAGTCGACACACCCGGAACTTAGCTTCCGCGGCTTGGGTACTTCATTATCCATCCGGTCAGTTGTTAGTATCAAGAGGGGTCTGCATTGGTCCTGCTTCCAATAATATAGCAGAATTCACTGCAATTGTTTATCTACTCTCGGAGGCAATATCTTTGGGTGTTGATTCGTTGGTACTTTTCTTGGACTCTCAGCTGGTGGTGTCGCAGTTGAACAATACTTATCGGGTTCGAGATCCATTTTTACTCCGATTTTTCTTGAGGGTACGTTTGTTACAAAGGTCATTTCAATTTTTAACTTTCATTCATATTCCTCGAGCTGACAATTGGTTGGCAGACTCATTAGCGAATCAAGCACTGGATTGGCATATTAATCATTCCATACAATAAAATTTAATCCTTAAAAACATCATACATTTTGATACATTTATCACATCACATCAAATATCGTTGTATATATATCATCAAAGTGTTCAAAAAATTTACAAAATTTGGATCCATAAAATCATACAAAAATTGGGCTTATGCCCGATCATGTTCAGTCTCAATAATATACAGTCATCTGATACATCATATCTATCTACTCCTGAGGTCCCTGCCCAGAAGTCGTGTTCCTATAGAACATGATCGCGGTGGCAACTCGGCGGAATAACCGTACCCAGTCTCGGGGCACTCCTATCACCCGTCTTTGGATGGCTTCCGGCAGATCTTCCACAGCAGCCATAGGTACTTGGCGGGTTAATCCCTCCAAGTTCCTCTGTACAGCCTGGAGGGTCCTGTCTGAATCCACTATATCTGCTTCGCCTCGGCGGCACTTGTGGCGCGGGAAACCCTCAGGTCGAACTAGTCCAACATCTGTATCATGATCATTTTAAATTGTAAGTCATTATGAATCCAATCAAAAACATGTTTGTTTTTCATTTTTTCATACATATTTGAAAAAATCCAAAAAATTATATAAATCAAAAATTGCAAACTTACCGACTGTGCCCCATGTCGTGCCTGGTGGAAGGACAAGATCTGGATCTCCACGAAAGTCCATCCCGGCATAGGGATAGTCATCCACCGCGATGATTTGTTCTCCCCACCAAAGGAAGAACTCATCATCCCAAGTGGTCCGGGGAACTTCACTTCCCCCTAATCTCTTCATCATGTCTGCCCATCGGGAAATTCTTGGGTCTCTCGGGCTGCTGATGGTAGAGATCACTCTGGGTCTCAATGCTGGTATCTTATCGAAGAAGAATGTCATCAAAATTGTGCCGTATCCAAAAAATTTTGTCTTTACTTGGCGAATTGAGGTCAATTGTTGCTTCATGTTCAGTAATAGGGTGGTGCACCAATCATATACATGAGTTAAGCATTCCACTGCTATACTCATTTGCGTCCTGGATGCCTGGTGTAGGGAGGCAGATCCTGCCACTCTGCCAATGGTGAAAAGGAGGATTTTCATGTGCAAATCCCTTAAATCTTTAATTGCAATTTGAGTTCCAACTTTCTTGGAACCCTCTACGCAGTACACGTGGACGTAATCTTCCACGGTTAGCCCTCCCAAGGGCTTCCCGTGCAAATCTACTGGTTCCCCCCTCCGGGAGAGTCCAGTGATAAAATATATGTCTTCCACTTCGATGCGTACAGGCATCTGATCTATAATGAAGCAGTCTTGCTCTGGTTCCCAATAATTCACAAGCATTTCGAGCAACCGGACATTGCTCTTCATATTTGGCATTTTGAAAAACTTGAGCAAACCGCAATTCCGAAGAATATTTAGCGATGCTCAATCTCACAAGACTTCTTGATCAATTGCACTGTGTTCACGCTCTCTCCATGATATGGTCATCCTGTCAAAATTCAATAAATCCTTCATTAGCTACGCATTTTTGATTTGGGCCTGCGCATACGCGACTTTATCTGTGCGCAGTCGCGTGTATACGCGACTTCATCATTACCAACCCGCGTATGCGCAAACCCGTGATTTTTAGTAAGGGTTTCTATGGTGAAGATTACTAAATTTTAATTTATGAATGGACAAAATGATTTGCAAGGATGACTGATGAGCTTACCTGAAAAATTCGGTGTGATTTGACGGTCGGTTGCTCCTGATTTGACGAAAGAATTTTTTTGCTCCAGAGCACTTTTTTCCAAATCAGCAATGTAATAATGATCCAAATATGAGGTAATTTGTCTATTTATATCAAAAAAGTTGAAAATTTTCGCAAAAATTTGTTATGCTTATTTTTTCGATCTATCTTAAGCTGCATAACCTGGATGCTTGGAAGTGCCCAGTTTGGTATGTTTTCAGGTACATTTTGACGAATTTGAGATTTTTTCCCGGTTTTTTTATCCATGATTACTGACTCGTCACGGCAAGTATATGATCTTCACTGGCATATAGGTTAGGGAAATCACTTTCCGCTACATCTTGCATACTAGCCTCCATACTGATCACTTGCCATAGGGTCGATCCCATCAGGTCATGACTATTACACCCATTTCACTCGCCGATTATTTAATCATGACTTGATGGTAGAGCCTTCCTTTCCATGGGCTTCTTAGTTAGTTCCTCGCTATAACTTGTTGCCCATGTTGCGTTTTATGTAGGCTTGGGAGTCCTCTTTAGTCCCGCCATGACTTATGTGTCGAAGCTTCATTCTTCTTCTTCCTCACTATCATTTTTCTGGCTATTACCCTAGAGGCTCCCTGGTGTCGTTAAGTTGTATTACTGCATTGCATATTGGCTACTTGTTTATCCTGGCCTTTAGCCGGCTTCATTTGGACTTGATGTTTAAGCCAACTTTTGACCTTGACTTTCTGTACAAGTTAACCATTGCATGCACTTAGCTATCACGACTTGACACCTTTGTACCCATGGATGGAACGTTCCTCTGAGTATCACTGACCAGTTTTCGCCACCTTGCATTGAGCATAGGATTGTTCCAATCCCCAGAACTAGTGCATCTGCTTTCTTGATACTCGTTCTATCCATTGTACCATAGCATTCTTTTATTCTTTTTCAGGCTTATTATATGAAAAAGACAAAAAATCAAATATAACAAAAAGAGCGGGAACGGGATGTATCTTCGTTATTTTGATGGCAGTACAGAGTCAGTTTGTCGCCCTTGAACAAAGCACATATACTTATATATATTTCCTTCATTTGGGATGGTTCTAGTTTGACCTAGGTTCAGCCTTTACCATGTTTCACTTGTCAGTTCTCCCCCGGTTGGTTACCTCTTCCAATCATATGGAGAGTTTGTTCTGCCTCCTGCATAACAGACTTATCCAGTGTCACTTTTTACTGCCATGGTCATCACGAGTCGTGCTTTTGTTCAAGGGAAGTCTAACCAGAGTCGGCCATTCTGCGGTGTCTCTTGACTCATTATTCAGTCAGCCTACCCGGTCTTGTCGGTATCTTGTTCTATCACATCAAATGTTTTGGTCCTTTGCTCGTGCTGGTTTGAGAAGGTCCCCATTGACTTCTTGCCGGCGGGTTTGTCTCTTATCGACTACGACACATTGCTCTGAGAGCAAACCTAGAGCCGCACCCTGGCCCTATTTCCATCATTGATAGGTGACCTTGTGCTCATCATTTGATCATCATCATGGGTCTTTGACTGAGTGGTTTCCCCTGTGTTCGACGTCAGCACACATTATCACACTTGGGATTCGTGCAGTACCTTGATTTCCATTTGACCCTATCGGTGGATTTCTCGCCTCTGTGTCGGCTTTCATTATTGGTTGGTTCAGAGGGTTTCTTCCGTGCGCTAGCTTCATCTTGTGCATGTCGGAAACGTACTTCGGTTTTGGTTCCATCACTCTGCTTCGTCCGATTCCTTCCAAATCTTGGCCTGCGGGTTACACTCGCGCTGGACTGATGTGGGATGCCTTAATGCCTTCCTTCCAGCAGATCTTTTCCCATCGACTCCGACTCATTGCTCTGAGAACAAGATCTAGAGTCTTTTGTCAGTACCTTAGGGTTTGCAGTCATCAGTGGCAGACTCTTCGCTATCGACAGTGGGGATTCATCATTGCCTCCTGATTGGTAGATTCTTTCAAGTGTTCGACTTCAACTCATTTATTCGCACTTGTTAGATTGTACTAGGGCACCTTGACGCTCATTTTCATTATTGGTGGGTTGTCTCGCGTTGGTTAATGGTATACATCATTGACCGGTAATCCAACGATTTCTCACATGGTCGACTTCAGCTCATTTATTCCCATTGTGTAGAATTGTGCCATAGTGATCGGTGAAGACCTCGGGTTGCATCAGCATTTCTAGGTTCACTTTTGACAGTCCATTCAGTTTCTGCCAGTGATATCGTTCACCCTTATATGTTGCAGTGTCAGTACAGAAGCATCCTATATGTTGGCTCCCGAGTTGCGTGATTGTACCGTTTGTTCCACCTCTTATGATTTGGTACTTGGAGATTCAGTTACTTATATGATCAGACATCCAGTTTCAGCATCATTGATCAGCTTTCTATATATGTGATACTTGGACATTGATTCAGACTTGTACTTCCGGGCCATGCTCAGATGATTCATTGTGTACTTTCAGTTCAGCTATACTTGTATACATTTTGGATCTATTATGTACTTTCCATATGATGTATTTTTGACTGAGCATGGGTATGCCCACCTCATCATGAGTTGACTCTCTATTTTATTTCATTGGTTTTTGGCAGTCTGAAATCTAGTGAAGTCCTCTCTTGTCCTTGCGAAGTTATTTCTATGTGCATAATACATTTCGGCCATCATGTACCCCTTCTGACCTCATATATTAGGGGGCATCTGTTATAGCATCATTTTTCACCCTCAGGTGATTCATGATTATCTTTATGGCTTTGGGCACCCATTCCTACAGACTTGAACAAATTCACTAAAAACAATGTTAAAATTACCATACGCGGGTATGCCCAGACTTTTCCGCGTGTATACACGAGTCCACATGTACTTTTCCACGTATGCCATTAAAGCCATTAAAAAATATATAAATTCCCTATTTTCGGACTGGGTTGATGGTTACTCCAGTAGTTCAACCACCCCAGTACGTGGCCAACTGTTTCCAACTGACTGAAACTACTTTGAGGGAGTATAAAAGCCCCACATGTGTATGGCCTAAGAGAGAGAGAAATTTTATAGACATTATACTTTGTTGGAATCCCAGTTCAAGTCTGATTCCCCGTGCCTCCTGCACTTTCCCAGATTTATACAGGAAACCCTTGTTTCCTGGAGATGTTCATCCATTTATATGCCATCTCGAGTGCACAAGTCTTGGAAGAATCTTAGCGAGGCAAGGGCGGGACGAATCCAGACGACGGTCTGCTCGAAGATCGTGGAAGGATTCAGGTGATCTCTCCACTTTTACTACTGTACATGCTATTCATAATAATGAAGAACCGTCTTGTTCCTGAACTTCTGTGTTAGTATATATTTTTATATGTGGAAAGATTGATTATTAAGCAGTTATTATTGTTTATATCATGTTTCACATTGATTACACTAACGTCTAGGAGAATTATATGCTGTACAACTAGGTTTCCGTGCACGTTCTTTCTTGTTTTGCAGGTTGAAGGAGGAAGGAAGGTTGCTGGGGGTTTGAACCCCGCGGGATCTACATCGAACGTAGGACTACGGGTGAGTCCTGCTATCATTGATTTCTAGTTTTTTGCATTCAAGTACGGTTGTGTGTGAGTCCTTCTGAATGGCATGCCCTGCTCTGTGGAGGTTTTGACCCAACAAACCTCTAGGGTGATTTTCCCCGAAACAAGAATCTTAAAAAAACCTCGGAGTTAAATGTTCTTCAGTCTACTGTAGTAGACAAATCCTAAAAGGGTAAGAAAAAGGGTAAAGGCAAGCCTAAAACTGAAAACCCTAAATAGGATTCAAAGAATTCATCTGTTGGTGATTATTCAACACGCAAGCCCAAATATCCTTGTCTAATATGTGATGACGATCATTACACCAAGGATTTTCCTCGACGTGCCGAAGTTTCCTGTCTTCTGAAGGGCGCACCCGAGACTCCGGTCATTTTGAAAGAACCATTCCCTTCCTAGCAGACGCAAATGGTAGACCAGGCTCAATCATCTGGTATCTCTCAGGTGTTCATGGCTGGAACACAACATTAGGGGAATTTTGAGGTCTAAAATGGGCTTCCTAAGGAAATTATAAAACATTAGTGGAAATAATAAAATAATATTTGATTACATCATAAAATTTTAGAGGGAAAAAAGAAAAAACTACTTTTTCAACTCATATTTTCAACTTATCTCCCAAAGTTTTTACTCAAATTTCAAGAGGGAGTACTCATTGGATGCAAAATTTAATTCCTCATCCAAGGAGTACCCATGTTGCATACTTTCAATGGGTCCTGTTACACAAAAAATGAGAAGTACATGAAAAATGGGATCGCAATCACTTTTTTTAATATATTTCTCATTTTTCGTGTAGTAGGGTCCATCGAACATATGCAACATGGGTACTCCTTGGATGAGGAACTAAATTTTTCATCCAATGATTACTCTCGCTCGAAATTTGAGTAAAATGTTTGGGAGATAAGTTGAAAATATGAATTGAAAAAGTAGTTTTATTATTTTATTATTTTTTAATCTTTTTACCCTTTTACTTAAAAAATGGTGAATAATCCCCCACGGTTGATATCATCATCTTGAATCCTATTGGTTCTTATAAAGTTTATTTTTGTTGTAAATTTTTCTTAGGAGGCCCATTTTAGACCTCAAAATTCCCCTAATGTCAGTTGCCATCACCACGTGAACGAAATATTATCCCAATCCATTCAAGGCTCCTGTGGAACCGAAAGTTCCATGTCACTCTTCCTCCTCCACGCCTCCTACCTCTGGTCCTCTCCAAATCGAGAGACCGAGTAGTGAATCCATCATTCGACCACCCCCAAAAGGTGGTCTTTGAAAATCGTCTTACAATTTGAATGCAAGAGCATCACAACACTACAATATTGTAGAAGATCTATGTCAAGTGCCTTCGGTGATGTCGGCTTTGGAGGCCCTTCAGTCATTCCATCACAACGGAAGGCACTACTCACTGCTATTGGATGGATTGATCCTTCAGATTCTAATTTGATTATTTTTTATATTGAGAATTTCATTCCCTGCCTCCCATCACAGGTAGCTTTTCTGATTCAAGTTATCATTATGGGAAATACTATTCATCGGACTATCATTGATGAAGGCGCTTCGACCTGCATCATGTCTGTCGCATGCTGGAAAGCCATCTCCTCTCCCCCATTGATTCAATCCCTGAATACCTTAGAAGCTTTCAATGGTTGAGACTCTCGATCGTACGACATTATCAAGGCATTTCCCATCCTGTTGGAGGGGAAAACGGTGACCATGGAAGTTGAAGTGGTAGATGCCAACTTGAAGTATAATCTCATTCTTAGACGTAGTTGGACAAATGTTATGGTTTGTGTAGTCTCCACCCTCTTTCGCCTCCTTTGTTTCCCTCATCAAGGGAAAATAGTGACTTTGGATCAGTTGGATTTCTTGCCCTCTGATTCTTCAGCAGGAAACATTCCATATGTTGGGAAGGTCGCTACTCCTTATGAGAACATTGGACCAGGTCTATTGAAAGACTCGTCTCTTATGGGAGTTTTTCCACTTCCGCCTCTGAATTTCGCCTCCATCAATATGATTTTGTCTGGTCACGATCCATGGATTGTTCCCAATCCTGACCAGATCGAAATTTTTGGTGACGTTATGCCTATTAGCCCAGTTGAGAAAATGTATAAAGATATTCTCACGGCTTCTGAGGCTGCATCTGAGACCAATACTCATTTGGCTTCTTCCCTAGACACTTATGTGCAGTCTCCTTGGTTTGGTTCTTGGGACTCTAATGATCCCTTAAATGAGAATTTCCCCATTGACGAGAGTATCGTGGAGGTGATGTCTCTTGAAAAAACTCCATGAGATGATGGACATAATCGTTCCCCGTTCCTCCCAATCCCAGGTGACATCTCTGCCTGTCTAGAATCCCATGATTTGCCAGTATCGACTGAACCACTTCAGAATCCGGCTTTGATTCACGAAGTGTTGTCCAAAGGAAACATGGGAAATATCACTCTGACCATTCTAATTGACATCTCTGTTAAACTAGGGATTGCCAAGAATGTGCATATCAATGCATCTTGTTATCTCGATGAGATCAAGATCTATAAGGAACTTTTTTAGGAGTTATGCGATTTTTTCGCATGGTCATATGAATAAATGCTCAGCATTGCTCCAAGTATCATGGTGCACAAAATTCCCACCTATCTGGAATCAAAGCCCGCTCGCCAATGGCTTCATCTTGTGCACTCGAGAAAGGTTGCCTCTATAAAGGGTGAAGTTGAAAAACTTCTTAAAGCTAGTTTTATCTACCCCATACCATTGAAAATTTGGGTCTCCAATATTTTTCTTGTCAATAATAAGCAAGGGACCATTATGGTTTTTGTTTATTATTGTGATATCAATCGAGCTTGTCTTAAGGAAAATTACCCCACTCTGTTTATCAATCAGATCATTGACGAATGTGTCGGGAGTGAGATATTTTCCTTTATGGATGATTTCTCTGTCTATAGCCAAATTAACATCGCTCCAGCTAATCAACACAAAAATATTTGTATATGTCCATGAGGGACTTTCTCCTATAAGAAGCTCCCTTTTGGCCTGAAGAATGTCAGAGCAACCTTCTAGCGAGCTATGGCTTATGCATTCCATTAAATCAAGCACATAGTTTAGCCATATCTCGAAAACCTTCCTGCTCATTTCACGAAATGTTAGGATCACCCAAAGCACCTTAGAGTTATCTTCTTAAGCTTTCGACACTATAATATCAGGTTAAATTCTCATAAGTGTGTCTTATACATCGAATGTGGTCGGCTCCTAGGTTTCGTGGTGTCCAAGGAAGGCATCTACATCGATCCTCTAAAATTTGAGGCAATCATAAAATTTCCTCCTCCTCCTTCCATTCATAAACTAAAGAGTTTGCAGGGGAAAACTAATTTCCTCCATCGTTTCGTACTGAATTATGTTGTGCTTGCCAAAGGCTTTACGCGCTTATTGAAAAATGGAATCTCGTTCTTATGGGATGATATTTTTTAGAGCTCTTTCGATGCAGTAAAACGAGCCCTCATCATGGCTCCACTGCTACATCCTCCCAATTATCACCACGACTACTGCTTATATTTGGCCACCGCCGACAACACTATTGGCATGGTGTTGATTCAGGATGATGACAATGGTCAAGAAAATGTAGTGTACTACTTGAGCCGTAATCTCTTTGATACTGAGACCCACTATGCTCATGTAGAGAAACTTTCCTTGGTTGTTGTTCATGTCGTTCAACGTTTCCGTCACTACATTCTCCTGAGAAAAAACTTAGTGATTTCGGATTAGAACCCCATAACTTACGTTCTCACATGTCAGTTACTTGGGGAAATTACTCAAAATGGATCATTATCCTTCAAGAGTTCGACTTAGAATTCATTGCCACTAAGTCAAAGAAATATTTGGTTTTTTCTAAGTTGATCTATGATCTTCCCACCGCGGATGATCCCACTCTTATCAATGGTTCCATCCCCGATGAGACTCTCTTTCTTATTAGTACTCGTGATCCATGGTATGAAGACATCATTATATATCTCCAGACCCAAAATTATCGGCCAGAGCTATCACGCTCTGAGTGAACACAGATTCGCTACCAGTCCCAACCATATCGCATTGTTGGGGACACCCTCTATCGTACTGGTATTGACTTTGTCCTCCATTGTTGTCTGACTCTCGAGGAAGCTGAGAAAGATCTGAATGAATACCACTCTGGGGCTTGTGGTGGTCACATGTCTGGTTACACTAACACTCAAAACATCCTTCGTGTAGGCTATTTCTGGTCATCTATTTTTAAAGACTACATCACCACAGTACGAAAATGCCATGATTGCTAAGTTTACTCTCGAAAAGTGTGCGCCCCACCCTCACCCTTGCACCCAGTTGTGACTGTTGGACCTTTTGTGAAATGGGGCATTGATTGTATGACCTATAACCCTTGCTCGGCTGGGGGGCATGGCTATATCATCGTTGTCGTTGACTATTTCACTAAATGGGACGAGGCGATGCCTACATACGATAATGAAGGTCTCATTGCGGTGCAATTGTTATTCAATCATGTCATAGCTCATTTTGGTGTCCCAAAATAAATTTTCATAGATCGTGGCACACATTTTCATAATCATATGATGATAGAGCTCTCTGCTCAGTTGGGGTTAAGTCACAATAACTCCACCCCTTACTATCGATAGGCCAATGCCCAAGTTGAAGTCATCAACAAAGTCTTGGTTACCATGCTTCAACACACCATTGGGAATCAAAAGCAATACTGGAACCTCATTATTTTCTCTGCTCTATGGGCATACCGAACCTCCACTAAGACTGCCACTAGGTTCACACCATTCCAAATGGTGTACAGTCTAGAGGCCACATTTCCGATCGAGTGTGAGATTCCTTCCCTAAAGCTGGCTATCGAACTCCTTCCGGGTACTTCACCAAAAGAGGAACGTATGTTGTACCTCGATCGTCTCGACGAGACCAAAAATAATTTTTCTTTAGTTCTTGAAGTGCATAAATGACGATTTAAGGTGCAATATGACAATTCTGTCACACCTCGTTTTTTCTCTAAAGGTGACTTGGTCTTATTTTATGACCAAGCCCATGATAATTTTGGAGTTGGAAAGCTCAATCCAATGTGGCATAAGCCCTATATCATTCAACGTGTTTTGGAACATGGATCCTATGAGCTAGCTGATTATGAAGAGAATCCTTTGGTTGAGACCTAGAACAGGCTCTACCTGAAGAAATATTACACTTGATCTTAAGTGTGATATTTTGTACATTAGTGTTATTTGAGTTTCTTTTTTGGGTGATTGTTTTCCTTGCATACATGTTTCCTCTTCTTACCTTTTGTTCCACTTGGTTTGCAGATGTCTTCGGATCACTACATTGGTTTTGTTGATGGCGCTTTTCGTAGCACACGAAACCTATCTTCCACAACATGGGCACTCTTTGCTCCTGATGGCAAGCTAATTAATTTACAAGGCATTTTTTTGGGCCAGAAAACTAACAATATTTCCAAGTATAGTGCGGTGATCGAACTATTATCAGATGCCATTGATCTTGGGATTAGAGATTTGGTTTTTAAGTTGGACTCATAATTTTTTGTGTTACAATTGAATGGGTGTTATTTTGTGCACAATCTTCAAATTTTGCTTATGTATTTACGTGTTAGATTATTGGAAAGGAATTTTTATTTTATCACATATCAACACATTCCAAGGCATTTAAATACATTAACAGATTCATTAGAAAACCATGTATTAGATAGACATTTGTGCAATATGTAAATCAAGACATCATTGTGATACACAAGTAGCCATAGAAACATGCATATATATATACATGCATATATATATATATATATATATATATATATATATATATATATATATATATATATATATATATATATATATATATATATATATATATAAGTGTATTACATCAACAAGCTCAAAAAATATGTCTTATGTTACAAAAAATAGCTCTTCGAGCCTAAATCAGTACAAAAATGTATAAATAGGGCTGGTATCTGCCCACATGGTAGCAGGTGACTGCTCGAATTACTCGCCATAGTAATTGACGTAGTATGCCCATAACTCCAACAGTGTGTCTCAGAAAGCGCAGCAGGATGTCATAGAATGTGGGATACTCTGGAATGCCTTGCGTGAGGCCGACAGGGTTCTGCTCCAGCTCAGCTAATGTGTCCGCTCCCTCCTCGTAAGGAGCATCTTCTGTTGGAAAAGCTACCTTCCGTGCAATCGGTGACATACCAGGAGGCCTCTGAGGACCCATATATATAAACAAATCATAATTTTGCGTGTCAGAACACATTAAAAACAAAAACAAAAAACATCTAAAAAGTAAAAAATGTTAAAAAACAATTTTTACCTGCATTTTTCCACTGTGTGCTTGGTGGGATCGGAAGATCTGGATCTCCTCTTAAGTCGATGTCGGCATAGGCATAGTCCTTAACTACAATCACCTGGTGCCACATCCAACGGAAGAAGGTTGTAAGGAAATGCATCTGTTGCCCTCCTCCATGTTGAAGCATTATGTCACACCATCGCATTAGCCCCGGATCCCTCAGGGCTATATCATGGATCTCTAACCACTAATACTGGAATATGGGTACTCTCTCCAGAAAGAAGGTCACCAGAATTGACCCATACCCAAACTGTTTTAGTCTCCATGTATTGCACTTGGTTAGTTGGCTCTTTATTTTAGCCAACAACCCCTCACACCAGTTGAACATCATTGGGGCCAATAAATCCACTAGATACTGGAATTGTGATTTTGTTTCCTCATGCAATTCCTGGGCTCCTGCCACTCTGGTGATACAATGTAGTATCTTGCACAGGGGGAGCACTGTGATGGAAGATATGTCTACCTTCCCACTCTTTTTCTTCCATGCCCCGGGACAGTGTCTTTGGATAAGCATGCTCATGCTCTCACCCCCTGAGCAAGCCCTAAAGAGTTAGATTCTCTCCCCTCGCCTAGATAGGTTGTTAATAAAGTAGATTTCCATGACATCTAACTCTAACTCTTGGTCCCCCGTGATGAAAAATTGTCGGTCCACATCCCAAATATGGATCATATACTAGAGAATCTCTAGTTGATCTCTTAGGCCAGATGTTTGAAATAATTTCAACAGTCTGCAATTGTGCAAAGCATTGACAAAATATTGGTCATGCAAGGCTTGGTGGTCTTCCACCTCATGGCCTCGTTCTTTCCATTCAACTGGATTCTTCACTGAAAGAACTTGCAAAACATGTCCAATTTGTCTTTCATTAGCATTCATGGAGGAATTTTTCGAAGTTAATAGTGGATTTGGGAGATTTTCTCGATTTAAAATATTTCTTGCAGCCAGCGCGTATGTCCAAAATGATTCGATGCCACTGGCATGCTGCCCTAACGAGTAGAGCGTGACCAGCATGACCCCGATAGCTCGAAATCGTGTTTGTCGCAAGTGATTTTAAGTTTTTAAATCTCTCACCTTAACTCCCTAATTATATAAATTAAATTCCAAATGAATAGAATTAAAATGAACAAGAAGTTTATAGCTCTTATCGGGTGCAGATGGATCGACCAATGGTGTCTTGGATCGGTCGCACCGCTGATTTGAAATTTGGAGGGAAAATGGAAAAAATGCTCTTCTCAAAATGGAAAGGTGAAAATTATTCTTTTTTTTTGTCTGTTTATATATTTTTTTTAAAAAATTGTCAATATTTTATTATTTTTCCTCGATATTCGTGATGTTTGTTGTTTATGTGTAGTACAAGACTTTCACACTACTGATTATCGTTTCTAATGCAAACGAGTTGAATTTTATCTCTTTTTCGGGCTTGTTAAACATTTACGAAAAAGGAAACCCCTTGGAGTCAACTTTCATCTCTTTTTTGACTCTCGAAAATTGAAAATATTTCCGAGTACTTGTCATTTTAAACTCATTAAAGTAAATGAATTGGCGTAATCTCAGTATATGTTTACCGCTTATTCGGGTTGAGGTTTACTATTTACGAAAAAGGAATACCTTGATCGAATATGGTCAAGAGGTTCTCTCGGACATAGTTTTCTACCTTTTCGGATTCGAGAGACTATTTATGAAAAGGAGCATGATGGATTTGGATTTTTGTTTCTTTTCAAACTTCCTAAACATGAAAATTTACTGAGTTTACCTTTCGTTGGACTCGTTAAATGATTAAACGAAGAAATACTTGTCACCATGAAGATACTTAGTTCCTCCTTCCTAGGGCTCGTTAAACTTACTAGGATGTATTCATTCAAATAATGAACTTACATGCTCATCATATGCTATCCTCTTCACACTGGCTATAAAAAATAAAGAGGCACTCGTTAGCGATAACGAGGGAAAATTGAAAGTGAACATCCTATGTGTATTTTGGACAGCTTGTTGCTCTTGAACATGACACTCATCTACAATTCCTGACCATTTTGGGACATCCTACATTTGTCACTTTGTCTCCATCGGTTTGGGAAATCTGTTTTCCTCTCATCTGATTACTGATTTTGTCAACATGACCTCTGATCCTATTTGAGTCAAATGTTTCCACACTCCGGATTCATGTCGCCAATATGTTCAAGAGAATTCCTTTTTGTCAAACACCTTCTACATATCTGACCTCCTCTATTACAATCCCGAGTCACTCCTATCATCTTAAGATATATGTTGTTTCGTGTCGATGATGTGGGAATCGTTATGGCCCTCCTTCGACGAATCACTTCCTATCGACTCCAGCTCATTATCCGAGAAAGTGGTTTAGAAACTTCTTCAATACCTTGGAGCTTACATGTTGAAGTCCATCAAGAAATTGCAGCACCTACACTAGTGTGGGAATAGGAGGTCCAAGCAGCACCTACACTAGTGTGGGACCATAGGTCTTAGGAGCACCTACACTGGTGTGGGCTAAATTTGGTGCATGTCTATTTAGTTATCCCTTAATTAAGATGGACAATAAAATGGAATTTAATCTCAAAATAACTTTTAATAGTTAACTAAGTGTGATAAAATCAATTAATTCATGAATTTTGAGCTGAGGGTAGTTGGTGAGGCATGCAGAGTAATTATAGTTTTAACAGAGTTCAAAGTGCATTGGTGCGTTAGTTAATGCAAGTTTTAATCAGTTTAACTCAGTTAAGTGAGTTAAAGTCAGTTTTTCTAGTTGTAACTGTTTGATACACTGGTGAGAGATCAAGTGAATTAAATATTATTTAATTCACAATCAATGATCTCATATGCAACTGGTGATTTACTATTATTAGCTACATGCATGTCAGTTCTAGTGGAGACCGAGTTGAGATCTAGGTGAAAGGGAGGTTGACTATCAATTGTAGGATTATTGGGTTGCACCCATGCAACCAAACACCTATTGGATTTCCCATGATCCTTGCAAATTCAAGGAAAGCCAAAATTCCTAAATAATGGGGATTGCATTCCACATGAATTGCGCAAACAAGGCAGGTTGTTTAGAGGCTGAGAATTGGCTATGTGTTGGTCATTTTTGTCTAGGACAGTGAGACAATTAGCTAAGTACAAGAGGCTCTTGTGAGGAGAGTTTTATGTATTGTTTCATGTATCCATGATGAATATACAATAGAATATAGTGGGGTTATTTCCCCTGGAAATTATCTTTTTTGTGATTTGATTGATTCTTCTTTGCTTCATGTGATTGGTGATTGTTTTTTTCATTCCGCAATTGATTTGTAGAAGTGATTCAGTATCTATATTTATTACATTGTTAGATCGGATTGAATCCATGATATAAATATATTTTGTATAATTTCTACATGGTATCAGGGCACAGGAAATCACAATAGTGGAGGAGTAGCTGAGTTTGTGACTAAATAGAATTCAAATTTGAAGAATACTTTCTTGGTGCTACAGTTGATTCAGGATCGAAATGGATTTCAATGGCTTGAGATTGGTGTATGCACTAGAGGGCAGATCTAACTATATTTCTTGGAAAGACGGGATGGAGGAAATACTCGAAGACAATGGCTTGAAGGAATTCATTGAAAATGATGTTCCTAAACCCGATATGACAAATGATGCAAATCTTGATGCATGGAAAAATAAAGTGGCAAAGGTAAGGATGATCTTACTGGAGGGAGTATGAGACCACATTGTCTCAAGTCTCCATGGCAAAGAAACACCATATGCTATGTGGAAATATTTGACAGATCTATTTCAGAGCAGCAGTGGCCATAGTAAATTGGCACTGAAAGATAAACTCGCGAAGATCAAGATGGAGAAAGGCGACTCCATGCCAAAATATTTAACAAATTTTGTCCGATTTCAAGATGAGCTATGGAGCATTGACATTACTGTCGCTGATGATGATTTGGTGAGCCTAGCTCTTTTAGGACTTCCCAAGATTTGGCATAGTTATCAAAGCTCTGTCAATGGAAGGGAAAAGATGCCATATTGGGAATGACTATGGTCAGATTCGGTCCAAGAGGACTTCAGACAGAATACCAGAGATGGATCTTCATCTAAGAATGAAGATGAAGAAGATTGTGTTTTGGCTGCCAAGGCGAAGAAGGGGAAAGAAAGAAATTTCATTCCAAATCCGAGTCCAAAGATGGAAAGAAGCGCGACATGTCCAGAGTGATTTTTTTTCATTGTCACGAGCATGGGAATTATGCCACTAACTATCCACAAAAGAATAAGAACAATAAGGCTTCAGGATCTACAACTGGTGAGGCTTTGGCCTCACAATTTGAGCTTGACTTCTCACTAATTTCATGCATGGTGTCAAGTGAAATGGGATCGATGTGGTATTTGGATAGTGGTGCTTCCTTTCACATGACGGGAGACAAAGAAATTTTCAGTAGCTTGGAGGATAAGGATGTCCATATGCAAATCGAAATGGGTGATGATGGGCAGTATAGTGCTACCTCGATTGGTACCATTACCTTCCGTAGATCTTTAGGTAAACCCTTGCAATTAAAATATGTAATGCATGTACCAGGCTTGAAGAAAAATTTGGTCTCAATTGCAATGTTGGAGGATATAGGCTATGATGTTGTTTTGAGTGAAGGAAAAGCTTTCTTGCGATACAAAACAATAAGACAAGCCAAGAATATTGGGATTCGAGTTAAGAATCTCTATAAACTGGATGTAGATGGTTTTGTATCCTTGATGGGTAAGGCGAACAAAGTGGTGAGCCAGGATGACAGTGAGTTATGGCAGACGAGATTGGGCCATCTTCACCACAGAGCCTTAAAAGTCATGCAACACATTTCTACTGGTCTTCCCAAGAGTACACTTGCGCAGTCAAACACATGCAAGGGATGTACTATGGGAAAATATGTAAAGACTACCTTTCATGAGAAGAAGAATCGAGCCTTGGGGATCCTTGAGAGAGTTCACTTAGACGTGCGTGGACCATTCTCTATTGCTAAGACAAAAAAGAAGTACTATGTGATATTTTTTGATGACTTTTCTCGAAAGTACGAGATCTACTTCATGGAGAAGAAAGATCAGATGCTCTCAAAGTTTCTTGAGTTCAAATAACTGGTGTAGAAATACACAAGAAATTAAGTGAAGGCTCTTAGGAGCGGCAATGGTGGTGATTACATCTCTAACGAATTCAAGAACTTCTGCAGCAAATAAGGAATTCGGAGAGAACTGATAGCGCTTCATAACCCGCAGAAGAATCAGGTCACTAAAAGAAAGAATAGAATGATTGTGGGTGTAATAAGAGCAATGTTGCATGATCAGGGCCTAGCATTGCATCTATGGGCGGAGGCATGCAACACAGCGGTATTTGTTCAGAACCGTTTTCCTCATAGGATACTTGGCATGAGTACACCAGAAGAGGCTTTTACTAGTAAGAAACTTGATGTTTCACATTTTAAGATTGGGTGCTCATATGTTTATGTGCATGTGACCAAAGGCGCCAAGAAGAAGATGGAACCAACAACTGAGATTGGGATTTTTTTGGGGTACACTGATACTCCCCACAACTATTGGGTGTATTTTCCAAACAGCAGAATAATTGTTGTGTGACAGGATATAAAATTTGATGAGGAGAAAGCCATGCGATTGTCCCTTGAGAGGGAGATGGATTTGCATGCAGAGGAGGAACTCTTGGTTCCAAAGGATGAGCCTCAAGATGTCAACCAACCACATGCGGAGGATCATGGAGTTGCAGAAAACACTCATGCAGAACCATCCATCAGAAATGGCAGAAATCGCACCACGGAAGCTAATAGATTGAGACTTGATGCAGGAAATTATGTAGGAGCCCCTACTTCACTGTGTAGACAGAGACAGTCTCCGGACAGGTTTACTGGATACATGGCTCTTATGAGCAAGTGTATTGTGACAGAACCACCTTCCTTTTAGGAGGCAGTGTAGCAACCAATTTGGGTTGATGCAATGGTGGAGGAATATGTCTCCATTATCAAGAACAGTGCATGGGATATTGTCCCAAGACTGGTCGGTAAATCAGTGGTTGGATCTAGATGGATCTACAAGGTAAAGAAATTTGTTGATGGGAGTGTGGAGAATCACAAGGCCATATTTATGGCCCGGGGATTCTCGTAGATTGAGGGGATCAACTATGATGAGACTTTTGCACCAGTTTCAAGATACTCTTCCATTATATCCATCCTTGCACTCTCAATACAGATGGGGTGGTGCATTCATCAGATGGATGTGAAAACTACATTTCTCAATGGAGTTATTGAGGAAGAAGTGTACATAGAGCATCTAGAAGGTTTCAAGACCTTTGACAGTGAGTCGCATGTGTGTCAACTCAAGAGAGCACTGTATGGGCTAAAGCAAGCACCTCGTGCTTGGTACACTCGGATTGACAGCTATTTCACCAGACTAAGCTTCACCAAAAGTGAAGTTGATGCAAACCTGTACCAGATTGTGGTTGAGGGTAAGAAATTGATTATTGTACTTTATCTTGATGATCTAATTTTGGCTGGTGATGAGCAGTTGATACACTCATGCAAGGAGGATCTTCAAAGGGAGTTCGAAATGAAGGACATGGGACTCCTTCATTATTTCCTTGGCTTGGAAATATGGCGGTGGGATGGTGAAATTTTTGTTTCTCAAGGAAAGTATGCCAAAGAGATACTAGATAAGTTTCACATGGAGAGCTACAAACCCATGGAAACTCCTCTTCCAAGAAATTGGAGGAAAGAGGATGCTACTTCAGGAGAGGTAGAGGATGCTACTATCTACAGGCAGTTAGTTGGTTCACTGATGTACTTAGTGAACATTTTCTATGCAGTTAACCATCTAAGTCAAGCTATGGTTAAGCCTAGAAAGCTATTTTGGAAGGCGGGGAAGCATGTCTTGAGATACCTGAGGGGCACATCAGAGTATGGATTATGGTACAGATGGACAAAGGGAGTGAAGCTTCAAGGCTTCACGGATGAAGATTGGGCAAGCAGTCCATCAAACAGAAATAGCACATCAGGAGGGATCTTCAGCATAGGATCAATAGTAGTTTATCGGTACAGCAGGAAGCAGCGATCTGTGGCACTCAGTTCAACGGAGGAAAATTACATGGAAACAATTCAAGCTGCATGTGAGGCCATCTGGATGAGAAAGATATTGGTTGGTTTGTTTGGTTCTTAGATGGATCTGACAGTGATACATTGTGATAACTAGAGTTGCATTAAACTCTCGATTAATATTGTGTTTCATGATAGATCCAAGCATATAGACATCTGGTACCACCATCTCAAAGATTGTGTGTAGAGGCGTATAATTTTACTTCAGTACATTCCCACAGAAGATCAGGATGCAGATATTCTAATGAAGGAGCTCACCAGGAGAAAATTCCAATACCATAGAGACAAGATCGGGGTGAAGGATAATCCCTTTCTTGTTTAGAGGGAGTGTTGAAGTCCAACAAGAAATTGCAGCACCTACACTAGTGTGGAACCAAGAGGTCCAAGTAGCACCTACACTAGTGTGGGACCATAGCTCTTAGCAGCACCTACACTGGTGTGGGCTAAATTTGGAACATGTCTATTTTAGTTATACCTTAATTAGGATGGACAATAAAATGTAATCTAATCTCAAAATAACTTGTAATAGTTAACTGAGTGTGATAAACTCAATTAACTCATGAATTTCGAGTTGAGGGTAGTTGGTGAGGCATGCAGATTAATTCTAGTTGTAATAGAGTTCGAAGTGAAGTGGTGCATTAGTAATGAAGGTTGTAATCAGTTTAACTCAATTAAGTGAGTTAAAGTCAGTTGTGCTAGTTGTAACTATTTGATACACTAGTGAGAGATCAAGTGAATTAAATAATATTTAATTCACAATTAGTGATCTCACATGCAACTGATGATTTACTATTATTAGTTGCATGCATGTCAGTTCCAGTGGAGACCCAGTTGAGATCTAGGTGAAAGGAATGTGACTATCAGTTGTAGGATTATTAGGTTGCACCCATGCAACCAAACACCTATTGGATTTCCCATGATCCTTGCGTAGTCAAGGAAGGCCAAAATTCCTAAAGAATAGGGATTACATTCCACATGAATTGTACAAGAAAGGCAGGCTATTTAGAGGCTGAGAGTTGGCTATGTGTTGGTCTTTTTTGTCCAGGACAGTGTGAGACAATTAGGTGAGTACAAGAGGCTCTTTTGAGGAGAGTTGTATGTAATTTTTTCATGTATCCATGTTGAATATACAATAGAAGATAGTGGGATTTTGAGCAGCAAGCTTTCCCTGGGAAATTATTTGTGTTGTGGTTTGATTTATTCTTCTTTCTCCATGTGATTGGCGATTGTGTTTTTAATTCCGCAATTGATTTGTAGAAGTGATTCAGTATTTATCTTTAGTACATTGTTAGATCGGATTGAATCCACGACATACATATATGTTGTATAATTTCTACATTGCAAGCCTCAATGGAAATTTATTCGTGTTCGACGAAAGGTTCACATCATTGGCCGTCGATCGAATGATTCTACAAGTGTTCGACTTCAAAACATCTTTTCACACTTGTAGATTGAGTTTTTGTACCTTGAGGTCCATCTTCATTATTGGTGGTCTCTCTCGTGCCTGTTAACGATTTTCTTCATTGGCCGGTAATTAGGATGTTTCTACCATGTTCGACACCAACACATTTATTCACATGGATAGATTTGTACATTGGGTTGATTGAGATTGCAGTGAAGACCCTAGGTCACGTCTGATTTTTGGTCCAGGCTGCGTAGGAGTTATTGAGTATTCATGATTGTATACATCATCATATCTATACTAATGGTTGTGTCAGTACCGCGGATCCATTTCTATAATCTCTTTTAGACGGATGGTTCCAACCATACCATGGGTTCATGTGTCATTTGATGTCTAGTGCAACATTATGTGGTTAGGCATATTTATAACAAAGATTTCATATATTGTAAATGTTTGACTTGGCAAGTTCTCCGAAGGTGGTCTGCATTCTTTTCCATTTCATCCATCACTCCCTATTCTTCCTTCATGCTTTAGGGGGCATCTGTTACACAGTAATTTTTCACCATGCTCATTTTCCCATCCCTGATCCTAAAATTCCCTATGACGAATCCTTTGCAATTTTTCCATCATCAAGAAATATGATAACATATCCCCTTAAATATCCAAATAATACTTCATTGAAAGTTTATTGAACAAATTTAGTCAAATTCCTAGTTTCCTAGGTCAGCGCCCTTCCTAGTGCCATGACCGTGCTGATGTCCTTTTCCCAGTTTTTTTCCAGCGTTGTCAGCGCCCTAATTTATTGCAAAACCATGTTTATCCCCTTTCTGGCAGTGCTTCCTTAAATGGAGGAGAAGCTTTGACCTTTAGAAGCTCAAGGGCGGCGAGTTGGTTTTTGAACAGAGATGATAAGGTCGAGCTCTCTCATTTTGGAGCCTTGATCTCATCCATGTGGGATCATCCCTTAGAAAGTGGGCCTTCCTCCTCCTTTCATGGGCTCCCAACCTCCTTCTCCTTGCTATAAATTCACATCCCTCATTTCCCCAAGTTTAGAGCTTGGTTTATCATTGTCATACTCGTTTAAACTCTCATCCCTTTGCATGCTAGCATCTTGATTAAGCCTAATTTCACGGGAGAAGGAATGCTTTTGAGCTAGGTGAAAGACTCATATTTTCACCTAAGGATGCCTCCAGCATCAAGGCCTGGTTGTAAGCTCTCCTTTTGTAATTTATCAATAATAACATCTAATGTTTGCTTTCTATATTTTTCTACATGATTATGCAAATATTCTGGTACTCCTTGATCTATTAGATACCTAGTGTTTACATTTATTATATATTGTATCACGTTTTTTGTTGTCTCTCGATCATCCACAAGTATTCACGTGCCATCAATAGCAGGAAGTGGGCCTACAAGGATCATGGATCAAGGTCACCGTCAACTGATCCAAGGATAGTGATTTGAAAAAGGTATTTATGTCTCTTTCCTCATTGCGTTGTAAGCATTAGCTAAGAACTATTATGTTAGAAAGAATCCCGTGTTGTGAGACCCGCTCTAGGGCTATAGAGATCACCTCTGTCCGCTGAGGGGATTTATCTTGACAACAATATCACATGATATGAACCTCCTCTTCACCTTGAAACCTAGTCTCCTCCTCCTAAAAAGGATATCTTCCCACAAGATCATATCTCTCGTTATAGTATGGACCTTAGATCTAGTTATATTATATGCCCATCATCTTGATCTAATTTGTAGGAATTTACAGGGTAAGTTCCTTAGATCAAGAACCAAAGTTCACCGCTCACAAACAGACCACAAATAAGTACACCAGTATAATCACGTGGTTAAAACCCTCAAAGAGGGAAACAGTCCATGCCTTGAGCCAACGCGGCCACTTCAGGGAATTTATTAATATAAAAGAAAAGTTACATATGTTTTTCTCATAAATGGTTACCGGACAAATGACCCTCCATGCTCTTTAAATAGAGATCATGGACCAATCGGGTGTTAAGCCACGGATCAAGTGTCGTTAATACCGAGGTGAGAGATAACCGTCGGATCACTACAAATCGTGACTGTCGGATTATAAGTTACAAATGTACATGGTAAAAAAACACACTTTACCTAACTCTACACTAGACTAAGTTATTCTTAACTATTTCCTATGTGTCGGAATATCCTAACATCCCCCCTTAAGAACAACTTGGGATAGGATTGAAGGATTTACAAAGGTGACACAAAAGGAGCCTATTTCCTATGTGTCAAAATATCCTAACATCCCCCCTTAAGAACAAATTGGGATAAAATTGAAGGATTTACAAAGGTGACACAATAGGAGAACGAAGGAGGCATTAGAGCCTATCCCCCCTTAATGACAACTTTCCTGAACTCCAAGAATGGATCAAAGTTTGGTAAAATTCGCTTCTGTGAGAGCCTTTCTAAAGATATCAGCTACTTGATCATTGGTTGGACAGTACTGCACTTCAAGAACATGATCATGAATGAGCTTTCTGATGAAGTGTATGTGGATTTCAATGTGTTTCATACGCTGATGTTGAACTGGATCTTTACATTGTTGAATGGCACTCTGATGATCACACCAAAGTGTAGTTGGATGATGCTGATGAAGACCAGATTCAGACAGGATCTGACAAAGCCACATGGCTTCCTTGTTGGCTTCAACTGCACCACGATACTCTACTTCTACTGAAGAAAGAGATATGGCACTTTGTTTCTTACAAGACCAAGTAATAGGTCCTAAACCAAGAGTGAATACATATCCAGTAGTAGAATTTCGATCATCAAGGTCACCAGCCCAATCAAAATCAGTGAAACCAATCAATAATGGAGATTCTCCTGCACTATAATGAATCTCGAACTGAACTGTACCTCGAATATATCAAAGTATTCTCTTAGCTACTTTCCAGTGACTTTCAAGAGGATGGTGCATAAACCGAGCGACAAGACCAACGGCAAAGGAAAGATCAGGACGGGTGTGGGTTAGATGTAAAAGTTTACCAACAAGTTGACGGTATAAGGTAGCATCAACTTCAGGAGTAGTACAAGTGACTGAAAGCTTGATTTCAGACTTAAAGGGAGAAGCGGTTGGCTTACAGTCTTCCATGTTAAAGTGGTGTAGAAGACCACAGGCATACTTGGACTGAGAGAGGGTAATTCATTCCTTGGATTGCAAGACTTGAAGACCAAGGAAATAAGGCAACTGTCCTAAGTCTGTCATTTCAAACTTCTTTTTGAGGCTAGACTTCACATGGTTTATATGGTTTGGATCACTACCAGTAAGGATAATATCATCAACATAAAGAACAAGGATGGTGAAGGACTTACCCACTTTCTTGGTGTAGACAGTGTTATCATAATGACACCTAGAAAATCCGTTATCTAATAGAAATCTATCCATTTTGGCATACCAAGCCCAAGGATCTTGTTTGAGACCATAGAGAGATTTCCTAAGGTGACAAACAAGGCTAGATTCATTTTGGATAAAGCCAGGGGTTATTCCATGTAGATTTCTTCATGCAAATACCCACTTAAGAAGGTAGATTTAACATCCATCTAATGGACTTCCCATTTAAAGGAGGCAGCAAGGGAAAGAACAAGGTAGATAGAATTCATTTTGGCAGCAGGGGAGAAGGTTTCAGTATAGTCAATGCCTTCAACTTGTGAAAATCCTTTAGCAACAAGACAAGCCTTATGTCTATCCACTTTTCCATCTGGTCCAAACTTTGTTTTGTACACCCATCTGCATCTAACAATTTTTCTTCATTTTGGAAGAGGAACAAGATCCCAAGTATCATTCGCCAATAAGGAACGATATTATTCATTCATAGCTTCATCCAAATCTGGATGACCGGAGGCTTCTTCAAAGGTTTCTGGATCAAGATTATCTAGAACTTGAGCCAATAAGGAAGAGGCTCTTTCAAACTGAGAATGTGTATGTCATCGATCTGCAGGGTCACCTGCAAGAGAACCTGCTGCATCCCGAGTAGAGTAGACCCATCTTGGAAGCTGTGGAGTGTAAGGAATAATTTCAAGAGGTGGAGGAGGATTTTCATCGCTATCATCATCTAAACTAGAAGGAATGCTATTAAGAATAGAAGAGAGAGAGAGGTGGCACATATGTCGAATCAAGCTCGTAGGCCAAAGGTGGCACACCCGCCGAACTAGGCTCGCAGACCAATATATTTTCATCAAATTTTACATCTCTTATAATGATTATATATTTTGATTTTGGTTGAAGAAGTCTATATCCTTTGACATCTTTAGAATATCCAAAAAAATGCATTTTTCACTCTTAGGTTCTAAGGCTTTATGTTTCACATCTGGAATATTGGCCCAAGCATCACTTCCAAAAACACGAAAGTGACTTACATCTGGTTTGATTGAGTTCCAAGATTCTTCTGGAGTTATATTCTTTAAAACCTTAGTAGGAGTGCGATTTACTATGTAATTTGCACAGTTAATTGCTTCTGCCCAAAATTTGAGACTAAGTCCTTTAGATTGAAGTATACAATTAGCCATTTCTTTTAATGTGTGACTCTTCCTTTTAGCTACACCATTTTGTTGTGGAGTATATGGAACGGTATGTTGCAATTAAATGCCATGCTCAGTGCAGAAGTTGATAAATTTTTTGTTAACATATTCTCCTCCATTGTCTGATCTTAACTTAATAATTTGATGTCCAAATTTTTTCTCAACAAAGGCCTTAAAGGCCAAGAACATGTTAAAAATTTCACTCTTGAGTTTTAAGAAGTATACCCAAGTGCGTCTGGAAAAATCATCAATGAAAGTTAAGAATTACTTGCAACCAGAAAAAGAAACAACAGGAAGTGGACCATATAAATCACTGTGCACAAGCTACAAAGGGGTTGAAGCGTGCCAAGCGGCACATTTTTCAAAACTATCCCGATGATTTTTTCCGAGTACACATCCGGAGCAAACACCATCTCGGCAAGATACCATAGGAAGACCCGTCACCATATTTTCCTTACATAGAGTTTGAAGAGAGCGATAGTTTAAGTGACCAAATCGCTCATGCCAAAGTTTGCTCATATCATCATTATGAGCAACAAAAACGGAGGGAAGACATGATGACCCAAAGTTGTCAAACTTATACAACCTTGTGGAATCATCAGCAATGCCAGTAGCTAAAATATGTCTAGGATCTTTGAGGTCCTTGATTACAACATCATGAGGTGAGAATTCTACTATTTTCCCTTCACCTGAATGAGTTATCTGATAAGCAGATATAAGGTTGCATGACAAGGTAGGAGCACATAGTACATCATTAAACTGACCATTATCTAGATGAATGGTTCCAGATCCTACAACATTAAGATATCTATCATCACCAACATAAAAATGTTTGGTGTTACAATAATTTAAAGAAGAAAACATGGCTTTATTTTTGGCCATGTGATAAGAAGCTCCAGAATCAATGAGCCACTCATGAGAAGGAGAAGAAGAAGATACATTTAATGCATAACCGGATCTTGATGCTTGACAACCACAAGCAGAAAGTTCCATGCCTAAAGATGACGGTGAAGAGTGCTCCAAATTGATGTTGTGCTTCTTCATTGCTGCTTCTAAGGCTTCCATCTTCTTAAAACATTTGGACTCTATATGGCCATCACGATTACAAAAGTTGCAATGTCTATATGTTTTCTTCCCTTAGTTTTTATTTTCCTTATCATTTGAGTGAGTTTCTTTTTCAGTTTGCGGCTGATATTTCTTAGGACCCTTGTTTGATTTAGGACCATACTTTTTAGGATACTGCTTCTTGGGATCCTTTTGATATGGTTTTTGTTGGGCTGCTAAGGCTTTCTTAGAATTGTTTACAGAAGTGATAAGACCAAGGTGTAAGATTTTTTCTTGTTCTCTTATCAAATAATCGCAAAAGGCATCAAAAGAAGGGTTCTTGTAGGCGGTTCCTGAAGAAATGATGGCTTCTCTAGTGGAATGGAAGGTGGAAACAAATACAGATTATTCAGGTCCAATATTAGCAAGAATGCAATAGATGAGGCTACCATCGTCCTTTTTTATCTTACAACCTTCTAAAAGAATTCTAAGGGTCTTGAATTTCTACAAAAAATCTTAAATGGAGGAGAAATTATTGGGGTCCAAAGTAAGCAACTCATTTTCAAGCTAGTGGGCCCTGATTTGATTTTGAAAGCCAAAAACAGTTTTTAGCTTTTCCAGGGCTTCATCAGGGGTGTCAATGTCAAGGATATGAAATCGAAGATCTTGAGCAATGGATATTCCTATCAACCCTCGTGCTTGATCTTGTTTATTTTCTCGTTTAGCAACTTTATCATCATTGGAATGTTTAGTTTCTTGTCCTGTGGCTATTCTATAAATCCCTTTACTTCTAAGTATATCTACCATGTGAGGTAGCCATTGGAAATAATTAGTGTTGTTAAGAATAACCGGGCACGCACTTTCCATTTTTTTTTAAAATGAAGCTGAAAAGAGCTGAAACTAACTGATGCAATGGAAAGATCTTGAAAAAATAGGCCAATTATAAAAAAAAACGGCTCGAAAAATGGCTTCTGGATGAAGACGTCATGCCTTTTTGAAAAATTGAGTTGTAGATGTTGAATAGTTACGGGAACGGTTTGAAATTTGGTGATAAAGTTCAACTTTTTAAAAAAATCCCGCCCCTTTAACAAAAACCTTTTACAAAAAGAAGCTTGAGAAAGAGATTTGAACCCAAGATCTCTATTCTCATAAACTAACTCCTCACCAAGTGAGATAGTAAAAGGATTTTGTTATTGTTTGAAAGGAGGAAGGGGTTTTTTTTTTTTTTTTTTTTTTGGCTCTTCGGTGTGCGTGCATTTTCCTACATAAAAAAACACAAAAAACCAAGCAAAAAAAAAACAAAAATGTAAAGCCTTGCAGCAAATTGTTAGATTTTCGGTTAGCCTTACTGGCAACTATCAAATTTTTCACTATTTCTGATTTCCCGAGATCGCACAAAGACGCGAGGAAAGAGCATACGTAGCGAAAAAAAATCCTTTTCCTGTTTCTGATTTGTTGAGATCGCACGCAACGCACAGCAAAGAGCATACAGAGAGAAGAGGGTATAGATCCGGAAAATAAATAAAACCTTAAAACTGGAAATAAACAGAAGAAACCGAAATAAGCCGAACTATTAACAAATATAACTGCAAAACAGATGCTTTATACCTCCAAATCTAAACTGTCATAACTTGGGCAGCTGGAAACCTTTTCGCATGAAACGAAAGGCGTTCCTCATTGTAACAGACGCTCCGGACACAACAGAGCAGTTCTCCAAGCTAAAAAAATTTCATAAATAGTATATCTACAAAATGACATTTGCATGCAGTCAAACCAGCTTTGGATTTTGATCAACAACGGATGTGGCCCTCAAAATAGCTCTGATACCATGTAGGAATTTACAGGGTAAGTTCCTTAGATCAAGAACCAAAGGTCACCGCTCACAAACAGATCACAAATTAGTACACCAGTATAATCACGTGGTTAAAACCCTCAAATAGGGAAACAGTCCACGGCCTGAGCCAACGTGGCCACTTCAGGCAATTTATTAATATAAAAAGAAAAGTTACATATGTTTCTCTCATAAATAGTTACCGGAAAAATGACCCTCCATGCTCTTTAAATAGAGATCATGGACCAATCGAGTGTTAAGCCACGGATCAAGTGTCGTTAATACTGAGGAGACACACGTTAATCGTGACCGTCAGATTATAAGTTACAAATGTACATGGTAAAGAAACACACTTTACCTAACTCTACACTAGACTAAGTTATTCTTAACTATTTCCTATGTGTCGAAATATCCTAACATAATTTAATCTCATTTGAGCACACTATAAAATATCATTCCCAATGCTCCTCGACCTTCTACAGACCCGCAACAACCCACGCCATGACCACACTCTGATAGTGTTATTGGTTCCCTTTCCTCTGATACTGTAATATGGTAGCTTCTCAGTTAGAGAAAATAATGATAATTTCTCAAGCCCCAACAAGTGCCCCTGGTTCTCAACAAGAACCCTCTTCTTATGAGTATTCCACTAAGGTTCTTATAGTGAATTCAACATCATATAATAATACTCAACAACCTAGTAATAAAAATAATAAACAAAAGAACAAAGTTTCTTAGGAGAATAGCCAAAATCCAAACTAGTCAAGGTGGGGGCACTAGTGAGCGTCGTCAAAACATAATTTTCCTTCCAAGATTTTTCAGAGAGAACAATAAACTCATGAGTGCCCACATATAGATGAAATTCATCATCTCCTTGCACCACCAGCATCCACCCATCAACCAACCATTTTAACTCATCCATTCCCCACCTAGCCACAACTACAAATGGTTTTGCAAGCTCATCCACCTCCTCTTGGGGGAAAAAATATTATGGCATTAATAACAGTGCACATTTCCTCATGTTATACTCTCAAGTTGATTTAACCATGAGAGTGAAATCTTATGACCCACCTGAGTCGAGTTCTTCTTCTAAAACTACAAGGAAAAGACCCTTTGGCAGATGTTTTTGAGGAACCCTCATAAAAATAGCCCATACATCCGTTTGTAGCGAAGGTTACTATAGGAGGTCAACAGGTGGAGGTTTTTGTGGATGTTTTTCTTATGGTGTGTTTATACAAACCCGCCCGGTACGTCTCATTACTATAGCACACTGGTGCTCTACAAAGATTCTGCACTAGTGCATATCATTATTGTAGCGCACCGGTGCTCTACAAAGATTTTGCACCGGTGCGTCCTAAAACCCCGCACCAAAATTGAAACAGCCCGATGCAGTTTTAAGAAATTGCACCAGTGCACCTATAAAACCTGTGCACCGAAACAGGGTTAAAAAAAAATAAATTACGGCCAAAAATGTGTATTTTTCACTTTTCAGTGCTCCAGAGCTCTCAAGAACTATTGAAAATTTACCTTATGTGAGGCGCCCTACCATCGGTGCTCCCATTGCACGCACTTTTGTTGTCCATTGCCCACCATCTCCATTTCGAATTTTGCAAAATGGTGGGAAAATTTAGTTTTGCAAATTCTACAGCCAATATGCCTCCTCGACGGCCAAATGTACAAGTATTTTACTGTTTTTCCATAATTAAACGTTTTAGTGGATTAGTTTTCTAAAATAGCTTGAAATTCACCTTATTTAAAAATAAAAAATAAAAAAAATTTGTGCGGTGTGCTCGAGCCATTTGGCTTGAACCGGTTCATGGTGCTACCTGTAAATTTACAGGCCGCACCGCGACCGGTGCTAACAGTATCTGCACCGGTTCCGGGGTGGTACCGAAATGGCACACCGTGATTTTTTAAAAATTTACGGTATGATCAGTTACTCGGCTGCAATATTAACCATGTCGACTTGCGAGAATTCAGTGCGTTGACGAAAATATCCACCCCGAGGTGGGTTATTTTGTCAGCGCATCCCCCCCCCGAACTTGACATAGTCAACGGTGCGGTCATGTAAAAGACCGCACCGTTGACTTTGTAGTGATTTCAGGAGGGTGGTGCGCTTCCTAAATTATACGCCCCAGGGCATATAGTTTGGTCAGCGCACTTCTCTCCCGACACTAGTACATAGTCAACGGTGTGGTCTATTATACCACCGCATCATTGACCTTGTAAAAATTCCAGGAGGGCAGTGCGCTGAAAATTTTCAAGTGCACCGCCCCCGTTGCGCGACAAAAAAAGACGCACTGTTATGAGTGCATGCTTGTTTTTTGTCGTGCACCGATTGTTTTTTTTTTTTCAAAAAAATTATATATGTATATTCCTAAATACATGTCTTATTTAATAAAATAATTGCATTTAATATGTCAATCATTCAGTGACGTCAAAGGAGAGAAGAGAGGGAACAACAGCAACAACAGGAAGACCAGTATAACATGGTTCACCTGTGGGAGGCACGAGAGAGATACGTACCCTCACCCTATTACAGTAGCCACCCAGGGGCTCCTAAGGGAGATAGGCCTCCTCAAGCTATATGAGGAGGCTACATCCCTAAAGGGCCATGGTGGGTTTTTGCGACAGCTTATCCGCGGGTGGAATGCCCACATACAAGCTTTCTGGGTTGGTCCTAACCAATGGTACGCACCCACTGAGGAGGACATTTATTTCATTACTGGCCTATCAAGGAGAGGGGTGGACTTTCCCTCGCTCCCAGAGGTTCCCATTCGCTATGCGGTAGGGAGTCAATTGGTGTACTCCCAGATATACATTAGCGCAGATATATTGTCTCCTCCATATTTTTCAGGTCTTCGGAGGTCAGTTATGTATCTCTTCATTTGGTGGAGAGGAGGTGACGTGCCTCTCACTACTAATTTCGGCCATTTCACACCATACCAATGACAGGCAATGCATCAGTTGCCTGCTTCTATTTTATGTCGATTCTTTATTATAGGCACGATGATTTGTGAGGTGGTTTTCCATTTTTTTCCCTGCAGTTCTGTACAGCTTTAGATAGATGTCGTGCTCAGGCACAAGGGAGGGTAAACTTCCCTTTTGCTTCAGAGCTATTTTTTTATTTTTGGAGAGGTTTCCAGAGACAAGGCCTAATTTTGTTCGGCAACCTCGTAGGCCGATGCTGCATGTACGGATGCAGATGTGGGGATAGATGATGCCCAAGAGGGGCGAGTCAGAGTTTTTCGCGAGGATATCGCATGATGCACTAGAGTTGCTATCCAGTGTTGATGAGCATCCCTTTGTTCTGGTCCCCTAGCTGTATTCTGGTTTGGATTGGTGAGGGTGTTCCAACATCCTCTTCACAGAGGATGAGCCGCCGGATGATAGAGGTAATATTATTGTTTTATTTAAATTTATTCCAAAATGTTCTTTAACTTGTTTTTATTAAACTATTTGATGAAATTGTTTAATTATTGTTGTGTACTTATATATATTTTGCAGACATTGGGTCATTTGATGGTGATGAGATGCCACTGCCACCAAATGATCCAATTGTAGATCCTGATGACGATCAAGAGATGGCAGATGTCGAGGATCAAGTTGGTTCAGACAGACCTAGTCCTCATGGTGTTTTGGTACCCCCTTTTGCAAGGCGTAGGCCTCACAGTAGATTGAGGATGGAGTTGGGCGAACAACTCTGTGCACTGTTTGTGGAGGTGGGAGTCATGCCCGCCACTATGAGAGAGATATAGGTCTATGCTAGGCTGGTACATATGTGGAGAGGCATGCTGCGTGACATGTTTACCCTGATGTGGCATGTCGTATGAGCTACTAGCTTAGTTACGTGGTTAAGGAGGGCCCTTCGACATAGGCATGGTCGAGACATAGTACGTCGACCGTCAAGCAGCGACGCATCATCTGATGATCACGATATAATTATTAACGCTCATTAATGTCGATATAATTATTAACGTTCATAAAATTGACCATGTGTAATGTTCATTGTGTGATTATATTTCTCAAATTTATATAAGGGAGGACTTTATGGTAACTTACCTCAAAATTTCCGAGAAACATGCATTCGACAAGCCAAACTTTTCTTTCAAGTTGTACAGTAACATCGCTGTCCCCAACTGGGTAGACTTTGACTAACCGCCAGGTCCAAAGAGAGGGGTGGTGGAAGCAAATTTAAGGCTTTCGAAAAAGGTGTCAGCGATATGAGCATCGTCCCCTAGCTGATCATCGTTTTGGAATGCATCTAACAACATTGTCTCCATGGAAGTCTTATCCCTTAAGTAATCATCCATACCAACCTCTATTTGATTGCCTCCATTGCCAACTTCTGAAAAACTACTATTGTTGTAGTCATTCCTAATTGGTGAATCTGGACGTAGCGGAAATTGAATCAATGGCTGATTCTACCATTCTTCGTATCATTCCTCTCCATTTTTTTCTCTTAATTCACCCTTCTCTCGATTTGACATTGTCGTGGGGTGCAACGAAAGATGGTAGGTAGGTCGCTCATCATCACTAGAATCCTAATAATTTCAAAAAATATATTTGAACATGATTAGTACAAAATCTATGATATCAATTAGTAAGAACATTGACAATGCATGATTAATTTGTTTAACGTTGAAATAATTACATTAATATACCAAACAATTATTATTACCGTCTTTTTCCTGGGATTGTGGCTAGAAGATGCAATGTTGTTACAATTGGTAGGGTGAAGCGGCTGTCCATTTTCATCTGCCAAATGTGATATGCTGCTCATGATAAGAGCTTCCGATGTTTTGGAGATGTTTAAATATTTTGTGCATCTGAACTCGATTCTCAATCTGCATGAACCTGCAAGTTTGTATACATTATAAATTTTATTAAGCTGATTGACATGGATAAAAAAACATAAATTCAATTAGATAATGAAAATATAAATAAAATCTGAAGTAAATATTACGTCTCAAGATGGATAGGGAGAACTCCGTGATGGACTTTCAGAAATATTATGGAACGAGCTAGATTTTGAAGAATTTTCCATTCGATATAATTATGATATTTTCTCCCTGCATTTGAGCAAAATCAACAATAATTTTTAGTGCACACACCTAAAAGTAATTTCGGTGCCTTAAAAATGGGCTTATTATTATCGGTGCTCATGTACAGATAACCGCACCGATGCATTTTAGTTACTGCGCACTGGTGTCGTGTTATTAATTAACGCATCGGTGAAGAAAAGCCGCAAATAAAAAAAGCGCAATTTTTTTTAAGTGAAAAAAAAAAGCGGTAAATTGAAAAATGACGGCAAAATATTTTTGAAAATATAATTTCATTGAACGATTCTTTAAATACTACACATTTTTCATTATTTCACTATTTTTGCAAAAAAAATTCAACCAGAGATTTGCACGAGACATACCTGGAACAAGAGAGCACGAGAGCACTGTGGAGCAACGAAATACTTTCGAACAAAACTATTCATGCAATCAAAATTCCAAACCTCGGGTGATTCAAACACTGTAGCATAGAATTTCAAACGATCTCGTGATTAAATTTTATTGTTTTTTTTATATTCTCTACAGTATTTTTTACACAGTAAGTAAAAAATTTAAATTAGTTCTTCATTTTCAAAAAAACAAAAAAAAAACAAAAATACAAAAAAACAAAAACAAAAAAAATGTAAAACAAAACAAAACAACAACAACAACAAAAAAACAAAAACAAAAACAAAACAAAAGAAGAAAAAAACAAAAAACAAACAAAAAACAAAAAACAAAAAAAAACAAGCAAACAAACAAAAACAAAAAAACAAAAAAAATCCATTTTACCCTAAACCCTTCATTATTTTTGTTTCTGCCCTTACTTATTCATGTTTCTGTGATTTTAGAATTAGGGCTTTTCATTTTAGATTTATAGGGTTTGTATTGCTATATATATATATATATATATATATATATATATATATATATATATATATATATATATATAGGCCTATGACATTTATATTTATATTTATATTTTAATCTGTGCGCCATATGTCAAATAGGGCACCAGTACGCTATTTCATTATAGCGCACCACGCACATACTATTTGGCGAAAAAAGAATTGTATTTTGTGTTAATTGGTGCACCATGTAACATATAATGCACTAGGTCTCCTTGTTGACAGAGATCATCGTACGATGGTCCCCTGTTTGCGCGGGGTGTTTATAATAATAGGTCGCACCGCCCCCTCCACGACACCATATGCTACAAAAACTAACACTAGACGATTTCTATTATTTTGTTTGTGTTAATCGGTGTAGTGATTAACATATAACGCATCGGTGCTCCTTGTTGACATAGAGCATCGTACGATGTTTTATACTGTTTTGGCAGTGTGTTTATAAGAACACGATGCATCGACGTCAGTGCGTACAGAATTTAAAAGCGCACCGATTTCTTGATATTTTTTTTTTACCTGAAAAGTTGATGATTTATATATAAAATGTATTAATGAATGATATGGTATAGGTTTCATATTGATAAAGAAATGGCTAAAAAATACTAATAACACATCAAGAAAAAAAAAAACAAAAAAAAAAAAATTTCTTTGTAAATTCTTTACAAAAATATTATTTTTGAACTATATGTAAGTTTAACTAATATGTATTGTTTACTGTGTTTCATGCAGAGCCGCAAAATGACAAAGCTCGATAAGATTATTTCTGATCTAGGACCAGAAGAGCGTAAAATCTTGATGGAAACATTGCAAAAGGATGTATTAGGTGAATGAAAAAATACTATTGATCCAATATGTGTTTTTTTTTTTTAATTTTCATTAATAATATACTTAAAATTATTAGATAACATGTTTCAAAGGAAAATGGTGGAACCCTAAACATGTTGTGTTTTCTCTTTGCTATTGGTGCTTTGAGCTGTTCCTCGACTGGTTGACCTCTAGAGCTGGGCATGTTGGACATCTCTAGGGATGATATGTGGGCCAGCGGTGTTGGGGGGCACACTTTCCCCTGTGAAGACCTCCACATGGTGCTTTTTCATTATTAACTCCACTTTTCCCATGACGGGGTTTTACGGTTTTTTGGCTCTGGAGTTTTGTTCTCCTGCAGTTATCTAGTGGAAGGTCCCTTATGTGCCTCACTCTCTTAGTGGTTTATGTATCTTTCCCGGTTTCCCTGGAAAGGCGTGTATTCCCTTTATCTGGGGTGTCGGGTTTTTGGCGTGACTTGTGTGGTTTCTCCCAGTTCGAACGGCCTCGCATCTGGTGGAGGTAAGCTTATACGTCGGTTAACTGTTATTCTCAGGTGTTATTTTCATGGTTTCTGTCAGAGTAGTACTTTTTCACTTGGTCTGTCTGTTGGGTTTTTTTAGGGGTCAGTTTCTGGGCGGTTGGCTGGCCAACTTCTATTAACATCTCTCTACTGGAACTTTTGTCCACTTCTTGTTTCTTGTTGCTATTTTATTTTTCCTTAGGGTCTGCCACAGTGACTCTCGGGTCAGTCTTTCTTGTCGTGTGCCTTGGTTGGGGGTTGGGGAGTTGGGTTTTTACCATTTTTCTGCCTCTATGGGTAATGATAAGGAATATGTGGATGTGGAACCAGAAGCTGAGGACATCTTGTCAGTCTGGGGTTTAGACCCTACTAGCCCTAATCTGGTGAAAGTATCCCTTCCCTCTCAGTCATATGAGTGAAGGGTGGGGAGGAAAAATTTAAATGGAACCTTGAGGTAAGGTTTGCCTCACTTAAAAGTGTTTATCTTTCCCTTTCTCAACATCGGTCGGTGGATCGGGCCGGTTTTGTCTCTCTACACAAGCCTCTGGGTATTGAAAAAACCAAAGTCTCTACAAGTTTGCCTTTGGCAGCATCCTCTGGTCCTCTGGTTTCTGTTCTATGACATTAGCACCTATTCCTGGGGGTTTGGAGGACATCATCACCAGGGCAGGGGTGGAAGTAAAATCGACTTTCAGCTCTATCTGTGGTAATATGCCCTTGAACCCATGTGTGACTAAGTCGGATGACCAAGTTGAGACGGCTCCTTTGGCCTATCGAAATCTGGGCTTGGACCCTCCTGTGGTGCATGGGGTTTCGGCTGTCCATGGGACGACAGACCTCATAAGGCCAGAGTGGGGCTCTTGTGGTGGTTTTGGTAGTTTCTCGCTGGGAGGTCTGAGTGGTGGTTTTCAGGGCCTTCCGGGTGTTTTCAGTGAAAGGGAGGCAAACATCCTTCGGAAGGGAAACCCTGGTATCTATACGGGGTTTAGCAAGGACCCATCACTGGCTGGCTCAAAACACAGTCACGGCAGGGATGTGTTGGGGGTCGAGTTGGGTCAATTGAGAAATGATGTCGCCCAGACTAAGGGAGGGTCTTCCGGAGGTGGCGCTCGGTCGTCCAAATATTCTGCGAAATTCGATGGGTAGAAGGGTAGCAAAAGAAAGAAAGGAAAAACGATTAAGGAGAGATTTGAATGCCCGAATTTGATTTTTGGGGTTGATCTTCACTTCGATAGTGTGATGGCAGCCTTTGAACTTATTTTGGTGGGAAGGGCCAGAGGAAAATTTTTCTCTATGGATTATATTACGGAATGGATTCAAATTAGCTAGTTGTCGGCCCCTGATAAGGATGTTGAGGTCATTACGCTATCAAAAGGTTGGTTTATGGTGACTTTTAAAAATGCAACAACTTTGGAATGGGTCCTCGCTCATCAATGGGGTTTGGTATTGCTCTTATTCTCTTCAAACGATGGACTCCACTTTTGACACAAACAGAGAGAGGGTGGATGAGATCCCAGTTTGGGTTCATCTTCCGGCTCTTCCGCCTCACTTTTGGATCATGGAGTTTTTTAGGGCTATTGGGAACAGCTTGGGGACCTTCCTGGAAGTGGATATGTCCTTCTTGGAATTAAGATCCAGGAATACTATGAGAATTTTGGTCAAGTTGGCCCCAAGGGAAGGACTGATTGGGAAATTTGTACTAAACACGGAAGGACACGCATTTGAGCAGGTGATTGATTATGAACACCTCCCTTTCCGTTGTCATAGATTTCACACATTGGACCATCTAGCCAGAGACTTTCCTCTGGTATTTTAAAAAATCCTCAAGAAAAAAGGGGGCTCCACCCATAATGCTAGATACAAACAGAAGGTCCCGAACTCGTAGGAATTCATTGAGGAAAACATCAGGGTGCAGGAGGATCCTGTAATGCAGTCGGGGTAGCACGTGGCCATGGAGCGGCCCCAGGTTGCCGCGGGGGCTGTACTGGATCCGGTGTTCGAAGTACAGATGGTTGAAAACATAACAGAAATGGATGTTGTTGCCCAGGTGGAGGAGGTGGACATGGTGGTGGAGCGACTGTTGCCCCCCCTGCTGATCCTACCTCGGATTTAGCGGGTACATACCCTTTCCCCTCCTCTCTTGTTTTAAACTCATTTGATCTTTTTTTCAATAGTATGGCTAAGCCTGGTCCCTCTAGGCTTGTATCTACCCCCTCTTTGTGTGTTAGTAACTTATCTATGGCAATGGATAGTATAATTACCACTATCCCCAAACTATCCATTAACATTGCCCCTTATAATTTGAGACCCAGAGAAAAGAAAGTACTAGAGAAGGAAATTTTTGGGGGACTTGGGAAATTTCCCAATATCGAGAAAGTCAAAAAACTCAGGGGTAGGAAGTCTGACCTTTCTAAAGCCCGGCTCAAGGCCATTATTGACATATTTAATGGCAAACAATTATCCCTCAAAGGGGCGCTTAGAGTGGCGATTTCCCCGGAACATGTTACCAAATGATTATGCTTTCCTTTAATTGTAGGGGTTTAGCTAGTGAACCTAAAAAACTAGCCTTTAAAAACCTTGTTCATTTGCACCATCCGAAAATTATCTTACTTCAAGAAACCTTGGGTACGGGGTCACGGATCTCTCATTTTCTGTCTTCATTTCTTCCAAATTGGACCTTTGTTTCTTCCGATGTAAGGGGTCGCTCTGGTGGACTCATGACTGGTCTAAAAAATAATTCGGTAAATATGATCAATTGTTGGACCTTGGAATCTTTGATTGGGGTGGAGGATTACTCTATGGAATTGAGCTCTAATTTTTCAGTGCTTAACATTTATGGTCCCTGTGTGGATAGAGTTTCTTTTTGGAACAATTTGAGGGGTAAATCCTATATGAATGGCCCAAATTTTATTGTGGGGGGTGATTTAAATTTTTCCTTGAGTCGTTTTCTGAAGCCTGGGGCCCATGTGCTCGGGTTGACCCTCTTGCTGATTATTTCCTGAAAATGATGTGGGAAGGGTCCCTTTTCAACCCCTCTCTTACTAAATTAACCCCCGCTTTAAGGAACAATCGAGTGGGTGAGGCCCACATCGCTAAAATATTGGACTGGTTCCTTTTAAGTGATGATTTTTCTAACAGTCCTATTAGCTTTCGGAAATGGGTTGGTTCTGGTGGGATATCTGGTGGGTGGTTGATCATTGGAGCTACCCCCCAGTGGAAGAGGGATACTCCCATGCCCAGGTTTTCATTGATAATATGAAAAATATTAAAAAATCCACCATTCTCTGGGCCAAAGAAAAGGCCCAAAAAGATATGGAATCTTTTAAAATTATCAATGAGTCCTTGGGCTCCTTGTACAGTGATGGGGAGAGGGGATTTGTGGTTGAGGATGCACGGAATAAGATAAAATAGTTGGAAACTATAAGGAAGAAAATTCTCAGTGACAGAGAAGAGCTTTGGCGCTTAAGAAGTCGGTCCATTTGGCTTGTAGCGGGAGATGAAAACACAAAAAAAATTCACAATTATGCTAAGGGGCAGAAAAACACCAATACCATTTGGAAAATGGAAAACTCAGTAGGGGTTAAGGTTAAGACCTTCAAAGATATTTCAACCATGGGGATAAATCACTTCAAAATCCTTTATTCTACTTAGGAAGGGGTTAATATCAAGGAATTCATTCAAGTTTCTCAGTTGTTTCCTCATTATGCTGATGAGGGAAGCAATACTTTACTCTTGGCACCTGTGGAAAAAAAAAGGAGATTGAACACATTTTAAAATCTATGCAAGTTGAAAAAATCCCTGGGCCTGATGGTTGTACTGTGGAATTCTTTCAACATTTTTTCGACCTGATGGGGGACACCATTACAAATGTGGTGGAGGAATCTTGTTCACTAGGCCGCATCAATGACGTCATCAAGTCTACTTTCTTGGCCCTATTCCTAAAAATGATGTCATGTCCTATTTTGATGATTTTTGTCCTATATCCCTTTGTAATTGCATCTATAAAGTTATTTCTCAAATGATTTCCAATCGATTAAAGCCTATCCTATCAAGCTCCATCTCAAAAGAACAATTTGGTTTCCTAGATGGGAGGAAAATTCATGAAGCCATCAAGGTGGCACAAGAGACTCTCCATAGTATCAAACTATCCCATAAAAGATGTATGGTTGTCAAGATTGACATCTCTAAGGCATATGAAAAAATCAATTAGCTCTATCTTAGACTTATATTGACCCATCTTGGGTTCCATATTGATTTTATTAATTGGGTTATGAGTTGTATCACTAATATTTCTTGTGTTGTTCTTATTAATGGAACAGCTCAAAATTCTTTTCAAATCAAAGAGGACTAAGACAGGGATGTCCTCTATCTCCATTACTCTTCCTCTTGGAGGCTGAAGGCCTTAGTCAACTCATTCACCAGGCCAGAATATCTAGGACCCTCGGGGATATTTAAGTGGCTTCAAATATAATCATCACATATCTCCTCTTTGTGGATGACATTATGTTAATCAGCAATGGAAATCGACGCAAATTCAAAACTTTAAAAGAAATTTTGAAACTTTTTATGAAGGCAACAGGCCTAACTATCAACAATCAAAATTCCTCCCTCGCTCACGAGGGAATTCCCGAAGCTGATCTCTTATGGACCTCTGGTCTCCTTCCTTTCCTACAGGCACCATTGGGAACATGTATAAAGTACTTAGGTTTTTTGCTAAAGCTGGATGGGTATCGCAAACAGGATTGGTATTGGCTGGTTTCGAAAATTGAAAAAAAAATTAATACTTGGAGTCATAAGTGGCTCTCTAGAGCAGGGAGATTAGTCCTATTAAAATCTATTTTATTAGCCATCCCTATCTATTGGATCAGTTTGGCATGGATTCCTATTGGTATTCTTAATAAATCAGAAGCATTTGCAGCAAGTTCCTTTGGTCAAGAAAGGATGACAAGAAAAATTTACCATGGGTGGCTTGGGATAAGATTTCTAAACCTAAGGAATGGGGGGGCTAGGGTATCAAGCAACTAAAACTTTTCACCTCGGCATTAGCTGCTAAATCTATCTAGAGGATTCTTTCTAAAAACAATTTATGGACCTCGGTGGTCAAAAGAAAATATATTGATCCTACTCCTCTGGACGACTGGATTAGAACATTGTTTAAAGAAATAAAGAGAGTTTCCAACATTTGGAAAGTTATCATTCTTGTTTTTCAACTGGTGGTTCAAGGACTTTCCTGGAATATTGGTAATGGGGATCGGTGTAGGATTGATCTGGACCCATGGGTTGGGTGCAATGAAAACTACTTACTCTCGATGGGCCTCAAGGACTCCCTGCATCAGAAAGGTTTTAGTACTCTTTCTCAGATCAATGCACCTAGTCAGACCACCATTTCGACTCAGGCATGGAAAAAGGCAGATGAGATTGGACTGGAAAATCAATGGGTTGATGAATGTCAGGCCTACATACAGAAGCTGGAAAATACTTGAGTATGCTTAAAAGAGTCTCCTGATAGTCTTGACTAGGTTCATTCAAAATCTGGGTTATATTCCCCCAAGGGAGGATATGCTTATATTATGGCCTGTGAGTAGGGAGGGAAAAAATAATGGTGGTATAAGGCTCTTTGGGAGATCATATGCCCTACAAAATCCAAGCTTTTCTTCTGGAACATTCTATGCCGGAAAGTGCCGACCTAGGATTCCCTACAAAAACGATTTCTCACAGGTCCCGGGTGGTGATGTCTTTGCAATAAGGCGAAGGAATCTATTGATCACTTATTCATTTCATGCCCTTTCACTAGGAAGGTATGGGAATACACCCTTACACTCTGTGATGTGGATTTTTTCTGGGTGGGTAATAACTGCAACCAGGTGTGGAAATTTTGGTGGGATAAATGTAAAGAACTAGAACACAGATGTCTTCTACTAATTATCTCTTGGGGAATTTGGCTTTCAAGGAAAAAATGTGTGTTTAAAGACTCCCTTTCTTCCTTGGCTCTAGTGGCAGGTCAAAGTATTGTCATTTACACGACTTCCTCTTCCCCTTCTTCGACAGTTCGTCCTAGGCAAGTGTTGAATGAAGTAATTACTCCTGATACACCTTAGGCCTATTTTGATGGAGCGGCTACTCAGGGGCTATGTGGGGAAAACATGGTCTTGGTGCGGGGACAAACAATTTTGCAGAGCTACAAACCTTTAAAATATTGTTATGTTGGCTTCTTCACTTGGATATCACCTCGATACAAATCTTTGGGGACTCCTTTAATGTCATAAATTGGTTTAACAACTCTGAAAGATGTCAAAATTATTTATTGCTTCCTATTCTTGATGAGATTCTATCACTAAAAACACATTTTACATGGATTTCTGTTTTCCATATTTACAGGAACAAAACCAACATGCTGACAATTTGTCTAAGATCGGACTTAGACAGGTTCAGGGAATGTGGTCGATAAAAGAAAAATATGGTCTGGTGGTCCGTGTGTCGGAGACCAGACCATACTGATGGAGGGCCTTCCCTCATCATGTAGAGTTTTTTATTTATTTATTTATTATTTTCTCCAGCACTGCTATATCTCTTGGAGCTGATGTATATATATTGACTCATGTTCAACAACAAACTTATCAGTTTTTGTATGTTTTTGGACTTAACTGTTTATTAAACTCATTATTATTATGTTGTACTGACCAATCTCTCATTTTGGAGAAGCTGGGTCCTGGATGGTTTTGTGCCATTGTCTTATCTGTCGGGTGTTTCTCCTTGTTCGGAGGCTCGTAGTGTTGACTTGCTTATGGTTGCTATGCTCACTTACCATTTTAGCAGTTTTTCTGCCTAATGTGGTCTCTGAGTGTTCTTGGTATCACAGCTATTGTCTTCTCACCCATGGGTGTTGGATGGCTGGTCTTTTTCCTTACTCTCATGTTGGGGACAAGGACTTATGGAATGCTACGGCATATGCGATGTAAATTTTTGTTTTTGTTAATAGAAAGTTCGATTTTTTCTTGGGAAAAAACATGTTTCAAACAATCTATTAATTCACATATGTTTAGTGTTATACACGGACCAAAAACTCAGAAAAGGAATGTTGTTCTAAGAAAACAAAAAAATAGAACATGAAAATGAAAATGAATTGCTCCTTAGCTCATTTGGAGTGGTGTTGGAGGTTAACGAAAGGGGGAAAACTTTTACAAAATTTTGAGGGATGTAGTGGAACGAATGTATGGACATTCTTTCCACTTACAATACAAAAATCAATCCAATGATTCCAAGAACCAAATTTATCTAAACTACAGGAAGAGTTTCGAGAGAATTGGTCAATGAGACGTGTCAGAATTTTAATATCAAAAACGTACAACAAAAAAAAGGAATGAAAAATCAATATTCCCTTAAATGTTTTTCTAGAATTATTTATAAATATCATTTATAAATATAAATTTTGTTATATTTACTTTTCATATATCAATATAAAAATTAAATAGTTTATTGTCATGTTACATTTTCAGGAAGATTATGAAAATCTCAAAAGATGAACGAGCTGATATCATAAATATGCCAGTAGGAATGTCCAAAAATGTGTACAAGGAGATGGTCAAAGAAATGGACAAAATTGCATCGCGGGAGGAGCCATCTCAACAACAACGTGCTTCAAATGTAATATGTAATCATTGAATTTTTTGATCATTAGGTACAATAAATAAACAGTTTAGCATTAAATATTAACTTTCAAGTATTTTCTTGCAGAAAAGAAAAGAAAATGGGAGAAATCCATTCAACATAAAGCGGAGACACGACAAGGAAGAAAAGGGTTGATGATATCTAAGTTTGTGAGTAATTTTTACTTCCTTATAACAACTTAACTAGATTTTATTTTTGTATATTTTAAGTTGTTTTACAAAAATCATCATTGAATATCTTCAAACAGGTGCTAACATATAAAGGAGAACCATCAGATGAATTGATTGACATTGGGATAAATATGGGTTGTGAGTATATGTTGGGATATCAGAAATTAATTATGGAATTTGTAAGAATCTATCGATCTTGTTTTACTTAGCTCCGTCTATATTTAATAGAATAAAAAAATCTTGTTATGGGGTATAAAACTTGTAGGAAACAAAGTATGGAACTGTGCCAATAGATGAAATCTTGAAACATGGCATACTACATGGTTTTGAAATAATGTGTATAGTTGAGGAGTCAATTGTTGCTATGGTACATCATCTATTTTCGATTTACATTCATGTATATTATTTAATATTACAATTTTCATTATTCTCACCAATGTATATACACTCATTACAATTTATTTTTATGTTTGTAGATGGAAGGTGAAGAATAAGAAAAAAATCAACACCATGAACAAAACATTCCTAAAAATAACCCAAGTCATGGAATTAGCTCTAGCAGTGACATCAGTTCAAGCAAAGAATGATGATCATTATGCTTGGATACTAAAGAAAGGCATTGTATTTTTTGAAATATTTGTCTGTGAAATCAGACATTTTGTTTAATGTAATGGACATAGTGTCCCAATTGAAAGACAAAGGGATACTAATAATTGCCCCATTTTTTATTACAAAGACTATCTTATTCGTATATAAATATATAATAAAATATGTTTTAATTTATTCTATTGCATTCTCCATTGTCTCTGTGAAATGTAACACCACTAATTAAATTTATGGATGATTAAATATTATATTGAAGAGATGTGAAATTTGATGATATGATATAAAAAATTAATATAAACGTCACATTCAAATGCACTAATAACAAATTAATTGATATGAATACTATTATAAGATATGTGTCGTCTTTTGATGAATAATGAATTTTAAAAAAATCACAATAATTATGATATGAAATAGAAAATTAATCCAAACATCAAATTCAAATGCATTAATAAAAATTTAATTAATATGAATACTATTATAATATGTGTCGACTTTTGATGAATAATGACTTTTAAAAAATCACAATAATTTCACTCTCATAGGTCGATGCTTCTAAAAAATAAAAAATAAAAATAGTTGTAGGTGCATGTCGGTTATTTGTACAGGTGCATATGTATGATAAAGCACGTAAATTCTTTTTTACATTCTGAGCTGCCTGAAAATACCAATGCCAATTATAAATCGTGGTACATTTGTGCGATACTATGCACTGGTGCGTTTATGTGAGACTAATCACCGATGTGTTTGTCGCGATCTTAGCACGGTCATTTATGTCACGACTAATCCTTGGTGTGTTTGTGAAGGCTATGATAACTGAAAATACAATTAAATTAGAACAATGGGTGTGTTTTTTATCTGCGCCTGGTCGTTTTTATATCCTACATTCGATTAACGTCGACCTATGGAGCCCTGCCCACATCCCAATGCGATAACAGAATGGCTCGATGCATTGTATCACCTACAATGTGCGATATGATTTTGAACGCTGGAAATAAGTATTTTTATGACCTTAGGAAGTGATCGTTTAGATGACATGCACCAGTGCGTTGACACCTGAGTAGCGCACTGGTGAAAAAAAAATCAATAATAACCTTCGGCCGCCCAGTTTTTTTAGTTGTGTTGAAATTCCGTTAGAAGCTCCGCCAAAACCTCCTTTACCGAAAACGGATGTTGTAGAAAATGTTTTTTTGACAAATTTGGCCAATTGTATAACATTAAAAACCTCCTTTATAACCTCCGCTAGAGGGTCTTTTCCTTGTAGTGTAAGGACTCAACCACCCCTACTACTTCCACTGGACCTCTCACATTAGATAATATTATGGAACAGGTATATCGCCCACCTAAGAGTGTTGTTGAAAAGTCAAAACACATTCCCAATGCATGGATTTCCCATAGAGGTGTTAAATTGATAGAGTTGGATGTGATTATAGGAGAAGATAGGGAGATTCAATAGAAATGTGTGTCTATCAACTAGAATTTAATGCCTTTGGTTGTTATCTCCATACATTGTTGACAAAGGTGGCAGCCATGGGAGAAGCGATTGGTATTTAGTTCCAAGAATTATTGATAAATATAAAATATATATATTTTTTTAACAAAGAAAAATATAGTTTTTCTCCAATTTAAAATAAATGATTGAATAAACTAGTAGAGTTGTTAAATTTTTATTTAATGGTTTTTTTTTTTGGGTAGTTTTAGAGATTCGGTGAAGCCAGAAATTTTTTTGGATAGTTTATTTAATTTATAGGGGTGCCCACAAAAACTAAACTAAACTAAACTAATACCAACCTCATGATACCAAAATAAGTAAAAGATTATTTAACGTGGATGTGATTATTATTTTTTTAACTCCTATAAAATTAGTATACATTCATCTTTTTCAATATACTTATTTTAATTTTGTCCACAGGGCCTTGGATACACGGTGATCGGTTGCTCTGCTAAGGCACTCCTTGATGTAAAGTCTGTTAGTCTCCTATACCAATAGGTTTCATTTTTCATGATTGTCTTGATTGAACTATGGAATATGTTCAAACCTTTTTCTTGAGCAAAGGTGTTCCATATTCTTGAAAAACCAAAAAATCAAAAAAAAATTAAAAAATGTAAAGAGGGTATACCCTAAAAGAAAAATCAAAGGGTAAGAAAAATAAAATGGTCGAAAAGAAAAAGAAATGAACCCCAAGCAAAAAAAAATAGACCAAGGAAAGTGTGCAAATTCAAATGCCACTACTATTTCATTTTTGTAAATAAGTAATTGTGTGCAGCTTGTTAAACTTTTGCCACAATTCATGAATAAGTCAAACTGTTTAAACTTGGCTTACTCATATTTCAATTTCATGTTATAGATTAGAGAATAAAGATCTGACCAAATAGTTTAATCTTGGCAGATAAGTAGATAGGTAGAGTCAATAAAAGGTGTTCAATAGTTTAATCTGAACCCTTGGATGTAATAAGGGTAGAATTAGATAGATTTGCCTTGTAAAAAGAAAAGATTGATAAGGGTTTGCAAGTCTAAATGCACCCTAATAAAGAAGAGAAAATGGTAGTAGTAGATAGGGTAGGTAGATGGTGTGCAAAGTTTTATCTGATGAATGATGCTGCCACATGTTTTTAATCCTTTACTTCCATCACAAATACTGAAGCAGGAAACACACTGGAAAGTCACAACAAGCAAAGTCAAAAATCATTAACCTCCCTCATCACTTTCCCCTTAAAAGCTTTACTAATTTCCCCAAAGTACTAAGGTATTTGGAGATCAAAAGGGCTCAAGGCATTTCCTTGACTTTTGGAGGGACCGGACCCTCGGCCTAATGATCAAAAAGACCTAAGTACTTGAGATAATTCATCATTATAATCATTCACTTTTAACTTTTTCCTAAGTAAAATCCAAATTTTACTTAGGAGAATCATGCAAAATTCCATAAAAATCCCTCAAAATAACTTACTATTCTAAGTTTAAGTGTTAAAGATGAGATATTGCAATTTACTTCAAAAATTATCACTTTCTTAGATGTGCAAAGTGTTTTGAGTTCCCTTGTCCCTTTGTCATATTGATGTTTAACTTTATTTACTAAATCCCTAGTGAAATGCCCTATCCTAAGTATATAACTCCTTTTTTATATAAATACCCCAAAAACCTCTCTATTATAAAGTTTAACCAAAGTAATTATTTCCCCATGCATTCAAATAAAAACCCGCTATATAAGCCCTTTGGTTAAATTATATCATTATACATTAATCCCGCCCCTATGGTAAGTTAATTATATTAATTAACTTATCATATAATAAAACATATACGAGAAAAACTTTAAACATGTGGTTTATATGTTTAACACAAAAAATATAAATAAAACCTGAAGTTTTATTTTTAAATCAAAACTTCGGAAAATCCCGTGCCAACGTGGCTCGTCCACCTGGCATCCCACCCGATATTTTCACTATAATACCCGCATGCGATATTCTTTACTTCCACCTTTTCAACCACGGGATTAATTAGTTATCAGAACTAATTATTAACCTTTCCGCCTATTATATGCCCCCCGGGATGTTTAAATAGAGTTAATTGTGTTTTAAAACCCGTCGGGCCCACGCACAAAAACCCCACCATCTATTCGTCCTTTCCGTCGTCCGATCTCCCACTGTAAGATCTACGGCTAGCGTTCATTCCGCTAGTCATCCAACACCCGAACAATAACCAGCGGGGGATTGGCGGTATTTGACTAGTCACCGTCCACGTGTCAATTACTTTGTGGAATCGCTGCCCTCCCGACTAATACCACCTTCGTCCAAAAGCGGTGCGGGGACTTACCGCTTACCGCTTACCGCCCGACCTTGCATACGTCAGCCCGTACATTGATGACGTCACTCCTCGAAAAACTAAAAACCCTTTAACTTGTAAATAAAGCCCATTTTCGTGTTTTTCCGTTATTTTCGTTATTGAAAACAACAGCGCCTTCTGCTACGATTTTCGAATTTCCACTGAAATCTATTGTTCCATTCAATTTCGCTCCATAAATCCGCCAGACCTACGTTCAAGCGACCTCCTGCTACGGCCTGTTACCTGTTAAGAACCAGCTTTCTTCCAAGAACAGGTATTTATCCTATTCCGCCTCGAACTGCAAGTAAAACTCTGTTTTCTTTGTTTTTCGCTGAATTAGTGATTAAAACTCATCATTGAGATCTTCCCCAGAGGTTTTAAAACTGTGCAATTGCTCCCTGAACCTACAATTGTGCCAATTTCCGTCAGTAAGATCAAAATCACGCCCGGCCTGTGAAGAAAACCCAGGAATTTCCGTTTTGAATCCACAAGAACCAAAATGGAAGCCCCAGCAGCCCTGAATGTGACCCCACTGAATGCCCCTCACAGAGAATTAGAGTATTTACCCTTGGTGGATAGAGATTTTTAGATTAAAGACTTGCATTTTGATGAAAGCCCCCTTCTGAGTTTTTGTCGCTGCAGAGACGATTATTCAAAGGGGCAAGATGTCATTGGACTATGGGAATCCAATCTCCCAAGGTATCTCATCCCCTCAGTCATTAATTTCCCAGAAATTATCCACTATTGCCATGCAAGCTATGATCCCACTCAGAGAGCTGTGATATCCCCTGACCAAAGTGTTCTATTCCCCATTACTCCCCAGGCCATCAATGAAATGCTACACTTTGAAACTGATCAAGAATTGGCACCTCTGTCCATGGAAGATTTAATTGAGAAGTCTAATAAATTGACCTCAGAGAAATTAGAGTCCATTTGCCATAATTTCATGTTGCCTGAACACCAACCTAAGGGACCTCCTCCCTATGGTTTTTATTATTTCAATCAATTGGGAAGACTCATCCTCAATATGATATCTTTTGTCTTGGGCTTCAACACCAGTGAATATGTTGATGAGATAACCTTGGTTTTGCTATCCATTTTTACTCCTGGGCAACCTCCTGAGATTAAATATGACTTTGCCTCCTTCATAGCCAACAAGATCTATGATCAGTTCATGAGGCTAGATGATGAAAAAGTTTTTAAATATTCCTCAGTCATCTATCATCTCATTATCTACTATCAGTCAGAAAGGTTCCCTTTCCCTGTTCAAAAACTTGATGCCAAGGGAAACCCAAGGTCAGTTATATTTTGGTCTCCCATAATTCATTCTTATGAGTCTCCCTATTCCTATTCTGAGTTTATAGATCTTTTTGTATATCCTGCAACTACATTGTTGACATGGATTCCTCCCCTAAGACTCAGTAATGAAATAAGGAAGACCTTGAAACTTTCAAGGACCTATAAAGTTGGGGATTGGTATTTGTATCAAAACCATACAGTCATCAGAATCTATGGATGTGAATTACATCCATTCAAGTTACCAAAGTATGTACCCATGAGACTGTTTGCCTTGGAATATTTCAGGCAAATGAACAATTCAGATGTGATCCATTTTTGTAGTGTGAAAAAGAAAGCTCAACTCCGGATTAAAATTCAATTAGGTCCCTACATATGCAACTCTAGGGAGGCTGAGCGAGAAGCAGAGGATATATTACAAAACCATTGCAAATTTCAAAGAAGTTTTCGTTGGGTTCCTTATGACCCATTTGGTTTCATCTGTGAAAAAAGATTAAAGAACAAATCTTCCCCTTATATCCACCACAAGATTTCTGATATAGAGCAATATGCTAACCAAGATGAATGGGTGGAAAAAACACTTGTTGAAGAAGAAAGTGCAGAAGAAAAAATGAATAAAATTATGAAAAATCTTCAGAAGGAATATGACCTAGAATCTTATGGTCAAGTGCAGGTATCTCACATTGGCACATCTTCAGTAGCAAATCCACAGCAGAGATTACAGGAAGGCAGTTCATCAGTTGCAGCAGAGACAAAAGGCAAAGGAAAGGAACCTGAATTACAGGTTATTGAAACTTTGGTCATGGCTGAAAAACCTCAAACTTCCAGAGTGCCTGATCAAACACAAGTTTCTCCCACTCAGGTGAAGCATCCACAAGTTCCAGAGTTACAAACTCCATCAAATGTGGAAATAGGAAAGAAAAGGCAGGTTCCAGACACCACTCCTCCAAAAGAAACCTCACAGGTACATCAGGCCAAAAAAAAGAAATCAGATCCACTTCCAGACGTGTAAATCATAGATGAAATGTTTGATGATGGAAGGGAAGACAGTCAACTAACTGGCACAGTTAGTGAAACAAACACAGGACAGAAAGGAAAAGCTTTACAAAAGAAATTGAGTACCGAGGTATCCTCTTTCAGACCACCAAAAACAGATACAGGGGATATTAAAAGAACCTTCATTAACATTAAAGCAAAGAATGATCCATTAAAAATGAAGGTATATGATCAATATATGAAAATGGCTCCCCATAATCAAGAAAGGCTAATGTCAGCATTTGACCTTTCACAAGGCAAAATGTTGATGAGCCACTTCAAGTCAAAGGTGCCAAAGCCCATGTCAGCAGCTAATTACATTAGAACAAATTTTGAGGTCCTGGCAAAGGACATTCATCCTTTGGACCAGATAGAACTGCACAGACAAACTGGGGAAATGGTGTATTCCACTCTTACCAATAAAGCCATGGCAGCTCTAACACTGCAAGATTCTTTGAATAACACAACTTCACAATTGCAAATTGAGAGGGCCTCTTCACAGGCCAAAGATAATAGAATAAAGTCTCTAGAAGACATAATCATTGGTTTGGGTCACAACCCCAAAGACATTAAAAGTATTGAGGCATTAATAAAGAAGAAAGATGATGACATAGCTGCACTGAGAAAGCAGCTAAAATTTCCAGCCTCAAGGCACCCTCAGACCCAAGAAGTTTTAAAGGGGAATTCACAAGAAGAGGTAATGGAGTTGCTCCTAAATATGACTGAGCGACTAAGTGAAACTGAGAAGGAATTGGAACAAGCCTTACAGGAAAAGGAAGTTATCAAGCAGGCATCTACCATAGAAGCTGCTACAACCACAGGTACTTCAACAGCAGGTCAGCAAATACAGCCATCTCAGGTAAACACTTCTGGTTTGAGTTCTGATGAATTAATAAAACAAATGGAAAGTTTACAACTAAGGGTCACAGAACTTCAAACCACAAAATTGCAATTAGTAAAATTGGAGGAAAAATATGATACATCTAAGAAGACAGTTGCTGATAACACCAGGGAAATAAAAAGGTTAGAAAAATTGGTTCAGGCTTTGGAAAAAGATCTTTCATTAGAAAAGCCTTTAAAGAAAATAAATGAAATTCTTTGGGGTAGTATCATTGAGTTAATAAAGGGTATTTGGCCCTCTGTTCAAGCAATTTTTGAACAAAATGATTTGGTTAAAATAGCTCAAGAAGAAATAAACAGAACCAGAAATGAATTAAGAGGCAGGCCTGAGCAGGCCAATCAGCTCATTCAATTTTTGAACACCCGGACAAAGCAACAGCTTGCAGTATTAGGGATTGAAGACAGGACCAGCACAGTTTTGGAAATAAAGAGAGTTTTCATCAAAAGAACTTTCATGCAGAATTTAGAAAGGAAGTGCTGAGACATTTTGATTGATATCAATATTTTCAGAGAGAAATTTCAAACTTTGTTGGACAATGGATTACCAAGTCCTATGCTCTCAGAGGATCAAATAATGGACTTAGAAACCTATGTAAAGAAAATAAATACTCATGCTCAAAATACAGCTGCTTGTTCTACCAGTTTGCCAGAATCGACATTACCAACAGGGAGAAGTATCTATGATAGAGTAAGGAATTTATTTCATATGGAACATGAAATAAAGTATCTATTTCCTAATGAGCCCACCTTTTACAAACTCACAGAAGTAGATGAGACATTGAGAAAACTCAAAAGGACTATGATACCAGATAATCAATGGTGGAAAGAATTATTGGAAATTCTATGAAATTTATCTTCAGGATGAGAATTTTATCTTTACTATCAGGTAAAGGATAAAAATGAGTACAGATGGAAGAGTATCAGTTACACAGGTTAAAGAGTATCTGTAAAGACAAAGAGTATCAAGCAAGCAAAGAAATTACTCCAAAAGACAGCAACGAGCCCTTTTTCAGCACTTACCTCCAGCACATCCATAAAGAAAGGAAACAGCACATCAGCAGTTACTTATTATGCTATCTACGAGACCATTTGTCTCATGTTTACTTGTAAATTACTCCTTAGTCACCCCAAATTATGGGCTAGGATAATGTGAGATATTTTCAATTATTTTGTGTATAAATAAACCCTCAAAGAGAGTATTGAGGGTGGATTCTATTACTGTGCTGTAACATTGAGATTTTCGGAATAAAATCATTTTGGAGAAATTTATTCGTGGCTTACTGGATGACCATTTGAAGCTCAGGACTTTTTTCAGGATTCATGTGTTGGACTGCAATTCAATAAGTCTTTCTACCTTTTGTCTTAAGTTTTATATCAGTTTATAATATCATTATGTCCATTTCTGAATAATTTACATAAAGGATTGAATCAGAATTTACTTAATTGTACTCTGATTTCAGATGTGATTGTTCTTAATGTTTTCCTCTAAATTGGTTATAAGCATGAATTCTTAAATGCTCTTTCTTTGATAATTTAAACATTGTTGATTACTATAATAAAGAATTCTTCATTGCTCTTTGTTTGTAGTCATCTCATTTCTTTCTTTTGAACATGGTGAAAGATTCTTAGCTGCCTTTCATCCCTTCAAAATCATCCCATCCACTTTAAATTTTAAGGATTGTACTCTGTCTAGCTACCTTGCCCTGTAAAGCCATCTTGTGTGTAGAATAGAAATCCAGTAAAGCCATCCTTTGACTCCGTAGCCCAATGGACTGAAAAATTTCAACCTTGCCCTTAGTTTGTGGATTCCACCATTCTTCAAAACAAACTCTTGGATCTATAACTAGCCTAAAACCTTCTAAGAACAAAGATAAATCATAAAGAGAGAGCCCTCTCTGGATGCAGATTGGCTAGATTCTGCATCTGAAGGTTGGTTTGTGGTTACCTCGGGTATACTTTCCTCTTCCACAACTTCAAGGAAAACCTGAGTGATAACATAGTGGCGACCATACTGGGGACTGAATCATTTTTATTTTTGTTAGTATTGTTCAAATATAAGCTATAGACAGAGTCTGAAGATCAGCCAGGTAGCCTTTGAAATTGCTTTTGCCCTGCAATTGCAAAAGTAAATAAATGCTGCTTCAGTCTATCTCTGATTTAGCTTATATATTGAACCTTAGTTTCAAAATTTTCAATCAGATTCTCTAGTTTAACAGATCTTTGAGAAAATTTTAATCATACATCATTATTTCTTGAAGAATTTGTAGAATTTGTATTTATTCTTTCAATTAAAATCAAAAATCCAAAAAACACATAGTCTAGGAAAACTGGCTTCAGAAAGGATTCGACATACTAGGTCAAACCCTGAACCCAATCCACCACCAATATTTGAAAATCCAAATCTGATTCCTAGGATTCTTAGAAGACAAGGAAGTCAAGAAAGTTCTGAAAGAGGAAGTCAAGAGAGTTCAGGAAGTTCTAGACCACTTTCTAGATCTGCATCCTGTCCTGTGAAAATTATATATATTGATGACATTCCTTTTGATGCACGATTTGAAACATCTTTATTTGTGAATTTTTCTGAAACAGAATTATCCAGATTAGTTCCAGATCCATTGTTTTTTGAAGATTTGCAATACAGATTTGTTTCGCATCATCTTGACATAGAATTACATAACTCTATTCAGACTGAACAAACCTTTGAAGAAAGTTCAAACATCTCTGTAATTACTGAAGCATCTCCAATTTCAGTTACTTTTTCTCAAGATTTTCAAACATCTGTCACCCCTTCCACTCCTCCATCTCCTCCTGCCAGACCATCTACTCCTGTTATCCCATTATATCTTCCAATGGCCAATCGATACGCCCCTTTACAGCTACCAGCCAACCCACCTGCTTTACCCCAAGATTACCAGAGTAAGATTACACCTTTTGATGGATCAGGTACTTACACAGCTCAACAACACACCAAAAGGCTGACTGATTACTTTGAGTTCTATGAAATTGACACTGATAATGTCCGAATGAGAATTTTCGTTCAGAGTCTTACTGGAGAAGTTAGGACATGGTTTAGGGCCCTTGCTCCAAATACTATTGATGATTTACCAGCTTTATATAGGGCATTTTTGAACCGATGGGAGAAGAAGAAATATCCTCTTCAGATCCTATCAGAGTTCGAAAAATTAAGAAGAAGACCTAACGAAACAGTACAAGATTACATCATTAGGTTCAATGAAGCATATAATGCAGTTCCTCAAAACCTTAGACCCCCACCTGACTCTGTATTGGTCAAATTTCCAGATGGTTTTGACTCAGATATAGCTTATTCCCTCAGGGAAAGAGCTCCCCAAACATTAGAGGAAATGCAAAGCATAGTGGTGAGTGTAGAAGAAAATCCGATAGAAAAACGAGCCAGAGCAAGAGCAGAGAGAAGAATGCCTATGAATGAAGAACCTTCAGCTTTTGAAAAGAAGCTGGATGCAATCATTAAAGGTATGGAAAGATTAGGAGACAGAGTGGAGACTATTGAAAGAAAGTCTTCTACTGATAATCAGAATGTTGCAAGAAACCCAAACTTTAGGAGAAACCTGAATCAAAATAGTGGAAATAATGTCCCTGACCAAAACATTAGGCCACCTTTCCAAGAAAACTTTGTTGAAGGTTCAACTTCTGAAGAACCTACAGAGGATGTAGAAATAAACAATGTAACTGATGACAAAAATGAACCAGAAGTCTTCCTATCCCAGGATGATCAAGAGAATCACATCCTTGAAACATTCCAAACTCATTCAGGTGAGACTTTTGATTTTAAAGAAGGCTATGACACAGCAATTTACGAGGTCCATAAACAGTATAATTTGAGAAGTAGACGGATTGATGTGCCAGAGAATAGCAAACAGAAAAATGCAAAACAAAATGTCAAAGGTAAAGGTAACATTCCCCCTGTACAAAACATTCCCCCTATACAAAACATTCCCCAAGTACAAATTTTGTCTAGGATAACTCCCAGTTCTTCAAATCCAATAATTGAAGATGTCTCTGACAACCAACCAATCAATAAACAACAATCTACTACTTTTCCTCATGTGGGAAATGCAGAAGAAACAGTAGAAGTTAGTTCAGATACCCCTTCAAAACAAAATTTCATTCATGAAAAAGAGAAAAACATTGAAGACCCAAAGAATAGAGAAAACTCAACTGTGCAAAACACTAAAACTCAAACAGAAAAACCTTTCAATCTAGAGGCTGAAATAGGCAAACTAAAGATAGTTGTTCCTTTATCAGAATTGGCTAAACATGATGTCTATAGAAGTCAGATTACCAAGTCCCTAAACATTAACATTACTGGATTGGATGATTCAGTAAACATTCTTGATGATCAACCCAAACTTCTTTTTGGCCCTGAGGTTAATGGCAAACCAGAAAGTGGAGGGACTCCTCCATTTTATGTAAGCCTGAATGTTCATGACAAGATACTCCATAATGCAATGCTGGATTCTGGAGCATCTCATAATTTGATGCCAAAAGCTGTGATGGAAAGATTGAATCTAGATATTACCAGACCTTACAAAGATTTGTTTTCTTTTGATTCCGGTCAGGTAAGATGTCTAGGTTTGATTAAAGACTTGTGTGTTACTTTGGTACAGTACCCTGCTAAATCTGTGTTGATGGACATAGTAGTGGCTGATATTCCACCTAAATATGGTATGTTATTGTCTAGATCTTGGGGTGCTAAACTTGGAGGATCTATTCAACTAGACATGTCATATGCAACTATTTCAGTATTTGGTCAGCCTAAAAGGTTATATAGAGAAACCTTGATGAAGTACTTAGTCAGTAGCCATGAGAAGCCTGAAAACTTCCCTATTTACTCTGTACATTCTGATATGGATTCTTTTATTTTATACAATGCTGAGTTAGATCTTCCTACTGAAATAGAAGCTCCAGAACTGGAAACCATAAACAAAACCACTGTTAAAATTGAAGAAATCTCTGAAAATCAAGAAACACCAGATGAACAAGAAATATCACAAGAAACTAAACAACTAGCTCCTGTCAAGAAACATTTTAAAACAATTGATGAAGATTATGAACATGAAATTCTATGGCATTTAGAGTTTGATGGCTCAGTAAACAAACTAGGGGCAGGAGCTGGGATTTGGTTACATAATGTTGAAAATAATCATGCAGAGGGTCATGCTTATAGGTTGAATTTCAAATGCACCAACAACATGGCAGAGTACGAAGCTCTTTTATTAGGGCTTAAACATGTCAAGAAGTTAGGAGCTATTAGGGTATCAATCATAGGAGATTCCGAACTAATCATTCAACAGATTAAAGGAGAATGTTCAACAAAAGACATGAGACTGAAACAATACAGAGAGACAGTTGTAGAGATTCTCAACACATTTTTACAAGCTCAACTTGCCAAGATTCCCAGGAAACAAAATTTGCATGCTCACAGTTTAGCAATGTTTGCTAGTACATGTAAGTTACCTTTTGATCCTAATCATCAGTTTTCAGCTGAGATTAGACATAGGCCTGCAATACCAGACAATCTTTTGAATTGGCAAGTATTTGTGAATAACAATCAAATCAATAATTTTTTGACACTTCAAAATGAGTTTTCAAATTGTAATATAGATGAAGACATAACTATTGATGAATTTGATCAAGAAAAAGAACAAAAAATAGAAATTTCAAGAGAGAATGCAATTCATATGCTGCACCCAACCACATTCACAGAAAAAGACATGCAGAATCTGAAAAACATGGAATCTGATGAGATCATAGAAGATGAAACAGAAATCATCAATTTAAAAGATAATCATTTGCCCAAGGGATTAACTCCTTTGGAAGATCTGTTTGACTCAAATGATATTCCATTTAGACCTAAGATGGAACCTGTTAAGGCTGATATGGAAGAATACAACTTAGGAACCCCAGAGAATCCTAAAATGGTTAAATTGTCCAAATCTCTTCCAAAAGATCAAAAGGTCAAATATGTTGAACTATTGAAAGAATTCCAGGATGTTTTTGCCTGGAGTTATGAAGATCTGAAATCTTATGATACATCCATCATTCAACACACTATACCTTTGAAACCAGATCAGAAACCTTTCAAACAAAAGCTTAGAAGAATAAATCATGTTTTATTACCTTCAATTGAAAAGGAAATCAAAAGAATGTTTGAAGCAGGGATTATAGCTCCTATCAGATTCTCAGAATGGATTTCTAACCTGGTACCAACAAGAAAGAAGACAGGAGAAATTAGATTGTGTGTCGACTTAAGAAATTTGAATAAAGTTTCTTTAAAAGACAACTATCCTCTGCCGAAAATGGATCATATTCTGCAAAGGGTAGTAGGATCTTCGAGAATATCTCTACTAGATGGATTTTCATGGTACAACCAAATTTTGGTTCATCCTGATGATCAGGATAAAACAGCATTCACTACACCATGGGGTACGTTTAAATATGTCAAAATGCCATGTGGACTCAAGAATGCAGGAGCTACACTTCAAAGAGCAATGGATATTGCTTTTGCTAAGGAAATACATGATTTTCTGGTTATTTATCTAGATGATTTAACTGTTTTTTCTAAAACAGATCAAGAACATTTAGATCACTTAAGGCAAGTATTTATAAAATGCAGAAAATATGGGATTTCTTTAAACCCTAAGAAGTCATTGTTTGGTTTGGAAGAAGGAAAGCTTTTAGGTCATATTATTTCTAAAGATGGCATTAGGATTGATCCAGAAAGAATTCAAGCAATTTTGCAGATACCCCACCCCAGAAACATAAAAGAGCTGCAAGCATTCATAGGAAAGATTAATTTCTTGAGAAGATTTATTTCTAGTTTAGCAGAGTTACTTAGATTACTAACTAACATGTTGAGGAAAGATTCAAGCATTCACTGGACTATAGAAGCCAAACAGTCGTTCGAAGAAATTAAAATGGCTTTAATAAGAACACCAGTTCTGACCAGTCCTAAATTTGACAGAGATTTTATTATTTTTTCATTTGCTTCTGAACATACTGTCGCAGCTGTTTTACTTCAGAAAGATGATCAAGGGTGTGAAAAGCCCATAGCATTTTTTAGTAAAGCACTGAGGGATGCATCTTTGAAATACAATATTATGGAAAAACAGGCTTTTGCATTGGTAAAAGCAATTAAAGATTTCCGAGTTTACATATTATATTCTCATGTGATAGCTTATGTGCCAAATGCTGTAGTTAAAGATATTTTGACTCAAGATGGCATTGAAGGTAAACGAGGTAAGTGGATAGCTACCATTTTAGAATATGATATTGAGATTAAGCCAACAAAACTCATAAAATGCCAAGGTTTAGCCCAACTCATGACAGAAACCAATTGCCAAGCCTTAGATATTAACGAACTGGACAACGAACAGGAGATGGCGACTCCTAAGATCAGTCAAACCTTTTTAGATTCACCATGGTACACTGATATTATTCATGTTTTATTAAACCTGCAAGCTCCTCCAGGGTTGTCCAGAACCAAGAAAAGATTTTTGAAAATGACATCTTTGAAATATTGTATTTTAGATAGCACTTTATTTTGGAAAAATCATGAAGGAATCTTGTTGAATTGTCTATTAAAAGATGAAGCTGATAAAGTTCTTAATGAATTTCATGCAGGGGATTGTGGAGGACATCTCTACTGGAAATCCACTGCAGACAAAATCTTAAGAGCTGGGTTTTATTGGCCAACCTTATTTTCTGATGTTAAGAAATTTGTAACATCTTGTCATAAATGTCAGATATTTGAAGGTAAAAGAAAGTTATTACCTTTACCTTTAAGACCAATTTCCACAGAAAGACCTTTTCAACAATGGGGGTTAGATTTTATTGGAGAAATTCATCCCCCTTCTTCAGGGCAACACAGATGGATTTTAACTGCCACAGACTACTTCACTAAATGGATTGAAGCTATTCCATGTAGACAGGCCAATGACTCAGTGATTATAGGGTTTTTAGAAACCAACATACTTTCAAGATTTGGCTGTCCAGAAAAGATTATAACAGATAATGCTGCTGCATTTAAATCAAAGAAAATGATTAGTTTCTGCCATAAATATCATATTACTTTAGGCCATTCAACAGCCTATTACCCCCAGGGTAATGGACTAGCAGAATCCTCCAATAAAAGCCTGATTAACATCATTAAGAAATTGTTGGAAGAAAACAAAAAGAATTGGCACAAGAAACTGACCAATGCATTGTGGGCAGACAGACTTACAACTAAGAAATCAATTGGGACTAGTCCATATGAATTAGTCTATGGCCTTGAAGCAAGATTCCCATCATCTTTAGGAATTCCTGTTATGAAACTACTTCAGGAGGCTCAAGTGGAGCCAAATGATATTCAAAGAAGAATTAATTAAACAATCCACCTGCAGCAAACCAGGGAAGAGGTATACCAAAGATCACAAGTCTTACAGGAAAATTTAAAGAAAATGTTTGATAAAAGGACTAAATCAGAAGATTTTCAACTAGGTGATAAAGTCCTAAGATGGGATTCTAGAAGAGAAGAAAAAGGAAAACATGGGAAATTTGATTTCCTATGGAAAGGGCCCTATATCATTCATGCCTTGCAGGGAAACAACACATACTTTTTGAAGGATTTGGACAATTCAGAAGCTGAAGAAGGACCAGTCAATGGTCGAATGCTGAAGCATTATTTTGATCCCATTTACTAGGATGTTTTGATGTTTCTAACTTGTACATAATATATCATTTTCTAATGCAGTTTTGATTGGATGGTGACTTCTTGAAGTTGAAGCCCGAAGTGAAGGCCCTAATCTTCAAAAGTTTCACTATCATATGTACAATAAAGCTACCAGAAGAAGGAAGATTTCATAGTTTCAGTTTGAAGACATTTTGAGGCATCTGACCTGCTGTTCTTGACTTTTCACAAGGAAAATCCATCCCCAAGTGGAGCCAGTGTTAGTCTCCTATACCAATAGGTTTCATTTTTCATGATTGTCTTGATTGAACTATGGAATATGTTCAAACCTTTTTCTTGAGAAAAGGTGTTCCATATTCTTGAAAAACCAAAAAATCAAAAAAAAATTAAAAAATGTAAAGAGGGTATACCCTAAAAGAAAAATCAAAGGGTAAGAAAAATAAAATGGTCGAAAAGAAAAAGAAATGAACCCCAAGCAAAAAAAAATAGACCAAGGAAAGTGTGCAAATTCAAATGCCACTACTATTTCATTTTTGTAAATAAGTAATTGTGTGCAGCTTGTTAAACTTTTGCCACAATTCATGAATAAGTCAAACTGTTTAAACTTGGCTTACTCATATTTCAATTTCATGTTATAGATTAGAGAATAAAGATCTGACCAAATAGTTTAATCTTGGCAGATAAGTAGATAGGTAGAGTCAATAAAAGGTGTTCAATAGTTTAATCTGAACCCTTGGATGTAATAAGGGTAGAATTAGATAGATTTGCCTTGTAAAAAGAAAAGATTGATAAGGGTTTGCAAGTCTAAATGCACCCTAATAAAGAAGAGAAAATGGTAGTAGTAGATAAGGTAGGTAGATGGTGTGCAAAGTTTCATCTGATGAATGATGCTGCCACATGTTTTTAATCCTTTACTTCCATCACAAATACTGAAGCAGGAAACACACTGGAAAGTCACAACAAGCAAAGTCAAAAATCATTAACCTCCCTCATCACTTTCCCCTTAAAAGCTTTACTAATTTCCCCAAAGTACTAAGGTATTTGGAGATCAAAAGGGCTCAAGGCATTTCCTTGACTTTTGGAGGGACCGGACCATCGGCCTAATGATCAAAAAGACCTAAGTACTTGAGATAATTCATCATTATAATCATTCATTTTTAACTTTTTCCTAAGTAAAATCCAAATTTTACTTAGGAGAATCATGCAAAATTCCATAAAAATCCCTCAAAATAACTTACTATTCTAAGTTTAAGTATTGAAGATGAGATATTGCAATTTACTTCAAAAATTATCACTTTCTTAGATGTGAAAAGTGTTTTGAGTTCCCTTGTCCCTTTGTCATATTGATGTTTAACTTTATTTACTAAATCCCTAGTGAAATGCCCTATCCTAAGTATATAACTCCTTTTTTATATAAATACCCCAAAAACCTCTCTATTATAAAGTTTAACCAAAGTAATTATTTCCCCATGCATTCAAATAAAAACCCGCTATATAAGCCCTTTGGTTAAATTATATCATTATACATTAATCCCGCCCCTATGGTAAGTTAATTATATTAATTAACTTATCATATAATAAAACATATACGAGAAAAACTTTAAACATGTGGTTTATATGTTTAACACAAAAAATATAAATAAAACCTGAAGTTTTATTTTTAAATCAAAACTTCGGAAAATCCCGTGCCAACGTGGCTCGTCCACCTGGCATCCCACCCAATATTTTCACTATAATACCCGCATGTGATATTGTTTACTTCCACCTTTTCAACCACGGGATTAATTAGTTATCAGAACTAATTATTAACCTTTCCGCCTATTATATGCCCCCCGGGATGTTTAAATAGAGTTAATTGTGTTTTAAAACCCGTCGGGCCCGCGCACAAAAACCCCACCATCTATTCGTCCTTTCCGCCGTCCGATCTCCCACTGTAAGATCTACGGCTAGCGTTCATTCCGCTAGTCATCCAACACCCGAACAATAACCAGCGAGGGATTGGCGGTATTTGACTAGTCACCGTCCACGTGTCAATTACTTTGTGGAATCGCTGCCCTCCCGACTAATACCACCTTCGTCCAAAAGCGGTGCGGGGACTTACCGCTTACCGCTTACCGCCCGACCTTGCATACGTCAGCCTGTACATTGATCACGTCACTCCTCGAAAAACTAAAAACCCTTTAACTTGTAAATAAAGCCCATTTTCGTGTTTTTCCCGTTATTTTCGTTATTGAAAACAACAGCGCCTTCTGCTACGATTTTCGAATTTCCACTGAAATCTACTGTTCCATTCAATTTCGCTCCATAAATCCGCCAGACCTGCGTTCAAGCGACCTCCTGCTACCTCCTGTTACCTGTTAAGAACCAGCTTTCTTCCAAGAACAGGTATTTATCCTATTCCGCCCCGAACTGCAAGTAAAACTCTGTTTTCTTTGTTTTTCGCTGAATTAGTGATTAAAACTCATCACTGAGATCTTCCCCAGAGGTTTTAAAACTGTGCAATTGCTCCCTGAACCTACAATTGTGCCAATTTCCGTCAGTAAGATCAAAATCACGCCCGGCCTGTGAAGAAAACCCAGGAATTTCCGTTTTGAATCCACAAGAACCAAAATGGAAGCCCCAGCAGCCCTGAATGTGACCCCACTGAATGCCCCTCACAGAGAATTAGAGTATTTACCCTTGGTGGATAGAGATTTTTAGATTAAAGACTTGCATTTTGATGAAAGCCCCCTTCTGAGTTTTTGTCGCTGCAGAGACGATTATTCAAAGGGGCAAGATGTCATTGGACTATGGGAATCCAATCTCCCAAGGTATCTCATCCCCTCAGTCATTAATTTCCCAGAAATTATCCACTATTGCCATGCAAGCTATGATCCCACTCAGAGAGCTGTGATATCCCCTGACCAAAGTGTTCTATTCCCCATTACTCCCCAGGCCATCAATGAAATGCTACACTTTGAAACTGATCAAGAATTGGCACCTCTGTCCATGGAAGATTTAATTGAGAAGTCTAATAAATTGACCTCAGAGAAATTAGAGTCCATTTGCCATAATTTCATGTTGCCTGAACACCAACCTAAGGGACCTCCTCCCTATGGTTTTTATTATTTCAATCAATTGGGAAGACTCATCCTCAATATGATATCTTTTGTCTTGGGCTTCAACACCAGTGAATATGTTGATGAGATAACCTTGGTTTCGCTATCCATTTTTACTCCTGGGCAACCTCCTGAGATTAAATATGACTTTGCCTCCTTCATAGCCAACAAGATCCATGATCAGTTCATGAGGCTAGATGATGAAAAAGTTTTTAAATATTCCTCAGTCATCTATCATCTCATTATCTACTATCAATCAGAAAAGTTCCCTTTCCCTGTTCAAAAACTTGATGCCAAGGGAAACCCAAGGTCAGTTATATTTTGGTCTCCCATAATTCATTCTTATGAGTCTCCCTATTCCTATTCTGAGTTTATAGATCTTTTTGTATATCCTGCAACTACATTGTTGACAGGATTTCCTCCCCCAAGACTCAGTAATGAAATAAAGAAGACCTTGCAACTTTCAAGGACCTATAAAGTTGGGGATTGGTATTTGTATCAAAACCATACAGTCATCAGAATCTATGGATGTGAATTACATCCATTCAAGTTACCAAAGTATGTTCCCATGAGACTGTTTGCCTTGGAATATTTCAGGCAAATGAATAATTCAGATGTGATCCATTTTTGTAGTGTGAAAAAGAAAGCTCAACTCCGGATTAAAAGTCAATTAGGTCCCTACATCTGCAATTCTAGAGAGGCTGAGCGAGAAGCAGAGGATATATTACAAAACCGCTGCAAATTTCAAAGAAGTTTTCGTTGGGTTCCTTATGACCCATTTGGTTTCATCTGTGAAAAAAGATTAAAGAACAAATCTTCCCCTTATATCCACCACAAGATTTCTGATATAGAGCAATATGCTAACCAAGATGAATGGGTGGAAAAAACACTTGTTGAAGAAGAAAGTGCAGAAGAAAAAATGAATAAAATTATGAAAAATCTTCAGAAGGAATATGACCTAGAATCTTATGGTCAAGTGCAGGTATCTCACATTGGCACATCTTCAGTAGCAAATCCACAGCAGAGATTACAGGAAGGCAGTTCATCAGTTGCAGCAGAGACAAAAGGCAAAGGAAAGGAACCTGAATTACAGGTTATTGAAACTTTGGTCATGGCTGAAAAACCTCAAACTTCCAGAGTGCCTGATCAAACACAAGTTTCTCCCACTCAGGTGAAGCATCCACAAGTTCCAGAGTTACAAACTCCATCAAATGTGGAAATAGGAAAGAAAAGGCAGGTTCCAGACACCACTCCTCCAAAAGAAACCTCACAGGTACATCAGGCCAAAAAAAAGAAATCAGATCCACTTCCAGACGTGGAAATCATAGATGAAGTGTTTGATGATAGAAGGGAAGACATTCAACTAACTGGCACAGTTAGTGAAACAAACACGGGACAGAAAGGAAAAGCTTTACAAAAGAAATTGAGTACTGAGGTATCCTCTTTCAGACCACCGAAAACAGATACAGGGGATATTAAAAGAACCTTCATTAACATTAAAGCAAAGAATGATCCATTAAAAATGAAGGTATATGATCAATATATGAAAATGGCTCCCCATAATCAAGAAAGGCTAATGTCAGCATTTGACCTTTCACAAGGCAAAATGCTGATGAGCCACTTCAAGTCAAAGGTGCCAAAGCCCATGTCAACAGCTGATTACATTAGAACAAATTTTGAGGTCCTGGCAAAGGACATTCATCCTTTGGACCAGATAGAACTACACAGACAAACTGGGGAAATGGTGTATTCCACTCTTACCAATAAAGCCATGGCAGCTCTAACACTGCAAGATTCTTTGAATAACACAACTGCACAATTGCAAATTGAGAGGGCCTCTTCACAGGCCAAAGATAATAGAATAAAGTCTCTAGAATACATAATCATTGGTTTGGGTCACAACCCCAAAGACATTAAAAGTATTGAGGCATTAATAAAGAAGAAAGATGATGACGTAGCTGCACTGAGAAAGCAGCTAAAATTTCCAGCCTCAAGGCACCCTCAGACCCAAGAAGTTTTAAAGGGGAATTCACAAGAAGAGGTAATGGAGTTGCTCCTAAATATGACTGAGCGACTAAGTGAAACTGAGAAGGAATTGGAACAAGCCTTACAGGAAAAGGAAGTTATCAAGCAGGCATCTACCACAGAAGCTGCTACAACCACAGGTACTTCAACAGCAGGTCAGAAAATACAGCCATCTCAGGTAAACACTTCTGGTTTGAGTTCTGATGAATTAATAAAACAAATGGAAAGTTTACAACTAAGGGTCACAGAACTTCAAACCACAAAATTGCAATTAGTAAAATTGGAGGAAAAATATGATACATCTAAGAAGACAGTTGTTGATAACACCAGGGAAATAAAAAGGTTAGAAAAATTGGTTCAGGCTTTGGAAAAAGATCTTTCATTAGAAAAGCCTTTAAAGGAAATAAATGAAATTCTTTGGGGTAGTATCATTGAGTTAATAAAGGGTATTTGGCCCTCTATTCAAGCTATTTTTGAACAAAATGATTTGGTTAAAATAGCCCAAGAAGAAATAAACAGAACCAGAAATGAATTAAGAGGCAGGCCTGAGCAGGCCAATCAGCTCATTCAATTTTTGAACACCCGGACAAAGCAACAACTTGCAGTATTAGGGATTGAGGACAGGACCGGCACAGTTTTGGAAATAAAGAGAGTTTTCATCAAAAGAACTTTCATGCAGAATTTAGAAAGGAAGTGCTCAGACATTTTGATTGATATCAATATGTTCAGAGAGAAATTTCAAGCTTTGTTGGACAATGGATTACCAAGTCCTATGCTCTCAGAGGATCAAATAATGGACTTAGAAACCTATGTAAAGAAAATAAATACTCATGCTCAAAATACAGCTGCTTGTTCTACCAGTTTTCCAGAATCGACATTACCAACAGGGAGAAGTATCTATGATAGAGTAAGGAATTTATTTCATATGGAACATGAAATAAAGTATCTATTTCCTAATGAGCCCACCTTTTAAAAACTCACAGAAGCAGATGAGACATTGAGAAAACTCAAAAGGACTATGATACCAGATAATCAATGGTGGAAAGAATTATTGGAAATTCTATGAAATTTATCTTCAGGATGAGAATTTTATCTTTACTATCAGGTAAAGGATAAAAATGAGTACAGATGGAAGAGTATCAGTTACACAGGTTAAAGAGTATCCGTAAAGACAAAGAGTATCAAGCAATCAAAGAAATTACTCCAAAAGACAGCAACGAGCCCTTTTTCAGCACTTACCTCCAGCACATCCATAAAGAAAGGAAACAGCACATCAGCAGTTACTTATTATGCTATCTACGAGACCATTTGTCTCATGTTTACTTGTAAATTACTCCTTAGTCACCCCAAATTATGGGCTAGGATAATGTGAGATATTTTCAATTATTTTGTGTATAAATAAACCCTCAAAGAGAGTATTGAGGGTGGATTCTATTACTGTGCTGTAACATTGAGATTTTCGGAATAAAATCATTTTGGAGAAATTTATTCGTGGCTTACTGGATGACCATTTGAAGCTCAGGACTTTTTTCAGGATTCATGTGTTGGACTGCAATTCAATAAGTCTTTCTACCTTTTGTCTTAAGTTTTATATCAGTTTATAATATCATTATGTCCATTTCTGAATAATTTACATAAAGGATTGAATCAGAATTTACTTAATTGTACTCTGATTTCAGATGTGATTGTTCTTAATGTTTTCCTCTAAATTGGTTATAAGCATGAATTCTTAAATGCTCTTGCTTTGCTAATTTAAACATTTTTGATTACTATAATAAAGAATTCTTCATTGCTCTTTGTTTGTAGTCATCTCATTTCTCTTTTTTGAACATGGTGAAAGATTCTTAGCTGCCTTTCATCCCTTCAAAATCATCCCATCCACTTTAAATTTTAAGGATTGTTCTCTGTCTAGCTACCTTGCCCTGTAAAGCCATCTTGTGTGTAGAATAGAAATCCAGTAAAGCCATCATTTGACTCCATATCCCAATGGACTGAAAACTTTCAACCTTGCCCTTAGTTTGTGGATTCCACCATTTTTCAAAACAAACTCTTGGACTATAACTAGCCTAAAACCTTCTAAGAACAAAGATAAATTATAAAGATAGAGCCCTCTCTGGATGCAGATTGGCTAGATTCTGCATCTGAAGGTTGGTTTGTGGTTACCTCGAGTATACTTTCCTTTTCCACAACTTCTAGGAAAACCTGAGTGATAACAAAGTCATCAATTCAATTCCTCACCCTGATCGGGGTGACATATTGGACATGATGAAGATGTAGACCCACCAAGCTTACCAAAAAAAAAACTTATTTTAATTTCAAATTATTTGAAATATAATTTTTTTCTAAAATGTAAATTAAAAAAAAAATGTAATTAAAAATATTTGATTAAGGTTTATATATATATATATATATATATATATATATATATATATATATATATATATATACATGTTATGTCTAATTTTTCATTGTTTAAATTGTATTTTTGAATATAAATGGAATTTGATCTTTAGATTGTGTAGAGTGCATGATATGAACTTGCAATTCCAATAAATCTTTGCTAAATATTAAAAATATATCTTAAAACAAGCCAAATTGAAGAATATGTAGACTACATCAAATATTTTAATCATAAGAAAAAAATTCAATTATTTTATATAGGTTTTTTTACCATATATAATGTATAAATAATTTATATTGAAATACTTTAATGAATATGAACATTTAAATATTGAATCTACATTTAACTAATTTATTATTAATAATATTTTTAAAGGTCAGATATTAATTTATATTAATAATTAAGTGAACTATACAACTCCCTCTTATTATTGTTATCATAAAGTAATTAATTTTTATTTTTTTTCAATTACTTTTGTTCTTTCACATTTTATATATATATATATATATATATATATATATATATATATATGTGTGTGTGTATGTATGTATGTATGTATAATTACTTAATCTAAATACATTATCTAAATTTTGTAATGAAACATTTTTAAAAAATATAAAAATTATACAATTTTTTTTTAATCATATATATATATATATATATATATATATATATATATATATATATATATATATATATATATATATTACTCTATTTTATACATTAAGTACTTTATATATGTTTTGTAATGAAATATTTTAAAAAATAGATAACTAGAAATTGCACCAAATTTTGCAAAGGAAATGCCGCAAGGCAATAACATATAGCAATAATTTATGTTTCTCAAGTTACATTATCTTTTGGAGGTCGTAGTATGGGTAGCATTGGATCATCTCTATATGGATCAAATTCTCATACAATTCACTCCTCTGATGTGAGCCAAGGTAGCCATGAAAGAAGCTTTGGACATTATTCAGGTTTTGTTGGTAGAAATATGCATCCTCGGTGAGTAGGGTATTGATCAGGTGTTTCCACAGTGCCACCTTCCAATGTGTCCCAAGGTCACTTTGGAAGGAGAGTACCTTATAGATAGGCTTATGTTCAACAGTGGGATAACTTCCCTACCCGCTACCTACTCATCTTACTTGCCTTGATAAGTTATCTCTATAAGTTTGTAATTATTGTAACAGTATAGAACTCTATGGAAGTTCTCATAAGTTATACTAATATTGTCTCTAATGAGTTATACTAACATTGTATCTAATAGGTTATACTAATATTCTCTCTATTTGAGAAATTCTGGATTTCGAAAAAACCATGAATGCTATTTTGAATCTTGCTTTCTGATTCAATAAGAATTTTCTACTCGGTAATTCAAATGATTTAATTTATCTACACTCAAATTTCATCTCTCTCCCCCTCCCCCTCTCCTTTGTCTCTCTCTCTCCAACTCTCCCTCCATTTATCTATCCTTCTCTTATTCTATGTCCCCCCTACAATCTATATCTATACCTCCATCCATCTCTCCTTATTTTTCTCTCTGTCTCATTCCCCTAAATACATGTCATGCTATCTCTCTCTATCTCTATCTCTCTCTCTCTTACTTTGTCCATCTATATCTCTATCTCCCGCTCTCTATCTCTCTCTCCCTCTCTCTGTCTCTCTTCCCCTTCTCTCTCCATATCTATCTCCTTCCTCCCTCCCTTATTTTCCTCTCTCTTCTACCCTCTGCCCCCCCTCCATCTATATCTTTATCTCCCCTTGTCTCTCCTTCTTACCCCCAAAACATACACTCTCCCTCTCTCTCTCTTTATTGCTCTCCTCTCTCCCTCACCGTCTCTCTATCTCTCCCTTGTCACTCAATCTCCACCTTTCTTTCTCTATGTCTTTCTTCCCCTTCCAACTCCATCTCTCTCTCTCCCCCTCTCTTTTTGTCATCTCTTTCTTCCTTCCTCTCTCTCCATTTCTCTAAGCATTTTCTACTGGGTAATTCAAATTATTTAATATATCTGCACTCAAATTTGATCTCTCTCTATCCTTCGTGTTGGAAATACTGAGATGGGGGTGGGTCTGAATCAATATTCCTTTCAATTAGAGCATTAGTTAATCTTCAATTACTATCAGTGTTTGTACAATGATAGCAGTAAACAAAGGAACACAAATGCACACATTTTTTAAGGTGGAAACCCACTCTGGGACAAAAACCACCTAATGCTTTTCTAATAATTCCCTTGACATTCAACTCCAATTGAAAATAAATCTAACCTCTCCCAGAACTCCTAGAAAGAATTCTTCTCCAGCTCCCACCGGATGGATGCTCCAACGCCCGAGATTCTTCAGTAGTCAACTGAATGGATGCCCAAACACCCAATGAGATACAACTCACCCTAGCACCACCCTACCACCCTGATGTTTTCACATGCTTGAACCTATTGGTGACTTCATAAACACCCTACCACCCTATAGAAGAATAAAAGAAGAATGGACTCACGCACCAGGGAAAATGGTCCACTTTACAATGATATAGAATAATGTAGAAGAAGAAGATATACTAGACCATAACCCCAACTTTGACACAACCACCTAATGATGATCCTAGACCTCCCAACACTGCCTCTTCAACCCTTGGCAGATAGATACTAGTACAATTTGTACAATAATGTATTTACAATGACTAAGTACAATGATTGTATGCAGTGCTGCCCACTTGAAGACTTCATATGATGAACTTCTTGTTGTTGTTATGCACCTTGGTTGCTGCTCTTGTCATGCTACCCTCTGCTGCACCTTGCTTTGCTTTTCTGCCATAGAAAGTTTGGTCCTTTGCAACCCTTGACAACACATGATCTAGCTTTTTCTTGCCTTCTAGGAGCTCGATATTGAATCTAGTGTATCTCTGCTATTTCAAATCCCCAATATGTTATTTTTGGCCTTGTAGTAGTCCTCTGAGATGCCATGGGTCTGGCCCCATTTGGATTCTTCAAGAGAGAGTTATGCCCAATCTCTCACAATGCCCTAATTATGGATTGTTTCAGTAGAGTGAAATTGTACGGAGTGCCATGTGTCCCTGTTTATTCATTTACCTCTAAAATTGATATAGAGAAAAATACAGTCTGTGCACTATATTCCACTTTTTATAGAATTCCAATCCGATACTCAGAGAGACAGTTATGACAATTTTCCCAAGGTCACTTCTTTGAGATGAATTTTGGGAGCCTGCAAAACACTGACTTCCACAGATCATGGCTCCGACAATATTGCATGCCTTGGTCTACAGTTTCTATAGGAGCTTCCTCGGTATTTCAGATTCATCTCATAAAAATTTCAGCTTCTGAAACTTCGGAGAAAAAAATTTAGAGCGATGACCTGTTTCAAATTGCGAAATCCCTACATAAGAAGGATATGAGAATCACAATTTATATAAATGCTTAGGTTGAGAGGGGCTTCAACAAGTGAGCATGGGAGGAATTTTAGGAGCTTAAAAAATATTAATTATGACTTTTCAATGACCCATGCCACAACCCCATGGGGTTTTAGCCCACTAACTGGGGGTACAAACTTCAAACATGAATATCTCTCAAACCGTGAAGAATTATGTGGCGTGCCATATATCAACGGAAACATCTCGATAAGTAGAAACCATCAAAATCATTCTTGACCCAGAATATATTAATTTCATAGGTCAAAATTCCCATGCAATATTGGGGTAGCCCCCGGTGCTGCTTGGGTTGACATCAATGACAATCGTTGATCAACACTTCTCTCTCTCCCCCTCCCCCTCTCCTATGTATCTCTCTCTCCAACTCTCCCTCCCTCTCTCTATATTTCTCTTATTCTATGTCCCCCCTACAATCTATATCTATACCTTCATCCATCTCTCCTTATTTTTCTCTCTATCCCATTCCCCTAAATACATGGCATGCTATCTCTCTTTCTCTATCTCTATCTCTCTCTCTTAATTTATCCATCTCTCTCTCTCTCTCTCCCTCTCTCTCTCTCTCTCTCTCTCCATATATATCTCCTCTCTCTCTCTCTCTCTCTCTCTCTCTCCATATATATCTATTTCTCTATCCCTCCTCTTCTCTCTCTCTTCCCCTTTCTTTTCCCGCATATCTATCTCCCTCTCTCCCTCCCCATTTTCCTCTTCTACCCTCTGCCCCCCCTCCATCTATATCTCTATCTCCCCTTGTCTCTCCTTCTTACCCCCAAAACATGCTCTCTCTGTTGAAAATGCAACAAGATGATGGAGCTTTAGCAACAGTCGCTTTCACTAAGGCCCGCACTATTTTTTGGCGCAAAGTCTATTTTTAGACTATGTCTATTTTTAGACATATGGATCATGGTCTATGAGTTGCAGGATGCTATTTGTGGATGGTTGGTCGAGTTGGTAAAAATAGATGGACTCCTATTTTTAATATTTAGGTCGAAGTCTACTTAGACCGTCTATCCTGTATAGAAAGTTTTCAAATATTATTTACCCTCAATAATATCACTCTAAACTTCCGCCATTTTGAGCACTTCGCCCGAGCTGTATGGTTCATTCATCCTGACAGAGAGGAATTACGCTATTCCTAGGGTTTGGTGAGCTCATGCATGGTTGACTTCGCTAGGGACTTCAAAGTGGGCAAAAGTTCGTGGAGCTGGGATGGGATGTCGCTTGGTGGAGTTGTGTTCGGTTTAACTTAGTTGAACTAGTTGTGATTAGTTTAACTAGCTAATCAACTAGTAATGAGTGGAGTGAATTAAATATTATTTAATTCACTAATTATTAACTCATTATTCAACTCAAGAACACATCGGTTCACTACAGTGCATGGACAGTTCAGTGGAGACCAGTGAAAGAGGTAGATGAAAGGGTTGAGATAGCTATCAGTTGTGACATTAGTTGTGCATGAGATTTGCACCACACTTGGAGGAAATTTCCCATGAGGATTGTGCTGTCAAGCCAAGGAGATTCGAACCTTGGATCTCTCATTAGACCAGCCTTGATTGCGCAATAGAGGCATGCAATTAGTGGATGAGTTTTGAACCTGTGACTTGTTCAAAACCAAGCTAGTTTGTGTGTAACTTCATGAGACAGTACTGAGTACTTGTGAGGAGTATTGTACTGAGATTGTTACATGTTCTCTTCCATATTAATATACAAAATAGCTGGGGGTTTTTAGCTATAAGCTTTCCCCATACATACTGTGTAATGTGTGTGATGTTTTGATGATCTTTTGATTGCATACCGCTTGTTTATTTTTTATCAAATTTTGCTCAAACTCATTAAAAAAATGTTTAAAAAAACAAAAACATGCAACCCAAACTATTTTACTCAAACTCATTAAAAAAATGTTTAAAAAAAACAAAAACATGCAACCCAAACTTTTACCTCTGAATAACTATTAGAATCAATATTGAAGATATACAATAACGCACCTATTAAAGAGAACGTGTTTGACTTTTGTCAATGTAGTAGGATAAGGATTATTTTTAGAACTATCCATGTACAATAGAACTTGTTTGAATTTTTTCAATGTAGTAGGATAAGGATTCTTTTGACAATTACCAGTGTATAGATAAATAGTAAATGGAATGGCAGCAAATTAATACAAGAGAACTTGTTTGACTTTTGTCAATGTAGTAAGATAAGGATTCTTTTGAGAATTATCTGTACAGATAAATAGTAAATGGAAGTAAATGGAATGGCATCAAATTAATATTTATCTTGGATTTAAAAACATAAATAAATATTTATCTTTCTGATTAGAAAAACAACAGTGTATAAATACGTAGATATTCTACATCACAGTAATAACTATAAAAATTATATACACTTAGAATAGTTTTGGTTCTTTTTGAAATAATTTATTGTTCTTGGGCATGTGGTATTGATAAGCCATGGTATTGTAACCGAACAATTAAAAGCCTAGATCCATAACATAATAATCAAAAGCATAGACAGCCCATGATATTGATAAACCATGGTATTAGCCCATGGTATTATTCTTTTCTTCCCTCCTCTTCCTCTTCCTCTCCCTCTCGCCCTCTATTTTTCTCTTCTAATCAATGGTATTGTAAACAAACTTATATCCTAGTCACATTTTCATTTTCGAATTGGCATTTAATTACAACGCAAACAACTCATTTAAAATAAAAAACCATAAAAATAGCAGATTTATCTAGTTTAATATTTTTAACAACAATCAACAAATAAGCATGCTAATCAGAATTGAAACCTATATCCTTATCACATTATCATTTTCGAATTGGCATTTAATTACAATGCAAACAACTCATTTAAAATAAAAAACCATAAAAATAACACATTTATCTAGTTTAATCTTTTTAAATTGAACCTGCAACAGTAAAAGCTCCTCTTTACTGCTATATCCCTACCATTAAATCCAATGAATTTGAACTTCTTAATAGTATTAATATCCAGAAGGAATTTTAAATATAGAAATATCATGGTACCATATCTATTATTTGGAACACAAACTGAATTATCATAATCAATGCCTTCATATGACATCATATCTATTATTCAAAACACGAATTGAATTATCAGAATTATCTAGTTTAATCTTTTTAAATTGAACCTGCAACAATAGTAAAAGCTTCTTTTAGTGTTAAATCCCTACCATTAAATCCATCGAATTCAGACTTCTTAATAGTATTAAGATCCATAAGGCATTTTAACGATAGAAAGATCATGGTATCATATTTATTATTCAAAACACAAACTAAATTATCAAAATCAATGCCTTCATATCTATTATTTAGAACACAAATTGAATTATCATAATCAATGCATCCATATCTATTATTCATAACACAAATTGAATTATCAGAATTAATGCCTTCCCGTCGGAATCTAGAGGACATGAAACAATCAATCCCTTTTTCCAGAATGCAAAGGCATGAAATAACCTGGTTCAAAGGCCATGCTCGCAGAGTGTTTATATACACTTGATCTAAACTTCTTTTGAATATTATCAATCTCAATTTTAAAACTATTGGTTAACAAAATGAAAAACAATGGCTAAATCTTGTTCTTGATTAAAGATCCCTAACACAGTTAGTGTCAAATTCACAGAAATCAAAATCTTTCTCCTAGTTAAAGAATCTTATTCTTGGTTAAAGATGCGTAACACGGTGTCAAATTCAGAGAAATCAAGCATTGTTGAACTTAGCAACCACTTTGGTGCCCTCAAAGACAACGTGCTTGGAAAGCTCCCCAGAAAGAACAAGCCTTACAGCAGTCTGGATTTCCCCCGAGGCAATGGTAGGTTTCTTGTTGTAGCACACGAGCTTCAATGCCTTGCCAGCCACTTTTTCAAAGATATCATTGACAAAGCTATTCATTATCCCCATGGCCTTGTTGGAAATACCAACCTCATGTGAACCTACTTTAGAACCTTGAAGATATATAGTTTGTACATTTTCATCGTCAATTTCTTGTGCTTCTTCTTGCCTTTTAGTTTCTCGCCTTCCCTGGGCAGTGTCTTCCCGGCCTTGAAAGGAGGAAGCTTCTTATCAGTAATAGGGGATTTCTCTACCACAAGCTTCTTATGAGCAACTATAGGAGATTTATCTACCACATACTCCAAATAATAGAGCAGGGCAGGCGGGGATGATGACTAGTGTTATTGTTATAAGGAAAGTCACAATTGCCTCGCAACTTTCGTAACTACCTCGCAATTTTCAACTGCCACTTGTTAGCACAATTGGCACAATTCAAATCGATGGCTGAGCATGATCCAATCGTATAACAAAGGATCAAATGGCACAGATTATGACGGAAAGGCAGCTAGGAGAGTTATTTTCAAATAAAGACGCCTTACGACGTAAAATTAGATATATTTTTAATCTCACAGTGCGCACACATATATATACTCTATATTTATAAATTAAATATTTTATCTAAGTTTTTTAATGAAATATTTTTTAAAATATATAAGAATTATACATTTTTTTCCACATTCAAAAGTGATTTTTTTTTTACCTTTTTTTTTTTGGTAAGCTTGGAAGATTCTTTCTATTTCATTTCAAAAATCAGACAAGGTGTACATACACATCCAATAAGTGTTATATGGTCTAAACCTGCCTACTCGGAAGCCCGATCTATTAGCCATTTAAATTCACGATAAGCCATCCAAAATTTAAAGGTTTTCAGATTGTCTAGCAATGCAATATAAGTCTGAATATCCTTACTCATAATAGCTACATGTCTGACAGAAACTAAATAACTTTAAAGCCATCCTATGCACTACTCAAAAGTTTCATAAATTATCATCGTGCTAATCTACCAATTACTCATTACAAGAGTCCATAGGTGTCATATATTTAGTGCTAGAGCTTGGCATGTATGTTTGTGGAAGGCAATGGATGTGCTTCTCAATCCAACTGAGGCAAACATTTTGGAGTTGGATTTGACACTAGATCAATTGAAATTCCCTGTGAATTTGATGAAGATCAGAATTTGGTTTGGAAGGCCAAGCAGAACTGGACATAATTGCTTTGGCCACAATGTTCTTCATTAGCTAGTGGATATAAACCACTTGTTGGAATTGGGTGTATCTTCCACTAGACTAACCAGGATCCTGGACTGAGGACTTCCATTCTTCCAAGTCAAAATACTTTTTTTCATCTTGCTTCTTTAGCTATGATTCTTAACCTGATATTAGCTAATGGACAGGAGGAGGCGAGTTATAGTGGTAAGCCTGAATGACTTCCCGTGTCTTCCCTACAATTCCATGGCATCCTCTACCCCTAGATGGTAGAGGTTGAGCCTTCCCTTCACCATGTCCTCGACCTCTGCTTTGGCCCTGAGCTTGATCTCTCCGACATGTATTCCTTTTATGCGAGTTGGGTCAGACCATAGGGCTTACTCACAGACCACGCAGGGGTGCACTGAACTAGAACCAGAAAATTCCAATATCCACCAACTAAAAACCTGGCCCAGTTGACACTCAAAACACAAAAATATAGGGAAGCATAGGAGCTTTATCGCGTTGGAGGTGGTTTATACCTGAAAATGTAAGAAAACATGACACGAGATAATAATAAGTATTAGAGTCAGAAAACACAGGATCATCCACGTCCTTGACACAGCCACAACCCAATGGGTCGTAATTGTTTTCCTTTAAAACCCAAAAACCCTTTGTAGACAAGGTTATCCGTAGAACCAAGTTATCATTTTTCCAGTTAACCCAAGCTGCATGAAGCAGCTGATGCGTCATTAGGGAGAAAAAAAATTCAAAATCCCATAAACCCATAATATTAGATAAAACCTCAACAATAATTACAAAATGCAGAGCCATTGGGGAGAGAAGAATCCCATACAGTACAAAAAGAATGTCAGGGAACACGATACTCGGTTCGCAATTGACAATTCTTACTTTAAAAACGACCAATGGATCCTCAAATATTTCCAAATTCCTCAATTTAGAAATAACCATGTTAATTTTCAAGCACAGACAGATAACCATTCTTGAGAGGATGAGGTTAGAACTAATGAAAAAGCATAGTCGTATTGATCACTTATCGACTAGGAGTCGTGGATGTGGAGGAGCCACCCATCCATAGCTACTCTTGAAACCTGGAGAAAATGCTTAACCATGGTCGACGAGAAAACAGCTATTCTGGAGCAAAACCTCATAGTTGAACTTGATTATCTAAACCCACACCTCCCAAGATAACTTACCACATTGAATGACACCTTTCACATGCAAGAAGGTAAATGAAGGGCGTCATCCGACCACATCACTTTATGTTTCATTATTGCACCGTCCTTGGCTCAGATCCCACTAAGACCATTGCACCATATCTCACCCCAATTAGGGATTACTTTTAATTACTTTATCTGCCTTTAAAATTGATAAAAAAACTATAATATTCTATATATCTACAAACTATAATATTACATATATCTAGATATTTTATTTATGGTTGACAATTGTAATATAAACAATGAACGACACATAATTTGAGTGAGATTATTGATATTTGATAGTTCTTTTAATTAAAATTGACCAAACATGTTTCATATATATATATATATATATATATATATTGGAAAGTGTGTATAAAAAGAATTACATATATACCTTATATTAAGTTGTAAAATACACCTCTTAACATTGTTATCACTCAAAAAATTCAAACATCATTTTGACAAGGTAAAATAGGTTCATGAGTCAAAATAGGGTTGTAGGATTCATTTTTAAGTTTGGTCAAGGGAAATGTTAATTTTTATGGTTTAAGTTTACCCTAAGGTCCGAACCCACTCATGTTCAAACTCCTTCATGTCACATCATTCATCATTTTTTGATTCATTTCATTTTCCAAAGTTTTTTGTACCAAAAGTTCCAAATTAGCCAAGAATCCCTACTTTCGTAGCGCATTCAGTGTAAAAAAGGCATAAAGCACTACAAAACTACTGAAAGTTTCGTAGTGAAATATGAAGCAAAACTCTATTTTTTGGTTTTGAGCAGTCAACTTCAAAGGAACTTTCTGAGCAACTAAAAATGGATTTGAAAAACTGAAAGAGGTTTTTCTTCATAACATAACTAGCTACAAAACCTCTCTCAGTTTCTTAAAATTCATTAGGAGGTGGCAGAAATTGATAAATTAAAATGCGCTACGAAACTGTTGTTATGAAACTGTCTTGTACATGATTGTTTAGCAGTCAATTTCAAGTTCAGTTTCTGGCCAAATGAAAAAAGTATTTTGGAATTCTGAAAGAGGTTGTCTTCACCACAGCCCCAGCTACAAAAACCTCTCTCAAGTTTCTCACAGGTGTTATCAGTTGGGAGATACAATGATTTCATTGAAGCCCTGTTTTCAGAAATAGATTTTTTCATGTTTTACACATGTTTTTCAAATGCAGTTTCTGGACAGCAGGCGATGTATTTGAAAAAACCAAGAAAGGTTTTTATTCAAGACATAATGGCCTACAAAATCATCCTTCCGTTTCTCAAACTAAATCATGGATTAGGAGATATAGGCTCTGTCCCAAGACCTATTTTTCAAGAAAAAACATGAAAAATCTGCAAGGATGTTTTAAATATGAAAGAAGATATTGACACCTCAAGGAGCCTAAAGTGAGTTGGTTTATGGTTAATGGAGGATGAAGACATGTTAGTTACAGGTTTTTAGCACTTACAAACTTTATTTTTCCAAAATTATGAAAAAATCTGCATTTTCAGCAGTTTCGTAGCGCCTCCATGCTTGAAGGGCAACAAAGTGCTACAAAACTACTGTAGCTAATTTTTTGACTTTTTGACCAGTTATGGAGGGTGTTGAGAGCTGAAATTGATATGAAGGATTTTTTTGATGATAATTAACCTTATGCAAAAGGAAAGAGTTAAAAAATTTGAGGATAAAGGCTTTTTTTAAGGCACTACAAAAGTGCGCTATGAAACTGCCTTACTTTCGTAGCACACTGTGTTTCAGTGTTTTTAGCAGGTTTTGGACATATGGAGGTTATGGGAGAGTTAAATATAATTTCAAGAAATTATTTAACACTCAAGGACCACGAATTGAAGATTAAATGACAGCCTAAGTGTTTCAAGAAGAAGAAGGCCATTTGTCTAAAAAGCAGGGTATTGTTTCCTAGTTTTAAGGAGGTCAGTTTAGTGATCATAAAGTGATGAATCCCATCATCTAAATTTGACCATGTGAATGTATACTTGTAAAAGATGTGATTTCTTTTAGTAGATAAGGTTGTTAAAGATAATAATGAGTAGTTTGAGTCCTATTTGAAATAGGACTATCAAGTAGGATAGGTGTTTGTTTGTCATTAATTTGATGTTTTATGGTTATGCAAGGTGTCATTAGGAAAAATTCGATGTATCTAGCCTAGAGGCAGATCATATGATGATGTAACATGTCTATTAAAGGCCAAGGGGTTGAATTAGCAAGGGGTTGGAGATTTTTGGCAAAATTGCAGCTCATTGTAAATTCACTGTTTCAGCAAAACAAAGAGGTGTTACTTGACCAACTTGAGATTCTGAATGAGTTTTTAGTGCTTACATATTCTATATTCCTTTCATGTATCTCACTTACAGTGGTTTTCATTTATTTTACTCAGAATTCATCCATGTGATGCTATGACTTCCTTTATAAGTGAATTGGTTGTGTATTTTCATGTTTCATGTGTGTGTGTGTCCTACTAGTAAAGACTCAGACCTGCCTCGACTTCCATGTCAGGTGAATTCACTGAATTACTGAAAGTGTTGACTCCATAAGCCCAATGGCATACTGATATTATTTTCAACCTACATTCATCATAACTAGTTTATTTCCTAAATAGAGTTAGTCATCTATATCTTTATCCCATATCATTAACCCTTGAGAGAGCCCTCTCAGATTGAGGAGGTTAAGCCTCAGTCACAAGATTGGTTTGAAATAGTTACACTGAAGCTGTCTGATTAGTACCCAATCAAGTACAATTTTGGTGATAACAAACACAATAAAATAAAATTATTATTATTAATTATTAATTTTTTATTCATAATTTTTTTAAATTTTCAAATATTTTAAAACTATTTAAAATTTTAAAATTCAATATTTAATTTAATTTAAATAATTATTTTTTCAAATATATTTAAATGATTTAAAATTTTAAAATTAAATATTTAAATTAATTTAAATAATTAATATATATGGATTGCTATTTTATTGAAAGAAAAGAGGAATGCTACTTTTCAAAGTTCTATAAATAATTGATAAAGGTTCCTTTTAACAAAAATTTTATATTTCTTTTTATTTTAAAAGCTTGTCACATTTTACTAACAATTAATAGTTATTAATAAGAGATATTCGTAACTGGATAGTCAAACTATGTATGGTAAGAGAAATTCCTAATATTAATTATTAATTTTTTATTCATAATTATGTTTTTAAATTTTTTAAAATTAAATACTAAAACTAATTCGACTTTATTTAAATAATTAATAAATAAATATGAAATTAAATTTGGATGATGGTGTTATTTAGAGAAAAGAGGAATGTTATTTTTGAAAGTTCTATAAATAATTAATAAGGGACCTCTTTTAATAATATTTTTATATATGTTATTCATTTTAAAAGCTAGTTAACATATCCATATGTTGATAGTCACTGAGAGGATTTGATTAGAGGTTATAACATAAAGAAAATATCTTAAACATTAATTAAGAAAAATAAAATTCATAATGTTATGTTCGTAAGAAATAGATGGATGAGATCAATATACTATAATGTATAGAAATTAAAGATATTGTCCACATGTCGATTGATACTCATTGTATCCATATATTAAAGTATCCCATATTGAATGACAAGTAATCATTCAATAAGATATAACACAAACATCTTGTGAAAACTTTAGTGAACAATGTTGTGATGTTTTCACTTTGCACCACTTTGAAGGTGTAAAGCATCATTATATTTTTATTAGTGGTATAAGTAAATAGAAATTTATAGTTTGTTATTCTTCTTTTTGTTCTATTAAGGGTTCGATGGTGTATGATAAGAATTTGAGATTTGTATAATATTTGGATTATTGTTTATTATGACACCTCATTTAGATACATAGATGAATGGAGAAGAGGATGCGAGAAGAAAAGGCTTCATGGTGGTCACATAAGTAATGAATTGAGTAATGAGAAAAGGATTCCTGAGTGGTTTTCCAAACAATGAAGTGAGAAAAGCTAAGTGGGATGTGAGAGGACATGGAATTAAGAATTCCTTGAGTAATCAAAATTCACTTGTAAGATTCATTAATTTTGTAGTCATTATTTTTAAACAATCTGGTATTTTTGATAGAAGTACTATCCTTGATATTCATTTTGTTATATTTGTACTAATTTAAAATATGAATTTTTGAACTTAAGCTTTGAATGCTTTGAATAATGTGGATAAAATATTGAATAGTGAAACATGAACAAGTAGATATGGTTTGTAATTTTTTTAATGGAAATATAATTATTTTTCTCATATATTTTAAAGAATTAAATTTATCTGGAGAATCACCTATTGAATTCCATAGTTATAAAGGGCCATGAAATTACCACATTTTTTATGACGTGTGCCAAAATGTGGCTAATCACCAAAGACAAAGTTGGAATTGAACTAGGTTGTTATAGTTCAATTTGTGGGAACCACTTGATTATTCTTGCAAAGTGAGCTTGAGATATTGAGAAGTCTTTCAAAGTGAGCTTGAGATATTGCATCTGCCTAATGGAAAAACCCTATAAACAACTTAAATCATCCCTCCAATGCTCCTAGGACACTGTCAAAAGGAATTGCAACACTCATAATGGATTTCTTCTACATTTTAGGCAAAGAACATTGATGTGGCTAGGGTTTCTAGAGTGAGGTATAGGGGTTTCAATAGGTCAAATAGTGATCAAAATGAGGATAAGGATGAGATTACCTTGTCAAATCAAGTCAAGAATGTATAAATTCCCCCTCCATTTGCTCAAATCAACTAAGAAACAAGTATCCACCATGAAGCAATGGGACAAAGGGGGAAAGTAGTGATATGTTTCGAAAGTGACTAGAGGATTCCACCTTGCAATAAACCTACATGTAGTGAACCTTCAATATGAGTGTGGATGAGATGAGGGGTATTCTATCAAGGAGCCTAAAGGACCTACATATGTGATAAGTGTCTTCATTAATAAAATGTTATCTCCCCCCCCCCCAAAAAAAATTTGTTTGTTTATTTTTATGTGTGAATGATTAGATGTAGGTATATGCATTTCAATTTGAATGATTAATGTTCATACCCATTGAATTGGAAGATAGGATTTGTATTTCTTGGCCTTCGTTTGCAAGAATATGTGTTGGAGGCTAGGAAAAAAATTCCAAGATAAATGCATCAACTAAGCAAAAATAGGGTCAAACTTTGGTAAAAGGTATGCAATAGGCCACTTCCATTTATCTTTTAAGTTTGCATGCATTCACATCATTAAGGGAAAGGCTTTTGGAAGCTATTTTTTGTCACATATTAGTGACAAAATTGTAGGAAAGACTCTCTGTAAACAAAGGGATGATCCAAGAAAATATAATTGGAAACTCCAATGGAGAGAAATATTTAAAGATTTAGTCGTCCATTTAACTCTTTGGTTGTTTGGTATTAATTCATTCCTTCTTCTTGTAGGTAGCATTTAGGTTCTCTACAACTATTAGGACTAGAAATTTTCCTTAAAATTTAGAGATGTAGACAAAATTTCCTAATAAAGTCTTAGATGTGGTGTTGAAATAGCATTAATGCTCTTTCCAATGCTCTTATATAGTGTTATGATAGCATTGCAACACTTGATGCCTCATAGGAAAAGCATTGATGCCACTACCTTGGAGTTTTTCAAAGGAATTTGGGTACTTTTTCTAATATTTTATGCAAACCTTTATCATGGAGCTCGGATAAGGTTTGGAATTAACTAATCAAATCCTGTACATAGCCATCAAACCTAATATCCACTTGGATCTATTGAATGTGTGGTCCTTTTTTAAGGTTTTTAGCTCAATATTGGGTTTTATTCCCTACAAAGACATTGGGGTTGGGTGAAGCTTTATTGCTAGTGTCCTATACTATGTTTTATTCCTGTTACTATATAGTGTGCTAAGTCTTCTATATTATTTGATTACCCTTTAAATTCCATACTTAGTAGTAGGTGGGTTGTTATTGTTTTGGGTGTTTTTAATTTTTTTCCTTTGGGCTACTTCATTGCAAATTTTGTTTCATATATCATAATTTATTGAATTTGAATGTTCAGGGAGAAAAATAGAAGATAGTGAGGATCATATTTGCATGCATTGAAAATAATAAGATCATCTTGCTTATTATAGTATAGTTTTCATCGAAACAAATTTATGTTGGAAGCTTTACAATATTGAGAGGGGTTGAAACAATATTGTATTTTCTTCCTTTCTTGCACAAATAGCTAAATATTACATTAATTAACCAATAACACATTAGCAGATCAAAAAAACATATAAAACATATGAGAAACTAAACACATAAACATATAACCATGAGAATAAACACATCATTCAACACATGAGACACAAGATGTAAAGTGGAAACACAAAGGGATAAAAACATCGTTCGCTTTTTCTCTCCTTTGTCTTCTTTTCATTGATAAAATTATTATTTTACATATGTGTTGGCCACTACTAGTTTGTAAGCCACAACCTATAAATCATGCGAGCAACTTTCACTCTAGGCCACTAGCTATTGGAACCCACTGGTTCCTGAACTTTGGAAACCATCATCTACTAGAAGCTACTACTCCCATGAGTTTGCAGATTGCCTCCTTCAATAGTCTTTCCATCCACCACTAGAAGGAAGTCACTACTCCCAAGTTCTTAAGCCACTATGTTAAGGATGCGACTACACCATGAATCAACAAGCCACCACTTACCCACAGAAGACCACAACCTTCAATCTCTTTCAAGTGCGTCACATTTCACAATTTTCACACTGAGATCCATTGTATAGACACAAACACCATGGGCCTTGTTTCATCCCATTTTCATACTGGATCCATATATAACTCTAAGTACATCAACAATACAATCAATGCACTAAAACTCTCTACAACTTAATAATCAGTCTTCCCTCAACAATACATCAGAAACAAACTCATACTCATATCACTACCTAAACCACACTACAAGACTCAAACCCTCACAAAAATACACAAAAAAATCAGTAGCATATGCACTAATACATAGACCTCTCTCAATCATATAAATCAATGCTACAATAGTGTACATAATATTCTACCCAAAATCCAAGACTTTGCATATTACATACATACATTCCCAATATTACATGGAATATTGTAAATTTTTGTAGATGTTCTATGCTTGATACAACTTTACTTTTTATCCCTAATATCAACCAGCAATCACATAAACAAGAAAGTAAAATGTTGATAGAACATACCAGTAGATCGACAAAAGACAAGCCAAAAATATATAAGTGTGTTGGTGCGTTACTGCGGTCAACACGATGCTTCAACCAGCAAAGTCTCAATACGGTAAGCCAACCAAGAGTGTCACACAACCCTCTCGAACAGCTAGATCATTCAACCCAAAATTCATCGAAAGCCAACGTCGTCACAGTCAACGGTCAACGCAAACATCAGCAGCAAAAAGTCAACAAAACCCAAGCAAAAGTCAATGGTCAACCTCGATTTCTGTGCCAGAAAATGCAGACTGCAGAAATCATAATTTTGACCAAAGTTGGGGTCAGTTTGACCTTGCATTGACCAAATTCAACGCTAGTAAACTCTGTGCTGAAACCCTAGGTCGAAAATAGAAATTTCTCCTTGCTACGTTTTCCCATGTGTGGATGAAGAAGAGCCTCCAAGTGATCGAACCAATCAAATGATGAGAGAGAATGTGTGAGGATGGTTGATGTGAAAATGACCTCCAACGTTGACCTATTTATATCCATCAATGAGGGTGTGTGACACAATTGTTGGGGCTTCAAGCCTACATTTCATTTTAGGGCGACCTACACATATTTTGAATAAATTCAAAATAAATGTTCTGCTCATCGGATCAAGATGATATTTAGATTTATCTTGCACCTCTCTCAAAGAGGAATCCAATAAAAATATTGGCATCTTCATCTGAGCATCACAACATGGAGTTTTGACCTAGTTGTCCAAAATTAACACTCTCCCTCAACTAGGGAGAACTCCATCCACCTGTGGCATCCAAACATCATGCGTCATCCCACCGTAACTTGCTTTGTTGGATTCTTTATTTCAGAACAAAAGTGCATCAATCACAAAGACATCATTCCCGGCTGACAAATTCATCCTAGAGGTCTGAAACCTCTACAGAACTCAAAGAGTCACATACCAACCCGAAGTCAGTAGGAGGTCTGGAACCTCACTAGACTTAATCCCAGATCAAGTGGTTGGACATGTGCCATCCTAGACATAGAGAGTACGAAAATATATGATGTGTCCATTAGTCTTTGCTACTAGTCTCTAGCTTTTCCCACCTCACTGTCCAAATGAGAGGTATTTCCCATGAGTTTGGGACTCAATGGGTAGGATGCATACGGGGCACAACTCATGAGAGGTGACCAACTCAACATCATAACGGTCGGTCAGAAGCACCACAAAGTTCGGCAAGCCTAGCCTTGTGTGTGCTTATAGCTCTGAGAAGATATCCCCAAAGCCCCCTAGAGCTCCAAGAGCTCATCGTCCAATAGGGCCCTCAATATAGGGTCTTTCCACGATTCTGATATTCTCACAGAAGGTTAGAAACTTGGCCTTCCCCAGGGGCTTTGTGAGAATTTCCATTACCTGCTCATCAGTTCCTATATGATCAAGCCTTATGACGCCTCGTTATACCATATCCCAGATAAAGTGGTACCTGATCTCAATATGCTTGGATCGATCGTGGAACACGGGATTCTCGGACAACCGAATCCCACTCTGGTTATCACAGAGTATCATGGTGGTATCTATCACATGCTCGAATAGCTCATTGAAGAGCTTTCGCAACCAAACTGCCTCACAACAGGCCATACTCACTGTAATGAATTCAACCTCTACGGTGCTCAAAGCCACCGACTTCTGCTTCCTGCTCATCCATGATATAGAAGCAAAACCAAGTGTGAAGAAACATCCCGACGTCCTCTTACAATCAACCACACTGCCAGCCCAATCGGCATCAGTATATCCATGGAGTGTCACGCTCCCGACAGTGTATCTCAGCCCATGGTTTATCGTGCCCCAAAGATATCTCAATAGATTCTTGCCACCAACCTAGTGACATTGATGAGGCTCAACCATATGTTGACTCAAAGTGTTCACTGCAAAACATATGTCCAGACGGATGTTCACTAAGAACATCAGGGCCCCTACGAGTTGATGATACTCAGTAGGATTTTCTAGCACGGGCCCAGCAGCGCTACCACTCAACTTCTTAAAGTTGAGCTCCATCGATGTTGACACAGACTTACAGTCCAAAATTCCAAATATTTCCAGAAGCTTCACAATATATATTCCATGAGAAAGGAAAATCTCGCCAGGTCTCTGCCAGACCTCCAGGCCTAGGAAGTAATGCATCAGTCCTAGATCCTTCATATCAAACTCAGCAGCGAGCTCCCTCTTACACTGATGAATGAGAGGGTCAGCACTTGTCAGGAAGAGTTCGTCCACATACAGCACCAGAATGAGAGGCTTTTCTCTATCAACCTTGAAGTAAAGGTTTGAATTAGCATTACTATGAGTGAAGCCCAGCTTCATTAGGTAGCTATCTATCCTCTCGTACCAAGCTTTGGGTGCTTGCTTCAACCCATAGAGGGCTTTCTTCAACCTACAAACATGGGTGTCCTGATCTTGGACTTTGAACGCCAGAGGTTGCTCCACATACACCTCTTCCTTTATCGCATCATGCAGAAATGTGGTCTTCACATCCATCTGATGAAGATTCCATCCTTGTGTAGCAACAAGGGCTATGATATATCGGATGGTGTTATATTGGGCCACAGGTGCAAATATGTCATCATAGTCTACGCCTTCCTTTTGAGAGAAGCCACGGCCAACAAATCTTGCCTTGAAATTTTCAGCACTACCATCAGATCCATGCTTGATCTTATAGAGCCATTTCGAGGTGACAACTACTTTGTCCTCCAATCTTGAAACCACATCCCAGACATCATTCTTCATAATGGAATCATATTCTTCGTGCATAGCATCCTTCCAGACTTGATGCTTTATGGCTTCCTCAAAAGATCCAGGCTCAGATTGTACGATTGTACTCATGGCTGCTAGATACCCTTGGTATCTATTCGGCTTCTTGATTTCACGGAATGTCCCCCTTGGGGCCATATGATTCTCGGCATCCTCGAGAGTGTCCCTGACCGATGATGGTATTTTCCTCATTGAAGGAGGTGGATCAATAGGGTCCATCGGTCCTTCAACATCAGGCATCGTCTCATCCTTCGGTTCTTCTTGATTTCCAAGCCTTGCTTCATGATCTTCCTCAGATCTTGGAAGATTGATTACTTTCCTCAGGGAAGAATCTTCATCAAAGGTAACATCGTGGCATATTTCCACTTCCCTTTGACCAGGCACATAGACTCTATAGGCCTTCGAAGTTTCGTTATAGCCCACAAACATTCCCTTCTTTCCAGAAGCATCCATCTTGCTCCTCTTCTTCTTCGGCACATGAAAATAAACAAGACATCCAAAAACTCTAAAATGTGAGACGTCAGGTTTCTTACCAGAGAAAACCTTTTTGGGACTTTTGGAGTCCAGAGCGGAATATAGGCATCGGTTTTGTATGTACACAGTAGTGTTCGCAGCTTCTCCCCACAAAAACTTTGGAAGACCTTGGTCACATAGCATGGCATGGGCAGCTTCCACAATGGTCCTATTCTTTATTTCAACAACACCATTTTGCTCAGGAGTATAGACAATTGTGGTCTCCCTCTTGATGCCAGCTTCTCTGCAAAAGTTATTGAACTCATTCGTCTCATATTCAGTGCAATTATCGGTCCTTAATATCTTGATCTTCTTCCCTGTTAGATTTTCCACCAAGGCTTTGAAGGTGTTGTAGCTCCTAGAGACAGCCTTGAGTTGTATAAAGACTAGTGCCTAGGACATCTTAAATGCAAGGAGCATATGACTCAACTGATTGCAGTTGAAAATGTTAGGCTCTCATGCTATTATCGCTCAAATGAATGGTTTTAATAAAGGTGGAACCAAGACCCAAAATTTAAACACAACAACTATGAAAAATGTAGAAACTGAGTACAAACCGCAATAAGTAAATGCATCAGACGACTTTAAAACAAAATTCTGTAAAAGGGGGCCGACTTCTAAAATGAACACACAACTATCAAGTTATATGTGAGCAATGACTATGGCAGAAGATGAAGTAAGATATTAACTATAACTGGGCTTATCCAAGGATAAGAATCCATATATACTGGGCTTATTCAAAGATAAGAATCCATATATCTGGGCTCGTTCAAAGATAAGAATCCATTGTAGTTAGTATCAGAAGAACAACGGAAGAGATAGAAAATGAAACAAAGTATCCTACCTGAGCCATATTTAAAGCGCTATAGATGAGTAAATATGAGTATCTGCTATGATAAATTCACATTTAAACATGGGAGGACTCGCATTCCAGAGCATGTAGATACGAGAAGTATGGAGAAATAAAAAATGAACACTTATATTAAATGACACAGAGAGAGAGAGTTACAAACTAGGAATCATCCCGAGCGGAATCCCTAATTCCGGAAAAACTTCTTATTACTGAGTCCATACGGGATCTTTAAACATCAACTATCAAAGTTCATACAAAAATACATACAGAACACTCGAGCTAGTAAGTCCTTTAGAAAATCTGGAACCTTTTGTTAGTGTTTTCTTCCTGTTTTTATAACCTCTGATTCCTATGCGGGAGAAGATATTTTGGGAAAATATCTTCCCCGCATGCTTGTATGTTGTTTCAGGCCTAAATAAAAAACAGAAATGATGATGAGGTAAAACTGCCTCTCATCATCTTACAACACAGGCCTAAAGTCGTTTCTAACTGAAATGTAACAATTGACTAAACTGAAAGTAAAAAATGCAAGAGTGAAATAAGGATTTCACCCGAAATGACAAAGTGAAAAGGACATAAGGTAAAAAGGCCACACAGGCCCCTTCATGGATTATCATTGTTGTTTGATGAGGCAGAACCACTGCTGCTGTTGGCGAAAGAGACATCGTTAGTCGTGGGAAGGACTGGCCTTCTGCGCTGGAGGGTCTAGCACTACTGGTAGTGGATGAGTTGGCCTTCTGCGCTAAAGGGTCTTATAGAATGGCCAATGGTCATGATCCATTGACTAGGACGTCGAATTGACCCTCTGCATCTTTTTTCTCTGCTTCCTGGGTGTGGAGGATCGTCATCCTTGGCCTCAAGCTGCTGTGATTGGCTATGAGACAGCCTGTGTACTTAAAATACCATGAAAACCTGCACAGACAACAAACCAGTTAAATAAATCCTGTGATGAGGGGTAAACTGCTTCAGAAAGCTCGAGTGAAGGCAGAGGAGCAGTGCGAAGGCAAGGAATGTAGCGGAGGTGTTTCCATGGAGAAAACATGGCTTAAATATGATTTGGCACAAAGTTATGCAAAGGCAGTTTTGCAAAAACCGAAGTGGTTTTTGCGCTGGTGGGAGGCAGTAAGTTGTAATAAGAGAAATGGACACGATACAGTTAGGTGGGCGACGCGTGTCCTCACAAAACCACGCATTTCATGTGGAAATAGCACGATCAGGTTATTTGATGAAATGAACGTGAAGAGGAACACGGACCATCTGATCATAGCAATCTAGAACAACGGCGGAGGAAGAATGCGATGGACGAACCTGCGCAGTCGAGTGGGACCGGCACTGACGTCAGCAATTTTTTCATGTAGCGAGATGATCAGTTGCAGGGTTATAGAAGCGAGAGCGATGTGGGCCATTGGATGAGGGAGATCAATGGTCCAGATCAAAGCGGGGGGGTGCAATATTGGATGATTTATCGGGAAAGTAGCGATCAAGTGATGGAGTGAGGACTGTTGGATCATGATGGACATCAACGGTGAGGATCAACTGCGAGGGCGCTCAGGGGTACAGATCAAATTCTTGGCCTATGCCTCTGCAGTAAATCTTAGCCGTTGATCTGAGATATTCCGTAGTCAAACAGGTCAACTGCAGAGGCACTCAAGGTGTTAACTCATGCGCTGATAGTGCCTCTGGGTAGAGCGGAAGATTGGCGATGATCGTTGGATCAACAAGATCAGAGGTGGAGATAATGTGGGATAAAAAATGAGCGGGGTAAAAGGAAAAGGTGCGCTGGCCGTTGGATCAGGATGATCAACGGTCCAAAATGCATCGCAGAATCGCACAAGGGCATGAATGGTGTGAGGGGAGGGGTGAACCGCAATGCAGCGATGAAGCGATGATCGTCCGATCAGGAGAATCGATGGTCCAGATCATATCGCGGCTTCGCATAAATGAATGGATGAGGCGGAGGATAGTGAAAAAGCGAGACAGCGTCGATCATTGGATCAATTGCAATCAACGGCTCAGATTATATCAGTGGGGAATGAACATCGGCGGTGAAAAAATAGAGTGAAAATGGAGTGCAGCGATATGCAATGTGTGATGGATGGGGGTAGCGCGATGGAGCGATGACTGTTGGATCTGCGGGAGGAGATCAACGGTCAAGATCGCGTCGGGGTTTCGCACATTGGCGGAGAAATACAAAGTGAAAATGGAATACTGCGATGTGTGATGGAGTGAAGACCGTTGGATCTGCGAAGATCAACGGTGGAGATTGCGTCGAGGTTTCGCACATCGGCGGAAAAGAGTTTGGGAATGAGAACTTTGGATGGAGCGAAGTGCGATGTGCGATGGATAGGTGACGCGCAATGGTTGTTGGATCTTGGGGAATGGACGGTCCAGATCTTATCGAAGGATCGGCCATCGGCGAAACAAAAAACTTGGAAGCGGGAACTTGGAAAGAGCGACGTGCAATTTCCAATGGGCTTAGTGCTCAGTCACGGGGCCCAGTCTCATGGCAGAAAAGGGGCTCGGGCTTAAGCCGAAAGGCGCTTAGAGGCCTGATATTCTAAAATGAGCACTTTTAAAGCAAAAAGGTGGATTTTTAGCCTTTTCAAGGGTTCCGATAGGTGAAAAAGGGGCTTTGACAGTCCATGCAGTCTTTGTTGTATTTGTTTTGCAGAATAAAGCTCCTTATCATTAGACATCCCAGCTCAATGAGGGAGGTCATAACAACAGAAGGTATGGAACGACATGAAAGCCTCATCCTTCCTCTTCAAGAAGTATATCCAGGTTTTGCGAGAGAAGTAATCTATGAATGTCATATAATAAGAACATCCTCCCAAGGATTTCATGGGCAACGTACCAAACAGATCAGAATGTACTAATTGCAAGACATCAGATGTCTTTGTGACACTTGAGGGGAAAGGTACCCTTGTATGCTTTCCTTCGTCACAACCCCAACATACACCTTCATGATCATTTGTGAACTCGGGCATCCCCGTCACAACCTTTCGTGCTTCGGGAAGGGCTTTGTAGTGAAGGTGTCCAAACCTTTGGTGCCATAGTTCAGTCTGTCGGATAGTATCACGTCATCGCTCCTATTGGACTTCCTCCAACCTGGTAGAGTGTATCAACTCTAAACCCAATCGTGATAGCTTCCTTGAAACTCTTCTTCCAGATACGCACCTTCCCATCAATGAATTCCACATTGAAACCTTTTTTTTCCATGGCCAAAATAGACACAAGGTTCTTCTTCAAATCAGGTACATATAGTACAACTTGCAAGCGGGGGACTTGACCTTGAGACAAGTTGAGGGTCACAGTCCCTATCCCTTTCATGGGATTTGTGGCATTATCTCCAAGGATAATTTTCAGATTAACATCCTTCTCAACCATATCAGAAAGTGCTTCCTTGAACCCAGTGATGTGCCTTGAGGCACCACTATATATCAACTAGACATCCATAGTGTCGGGTGGAGATGTAGCAGAGAGGGCAGATACAAGAATGAATTCATTTCTTTTATCATCAACAACATTTGATTCATCATACCTGGAATTTCTTGACCTTTTTTATGCTTGCCCATTTCCACCGAAGGGATCCTTCCTCTTTCCTTTGAACCTGTTGTTCCTTTGATTTCCATTCCTCTTGTTGTTGTTGTTGTCATCATCATCAGGAGAATCCTTCTTGAAAGGGCATTGTCTAGCATAGTGGCCGCGCTTGTGACATATGTAACATTTACCTTTATTCCCTTGGGCCCCTGCTCTTCTTTATTCCTCATACCACCAAAATTCTTCTTCTTAGCACGAGCAGTGAAGGTAGCATTTCCTTCATTTTCATATTCCTTCATCCTTGTCTCTTCTTGTACGCATCTCAATAATACTTCGTCAAAATCAGGTATCACATTGTTATTGAGAATGGTAGTATTGAATACATGCCATTAGGATGAGAGACCTCCAAGTGAGGTGAGAACCATCTCTTGATCAACTATTTTCTCCCCAATAGCCAGAAGATTATTCTTGATTTCGGTCAGCTTCAAAAAATATGATTGAACGGATTCATCCCTACCTTTCTTCAGATTCTTCAGTTGGTTCTTGAAGAATAGGAATTGATTTGCATTGTTTTCCTTGAACATGTTGAACAACTTATCATACATCTCCTTGGATGTGCCCAACTCACGGATGTAGGCAACCAGACTCTTATGAACTGAGTCCCTGATCATCAACTTTGCTTTGATTTCCCCCTTCTTATACTTTGACTTAGTGCCAGCAAGTGCAGTGGATGGAGGCTCTTGTATTTTACCCTACACATATTCCATGACATCTTGGTCTTCCAACATAAGATCCAATGTCATCTTCCAGGCATGGAAGTCTTCCTTCCCAGTCAATTTGTCATCAGCTTTAAAGCCATTGTAGTTTGAGGTACCCATGCTCTTCTTCGGTGATTGCTACAAAATTGGGCTTTGTCTTCACCTCAAATCTGATACCATGTAAATTTTTGTAGATGTTCTATGTTTGATGCAACTTTACTTTTTATCCCCAATATCAACTAGCAATCACATAAACAAGAAAGTAAAATTTTGATAGAACATACCAATAGATCAAGAGAAGACAAGCCAAAAATATATAAGTGTCTTGGTGCATTACAAAGGTCAATAGGATGCTTCAACCAGCAAAGTCTCAATACGGTCAGCCAACCAGAAGTGTCACACAACCCTCTCGGATAGCCAGATCATTCAACCCAAAAGTCAACTAAAGTCAACATTATCACAGTCAATAGTCAACGCAAACAACATCAGCAAAAAGTCAACGAAACCCAAGCAAAAGTCAATGGTCAACCTAGATTTTTGTGCCAGAAAATGTGGACTGCATAAACCGAAATTTTGACCAAAGTTGGGGTCAGTTTGACCATGCGTTGACCAAAGTCAACGCTGGTCAGCTCTACGCTGAAACCCTAAGTCGAAAACAAAAATTTCTCCTTGCTACGTTTTCCCACGTGTGGATGAAGAAGAGCCTCCAAGTGATCGAACCAATCAAATGATGAGAGAGAATGTGTGAGGATGGATGATGTGAAACTGACCTTCAACGTTGACCTATTTATATCCATCAATGAAGGTGTGTGACACAACTGTTGGGGCTTCAAGCCTACATTTCATTTCAGGCCGACTTGCACATATTTTGAATAAATTCAAAATAAAATTTCTGCTCAGCGGATCAAGATGATCTTTAGATCGATCTTACACCTCTCTGAAAGAGGAATCCAATAAAAATATTGGAATCTTCATCTGAGCATCATAATATGGAGTTTGGACCTATTTTTCCAAAATTAACAAATATGGATAGCACAAAGAGGCTACAACAAACTATATGATGACAACCATAAAGCAATTACTATAGCATGGTACCCCTACAATCACAAACATTGTCAATCATAAACAACACAACCAATGTACTATTAACTCCATGCTCAGCTACAGGATCTAATCCAAATCTCGCTACCACTAATCTACCTCTGCAAACTCTGTCTTATATCTGCTATAGGTGATCTATTACTACAATCCTCACATTCATGCATGTTGATACCATGAGATGCTCATGCGCTACACTCGACCCAACTCTTGCAACCTCTATCTACTGCATTAACAACCATTCTTCCATCGATCCAATACTACACTCTGTGCACTTGGTCATATTACACCCTCAATCAATCAAACCTCAAGTAGTGAAACTCATTGTATATTTTAAACTTTTTCTGCACAAGGTACTAGTAATTACATTGCATTGCCTCTACATATATTGAGCTTTAATGCACAACAATCCACCCTCGTCATTCTTCCATCACTCAACACATGTGTATAGGTCACACACATTGGTTCTAATTACCTTTCTCCACACATGTGCACAAGATCTTAATTATCTCACTCATAAAACCACATATTCATCCTCTGTCCAAACAATGAATGCACCAAGCACTATTATCTCAGCCATGCACACTTCTAACTTCTTCCCCATGCAAATATCTATCTCTTAAGCGCATTATGGTTCTTTTTCTCCGTCGATATGTTTGCACATTATCACATACTATCATAAAAAATAAAAAATAAACCACAATCCATTGCTTTTCTATTTAATATATATGCCAATCATTGCATACAATGGACCAAAATGCACCACTAAACCCACAATATCACTATAAAGGCATCATGACCATACAGAAAACTAATGCGACCAGATCCAACTATTACTAAATGTTAAATGTGTTTACACCATTGAGAGTCCTCATCCATAGAGCAAAAATCATATCCATACATAGTTAATTCGATCCATTCTGCCTTTGAACAATTCACGAACAATTCGATCATTAACAAAATAATGTAATCAATAACATGGAGTACTATATCAACACACAACAAAGATCACTTGATACCACTACAACAATCAATTGTTAAAACCATTCATTTCAATATATATTCGTTGGAGATCAAATCAGGAGACCAAATCAAACCATAAATTCAACAGTCCATAATTAATTGTGTTCCATATCAGGCCATATCCACACATCGTTGAAGAACAATCAAACCATGACTCTGGCACTTAATGAATTTAAACCATTTAGGGACCAGCTCGATCAATTTTTGGTATAGACCAAATCAAGCATCACTTCAACAATTAATTGTGTTCATATACTAGTTGATGACCAATTCAACTCACACATTGAAGACCAAGTAAAACTCATGGCTTAGTGTTATTCCTTGGGAAAATATTTTGTGGGTAAATGGTGAATTACCAAAGTATCAAATTCTGATAGAAAACATAGAATTACTAGAGTATCGAATTTTGATAATTGGAGTCTTGTAACACAAATGTAGACAATCTAGTACTCCATGGTTGAAAGAAATTCCCTACCTCAAATGGTTGACTGACCCAAGGTTGACATTAATGCCAACACCATGCTGCCAACATTCTCCCCCTTTGGCATTGATGTCAACCTACAACCACAACCACCAAATTGACTTCATTCATCTCCAAATAGTTGGTCTCACACTGACAATAAACTCAAGTGGCTATGTCACTTTACCCCTTTGACATTAATGGAAAAGGGTGGTGAAAAACTTGCTAAAACACCATGTTGACAAACTATACAACATGTTGCTACCAATAGGTAGGGTTGATATCGAATGATTTGTTGATGACATCAGACTAGCTACCAACAACTGCAAGATAATCTCCTTGAAGAAGTTGTGGGATTAGATATGTTTCCCATGTGGGTGGATCTAAGCCACAATTATTCCGCCAAGTCATTTTGTTGCAAGTGATAACTTTAGTGGCCTATATTTAGGGAACCTACATAAGTGACTACAAGTTGTTTGTGCTTATGATACCTGGGACAAACATTTGTTAGAACTCACTCAAATCCCCCCAAGATACCCACTAATAATAAAGAGTCATTATGTCGAGCGTTGAGAAATTAAGTTAGCGGTCATTGTAACAATACCTTCATAGTTAACGTTGGCCCTCATCAACCAAGATCAAACTGGTAAGGCCCCTTTAGTCACTTGATTTGCTTGTTGTTCTTCTTAGATTTGTTAGGAGTGTACTATTTCATATGAGTCTAGTTGGCTATAAGTGTCACTATTATGTTAGTGTAAAACTTTATTTTTCACCATGGGTTGACCCCATAGCTAAAATATACTTAGACTTACCTAAATCAAAGGGAACCATTATTGGGCATGGAAAATTTAAGGAGTGAAATCTCTCTAATAGAAAATTTTCAGTGTTCAAAATTTTGGGGGGTGAATTTTTATTGAGTAGATCCTAATAATGTGTGTGTGTGTGTGTGTTATATCATTCCCCCCAATAAAATAAATAAATGGAAATAGGGTTCACCTTCTCAATTTAATGAAAAAAACTTCCAATTCACAGGGATTTTTTGGAATTTAGATTTTTTGGTACATGGTTTATGCAAAATTTTCTCAAACCAGGATGCTTTTGGAACTACTTCATCGACATTTCCATGAATTGGGGTTTTATGGAAATTATTTTACCCATGGATGTCATTTAGGAAATGGTTCTTCCCATCTAATTTTCTATTTACCCCTTCATTTCTAATTTGGCCCATGTATTATTTTCATGCATTTTGGGGAACAATTTATTCCATGAATTGTAGATTTGTTTGGATGGTTAGGTTTTATGCATTGAGAGTGACTTAACCATATTAAATATATCCATACCTCTTTCATTGATTGCAATGTTTCAACATAGTTATACCATTGGGAATCAATTTTTCAGCTAGTGCTCCTAAAATATGAGAATAATATTATTTTGATAACCTAATTCTATGAGGAGTGGTAGTTCCATTCAATATTTACCATATTTCTTTTTAATTTGTGAATTTCAATGCATATGTTAGTCCTCTTTCTCCGGTGGTATTTTAAGAAATTTTCTCTTCCACATTATTTACTAATGATTTTTTACTTTCCTTTGGATTTTAAATCATTATGTATATAGGTGATATCATTTATTTCAAATATTTATATTTCATTTGTCGATATTTTGAATTCTCCTTTCTTCCTAAGTATTGGAATATCCATAGAATTCACTTTGGTTACTAAATAGATTTATCCTAGCTTGTGGAGCCTTGAATATCAAATGCATTGTCTTCATTTTATTTAAGTTTTTGTTGACATGGACATGAATTTTAACCTACTAAATTTCCTTGCTCCAAGAAGCATCCATTTAGGGAATACTTGGCAGTGTAAATAGTTTTATTTTGATCACATGTTCTCTTTTTTTCTATTTACCTCCCTTTCTCCCTCAATTAATCTTTAGTAGTACGTGCCATCATCATTCCAATTTTTTTCACAATGTATGTACTATGCTTGATAGTAAGAGGATTGATATTGAATCCATTATTATGAACATAAGAACGAGTTTGTGACACCTTTGTTTAAAACCAATGTTGGCAACATTAAGATGATGTCAGTTTTATCATATAACCTCTCAGAAGCTTGGTCATAGTTGTTAGTTCTCCAAAAAACAGACAACCATTTTTTACACTTCTCATTTTTATGTAATTATATGTAAAACAGAATTGATCATTAGGATCTCTTCCTCATTTTTTAGTCTTTGTCTTTCCCTCATTTTTAAGGTTTCCATCTCCCTCCTTATGAAGAAATTATCTTCTCTACTAAACCATTTTTGTAAAATATAAAGAAGAAAATAATAAAATGTTATAAAGTAGTTTCTCTTCAACTCCTTTAAGGATCTATTTTCTTTGATACCATTTTGACATAGATGAAGGGGTATTTTTAACTAATCCTCTTTCTCTTGTGGTATTTTAAGCACTTAGCTTTTCCACATTATCTATTATTGATTAATTAATTGACTTTGGATTTTAATTCATCGTGTAACTAGGTGAGACTATGTATTTCAAGGGTTATAATTTCATATGCTCGTATTTTGTGTTCTCCTTTATTCCTACTTATTAGAATCTCCATAGGATGCTTTTTTTTGGATTTTCACTATGTTTATTGAAGAAATTTATCCTATCCCATGGAGCCTTGAATATCAAACCTATTGTTTTCATTTTTTATATATATATTTTTTCATAAGGACATGAGCTTTAACATATTAAGTTTTTTTGCTCCAAGTAGCCATTTTGGGAATACTAGGCTTTGTAAATAGCTTGTTGTTGAACACATGATAATTTTTTCCCCATTGATCCCCCTTGATCCATGAATTTCATTTTAGCAATAAGTATCATCATTATAACCCCATCACTCCAATATTTTGGTGCATTGTATGGACCAATGTTTGCAGTAAATAAAATTGCTATTGCATCCATTCTTTTAAACATAAGCATAAGTATGTGACCACTAGGGTGAAGTCAATTTATTGGAAGAATATCCTTGGAGAGTGAGAAGCTTGGTAACCTCCATAGCTATTATTTCTCCAATAAATAAACAAGTATTCAACCATTGAACATTCATCCACCTAATAACTTATTTAAACATTTTCTCAGCCTCTTTGTTCTTATCCAAGAAAGAATGATTTTATTTCTCCCAAATTCATAATACTCAAGCTTAGTTATCAATATAACTCTTCAAGAAAATGTTCATTTTTAATTCTATCAAAACTCCTTCATTGCTTCCAATATAGGTTGGAATGAACCCCTCACTACCAAGTAAAATGGATTAATGATAAAGATAATGGCATATTTATTTTTTTAGTTGTACCTCCTTAATATAGATACCAAGTGAATTGCTTATGTTCCAATATTATCATTCAACCTATAACTAAAAATTTCCATAGATTATTTAAGATGGGTAACTTAAAGTATATATGTAAAAGTAATTAACATCTATATGATTTTAGAGATATTGTTTCAAACCACCTGTACCATTTATTTATTTTTCCTATTTATGCTCAAGCTTGCTTATTTATGGGTTGAAATTCATTTATTATTTATATACACTACATTAAATTTTAGTAGACCAAATATTGTTCGTGTTGATTATTAAAGCAGCTATTAATTTGGCAAAGATATTCACAAATGGAAGGTATCATATGAATAATAGAATGTGAATTCCCAACTTATCATATTTTCATTTGTTAAACCTTTGGGCCTAGATGGCCAATAAAACAAAATGTTTCAACTTAAGTGATACGGCATGCGTTCTTGACTAGTGAGATATTTTATAAGATATTACAGTCCTTGTGTATATCAATTATCTACCCTAGGTGATAGGTTGTAAATACAAATTATGCTTAGATTAAAAAAATAAAAATAAAAATTGTTTTATAACAAATCATATATTGTATGGATTTTTTAATTGAAATAAAAGTGCCTTCTCTTATATGTTAGTTCTAATTTTTTCACAGAAAGTCCAATAATTTAATTATTTATATTTTCTTCTTCTTTTTCTTTTATGTAACTAGGATGATCTTAGGTCAGGGTCAACCAACGATATATTCATAGTTGGATTCTATCGCCAAGATTTTTTTAAGCTTGGTTAAGCTTGGATACCCCATGGGATAGTTTAATTCTATTAACGGTGGTTTCTATCCTCAAACCCTCCCCATGGGGTTTGAACCTAAGACCTGGTGGGGACTAAACCCCACTCAACAATTGGTATACACCTTAGGGGTAATTTGACTATTTATAACAATGTTATTGCTGGTCTTTGATGGCACATGCTAATACTGTAAGTTTTATCATATTTGTATTGATTAATAGAACATGGTTGTTATGCATAATTATTTGTAACATCCCTTGTTTAAACCCTTCTTTTTATAATGTTAAATGTGACTGCAATACCAACATGGAGAACCAAGGCTAGTTGATACAATGATTAAGCATTTACTAATTATTATTTAAAATTAATCAAAATAAATGAAGGAAGGAAATCCTTACAGATCCTTAGTTTGAGGGAAGTTTCTTTCTCGTGTGTTTTAGAATCCATACCTAGTCGAATTTAATGTTGAAGCCACTTACAAAATGGGGAAATCCATTACTTTAAATATTTTATTGTGATGTGATTGGGTAAGAACTAATTTTTTTTTACAATCATTATGAAGATAGATTGGGGCGATGGATTCATATGGTGGTTCCCATTCCCCTTCTCCCCTCACAGATCAAGGAGACACCCAAAGCGACCCTTCATGAAAATAGACGATCAGAAAATTATGTGCTCTGTCATATGCATAAACGGACGTAGATGAAAGATACATATACACATAATAGAAGAAAAACATAATTGGTTTTTGATTGTGTGTGGGAGTTTTCTTTCTCTCTCTCTATCTGGTGCATGGGAATTCTCATTCTCCTAAAGGAAAGAAGGTTTTCAAGGCTTTTCTGGATGATGTGGACTTTTGGAGCATGACATAGATGATCATGCAATGTTAGAGTTGATTCTTGAGATTGTGCTCTGTGACCTTAGGTGTTAATCCCTGTGATTTTGTGTTCAATGCCATTGGACTATTTTTTCTAAGACTATGTGGTTAATGGTAGGCTCAATGGATGATTGAATCACTATGGTGTTCATTGTGTAGTTGTTAACCACCTGGATAGGGTAATTTGATCCATTTTGGTGCTTGTTGGAGAGTTGTTAACCACATGTATAGTGGATTGTAGACCCCTATGGTGCTTTCTATGAAAATACAGCTGAGAGACCACCTAAAAAGTGGATTCAACCTCCTAGACTAAGCAACATCCCCATATAAACCTTGGGGAAAATACTTGTGGGTAAACTCAGAGAAGTGAGTGGAACACTATGGTTCTTACTACTGTAGGGCAGTTGATAAACCACCTAGACAATGGACCCCATCTCTTGAGTGTTTGACCAAAGCTTTTCTGTGAATCTCCCATATGCAAGAATCTCCTTAGACTAAGGATCTAGCTCATGGGTGGTCAGGTGTAAGATAGATTGTAGTGTAGAAATTCATGAAAGAATTCCTAAAGTCACTGTGATATTCATGGTTGAAAACTATCTTATATATTGATGGTAGTAATGAATGCTTGAACTATGAACGTTGTTTTCATACTTATAATTTCCCAACTATTTTATAAGATATGATTTAAATGAATATTTGGTTGGAGTTGATGATTAATTAGTTTAGGAATGATGTGATAAATCTATGGGTTTATGCACACTCATATTATTATTGTGACTAAGCACTTTAACTAGCTTAATATCATGATATTCATATTGTTTAAAACATTGTGGTAGCCTTCTAGGTAGTCATACAAACCGATATGTATCCTTGAAAATGAATTAAGGAATCCTATCCTATTGAAGAAGTTAACCTGCAACATACAATAGAGTTGGATTTCTTTGCATGTTTCACCTTGTACAATGTTGAATATGTGTGTATTTGGCTTTGGAGCCATTCCCTTTCTCTTATTCTAGACATGGTGTAGTTTTGGCCCTTATTGGTGCCCCCTTTATCTTATTCTAGAAATGGCATGGTGTTTTTGGCAATTAATGTTTAGGCCTTAGCCATATATTCTAGGAAATTTAGCATTAAGTATCTTTATCCATTACCTTAAGAAATTCCCCATATTTTCATTTTTCCCATTACCTTATCACGTTTGCAAAATATAGAGATCTGAGGTTTGGGACTAGAAGGGAGTAATCCTTTTGTATCAACCCAAATTTCATCTGAGGCTAAATTTCTCTTTTCAATTTCCTTTCACATCCAAGATGTGAAGGTTGGAAATTATCAACATTAATTAGAAGTATGGATTTTATCTACGGTCATATTTCCCCATTTAAGTTTTGTTTGCATCTAGGATCCGAGGATCCAAAGGTTAATAATATCCAATACCATTGAGAATGTCGAATTATCATTCAGATTTGGATTTCCCCTACAAAATTTATTTGTATCAGGGATTTGAGGATTTCAGGTTGGGAAAGGACCAACACTTATGTGGAGGTGTAATTATGCTTGGAATATATTATCTTTAAGTGGATTTGGATCCGGGGATCCAAGTGTGGCGGGGGAACACACATTTTAAAGGCCCAGGTATTACTTAGGTCGCATATATTTTGATGGGCCCTACACCAGATTCAATACATGAGGAACATATCCGAGGATACAGAGATCTGGGTGTGATGAGGGTGCACACCTAGGTGCAGACCTAGATATTCCATAGGCAGGATGTCAAATGGTGGGACCTGCACCATATTAACCTCACACTCGCTTCAGGTTTCGGGATCTGAGAAGATGACAGATGATTGCACAAAAGTGCAAGCCTAGATCTAGTTAAGCTTGGATACACTCGTGAAGTAGAAGAGGGTCAATGGACCCCATGTTGTGTTGATGTGGAAGTTCCATGGGGGTTAGTCAGGGGCTGCACGGATTCCACATGATAGCATAATGATGATGTTGACTAAAATAATCGGTTAAAATTCTGATGGGAATAACTTTCAATTTAGGTGTCAAATTGAGGTGAAATTTATATCAACAAGCAATGAGATGGCGATACCTATTTTAAGATTTGAATACTTTAAGAAAAGAGGTTTTTTTAAACCCATCTTCATATCATGCCCATGAGATCGAGTCAAAGTAAATAGGTAACACCTCCCACAATAGAGATAGGACAAGGGGGTGGGATGGTATGTTACATTATTTGCATCTAAACTTGAATTAAATTGGTATACTAGTATATATACATCTTAACCATGGATTTATATATTAATACCCATCCTACATTATATTTTTTATTCTTTTTTCAAGGAAATAAATCTGCCTCCTTCTAAGCTTAAGGGATAGAGTGAGGTTGATGGTACTATGCCAACCCATAGTTATACTCACTTAAGAGTTCACAAGGGTTGAAGCCAATACAACAATATTCATAGGCCCATAGTCATTACAATGATATTCATCAAGGAATTATAGCTCATCATGTCACTAGCAAGGATTTGAACTTGGGTGGGGAAGATAATAACCATTTTTCCCAACCACCCAAGATAACCCCAATTGACTCATCCTACATTAAATATAACATAATATATGTTGTATATATATTGATACAAATTTTAGTATATGATATATTGTTTAATATATAATAAATAATTTAACCTCGATGGGGGTGGATGGCATCGAATTTCACATAGTCTGATGTGGAGTGATTTTTTGTGAAATATATCCAGTGAACGCGATGGAGGAGGCCAAGACAATTGGCGAAGGAGGTTATGAACCCTCAAGAAGTATGTAGCAAGTTTTAAAGGATGGTTCCTTGTTTTATTCCATTTTTTTTGTATTCAGGTTATGAGAGATATGGAGGGTGGTGCAAACATCGTGGAGTATGCATAGGCTACCACCCTATGGACGCTCACTCGCTTGAGAATCTCAATCTGGGTAGTTTTTATTGGGGGTAGGGGATTTCAGTGCTTCTTCAATAGTGGAATTCTCCACTTGTTCTAGGACACTGACGACAAGGCGCTCGCGGTCTCTCTTATAGGTTTGTTCTCCGAGACAAGGGGAGTTAAAGTGGTCCTCTGGCTTGTGGTAAGCACCAATTGGATGGTCTTGGTCTCGCTTGTAATGTTTTTGGTAAGGTTTCGTGTTGGCTACCCTACACATACTTGTTTGTTTCCAACCCTTTCTGTGGTGGTGCATTTCGATTATGTTATATTTATCTATTTTCGAGCGAATTATGGATGTTGTGTCTACACCAAACCAAGATAGTCTTGGCTCTGGATTTTTCGAGGTTGGAAAATGGATTTGTGTGGATTTCAAGAGTGTGAGGGCCTTCATTGGAAAAGGTGGTCTCTGCATGGGTGTGGCTATGGTGCACCTATTGAGTGAGGGAAATTACGCTAGCTTAAGGTGGTGGTTGTGCATTATGTTGAAGAGGACGGCACCATCCCTCGATTGGGGCTTTGGATGGTAGATCCTAGGTCCAGTAACATTGATTATCATCAGTGTGGGTGCCCTGGTACTTGGATTGTTATGTTGCAGCAAAGGGGTCAGGCCTAGCGAGGAATGGGGCCTTGTGGTCTGTGAAAGGGAAGGAGTGACCAGGCAAGCATGGACGAATTGTGGGGGTCAGGCAAGTTCATTTAGGTGATGACTTGGAGCATGTACAGGCCCAGTCCCCACACTGCGTCGTTCAACCAGTTTCTTTGGACTCCCTAGACCTAAAAATTTGTCTTATTCTAAACATGCTATAGGACATGTGTCAACAATGCCATGATGACTAGAATGAAGTAACTACATTTCTCAATGACCTACAACAAAATAAATAGAATATCCTTGATCGTCTGGATTCTTTGTGATGGGGCCAGAGGCACACAAACAACCTTTTAGATGACTTCAATGCACATCTATCCCATGTGGAGTTTCACACACATTGGGTGTTGGTAAAGCACTGAATGTACCTCATATTATGTGATGTTGGTTGGAATTTGTTCATTTTGTGTGCTTTTTTGGGCTATCCAGTCGACTAGTTTACAATCTTTATGTAAAGCATGGAAGATTTTCCTTAGATGTTGCATTGTTTTTCTAGCAAAAAAACTAGTAAGGTTGAGGTCGAGAGAACAAGGGTCCTTCTAATTATCAAATGTAATATTTTGCAGAATTAGTAGAACTTTTTTGACCGACAAAAAAATAGAATAAATAATTTAATGTATATAATATAATTTTGAAATATGTTTTATGTAATTTAACATATATTTTATATATTGATGTTTTAAATAATTTTATTTGAAATATACTATCTTTGTTATATTATATATTTAAATATGTAATTATCTATAAACTATTACATTCAAATATTTTAAACAATTTGATTTAAAATATATTATATATACTTTAATATAATTTTATATAGTTTAATCGATATTATATATAATGTGATATATTATTTAATATAAGATTCTATATAGTTTAATATAAAATTTAATATATATATATATATATATTAGGATAATTTTGTATATAGTTGGATATAATTTAAAATAAAATTTAATACATATTTTTAGTAGAGTTCAATATATATATTCAATATACAGTATTTTTAATAAGGTGAAAAAAAATTATACTATGCAATCATTTTCCACCTTTTAAAAATTAATGAGGTTATGTATATCAATCACTAGTACTTAGATATATTAACAATGACATTCTTATATCAATCACTAGTATTTAGATATATTAACAATGATATTCTTAGATATATTAACAATGATTCTTTTTTATTTTAATACTAAAGTAACCACAATTGACAAGAATACCAATGAAATGTATATGAGATATTGAATTGAATTTTAGAGTTGAATATTGTTCATTAATTTCCTGGTTGGTGTTAGAACTGTATAATTTGACATAGAGCAATAATGATGGTGTATGAAACAACCCAAAACAATGAAGTAATAGGATATGTAAAGAGATGCAAAAGAAAAAATGGTTTCTAAATATTGAAGTAGTTAAGTATTCATTCATAGTTATATTTGGTACTTACAATCTCAAAGTAGTTGTGTCAATGGTTTTGAAATGTTGCATTTGAAATAAACACCTTGAGATATCTTTTTAGATGCAAAACTCTGAATCTCCACAGTCTTCATTTGAAATAAACACCTTGAGATATCATTGATAGGAATGTTCCCACATATTGTGTTTAATGATGTTTTAGTTACGGTCAAGCCTCATCAAGAATTCATGGTTGGAATTAATGCGATATAAGCCTATTTCAAAGCATTAAATATTGCAATAGGATTATCATTGTTTTCATAAAACCATGGTTCATTACAAAGTACATGTACTAATTATTGTTGGAGCATCACTTAATGTTTGTTCAACATTCATGACATTGTCATTTATGAGATACATTGTTAACTTACTGTGATATTTATGCCTTGTCATAAGGAAATAACTATATTGAATGTTCATGACAAACGCATCTAATGTTTTTTTGAAGTGTTAAAGTATTCAATGCCCACTAAAGATGTCAAGAAGTAAATGATACCTGTGAATATCCTAAATGTATCTCTATCTTTCTTCACGTGGAATTTTAATTTACACATGATCCTTAGCTAAACAAACTAATACTATGGTGCATAATGAAATGTAAATGATAGTGGCAATATAACTTGTGGTTAACCTTTCTAGTTCTTTCAAAAACCTCAATAGAAGCATCCACATTCACCTGATGCTTCCATCTCTTTTGAACAACCTATCATTGAAAGAGATGTCAATTCTTGTGAGAATAAATCTAACATCCAAACAAATATGAGAATAGATTCCTCTAGTGGTCAAAGTGAGATAAATGCATTTTCACCAAAAGTTGGTAATGAATATGTCAAAGCTTTTTCCTTTGAAAAGGATACAATCCATCCAGGGAAAAGGAAAATATGCCAATGGGACATAGGGTGAAACTTACAAGTAGGATGGGTCTCAAAATTTGTATATATTGAACCAAAACTTCCAAAAATGAGAATGAGAGCTCACGAGGAGTTATATGTAATATATGTAGTTGCAATAGTGGCAATGAAGTTAGATACAATAGAGAAGCATGCAAGAAAGGTGTATGATAACATATTTTCAAATCGAAACCTTCCAAGGAACATCAAGGATATTGGATGCTTTTGAGCGATAAGCTAAGATATTTATTGTTGGCTTGCTTTCCCCAGCTGGAGTTTTCCAACCATCAATTTAATTATTAATAAGTGGTATCAAATCCAAACAAAGGGCCAAAAAGGAGAAATTGCTAGTGGTGAAAAAAGCAATATAATGTTTTTTCAAGTCACAAAGGAGCCAAGAATAATCCTTGGAGATGACATCAGTTCATTAGTTCAATAAGAAAACGTAGAGGAAAAGACCAAATCCAATGTAGATGAAACCCATATCAAAATGTTGGATAATCTAGGTGATAGAGAAAAGGAGCATGCAAGTTTTTTTAATTAGATCTAAAAAATTCCCCATTTTAAACTTTAAAGGGGGAAATTGTTAAGTAAAATTGACTATGTAAAAAAATCAAGATTATTAAGTCAACAATAATGGTTTTGAGCATTTGTGACTCGTGGTATTGAGCCCATGAGATCACATATAGTTAAATCATTTAAAAAATTTGAGAATTATTTTATATAACATTTGTGACTCATGGTATTCAGCCCATAAAATCACATGTAATTAAATCATTTAAAAAGCTTGAGAATTATTTATTATAATGTGCCAGAATTAGCTCGACCAGGTGTTGGCCGACTAATCTAATATTGTAAATCACATAGGTTATTAATGTTATTACTATGTGTGTATTTATTAACAAAAAGCCTCACAAAAATCCGATCAAAATCAAAAAATAAAGTCCCATAATGGCCTTTTACATTTCTAAAAAGTCGCATGTGCCACTGTCAGAAAATTTGACAAATGAGTCCGCAACCGAATTTAATTTTCTAAATACATTAGTGAAACTGATAATGTTCGAATTGTTTAGAAATAGATTTCAACTAGTGAGAAATTTATAACAGGCCCATGTTAATCACCTGGTTCTTGTAATTCACCCAATTAATAGTCAGCTCCCAATCTCCAAATAACAGCAAGACAGAGACATTCTTGTCCGCATACACTTGAGAAGTACAAAAAGAGCTTTAAATTATCCTTGGCTATTAGATATTTGAGCTAAACAGGCTTTGCAAGCTGAGAAAATTGAGTCCCACAGATATAGAATCACCTTCCTGGACATGCAAGGATAGCTATATCATTAAAAAAAAAATAGCAATGATATCCCTGTCATAAAAACACAAGCTTCATAAGCTACTAAGCTACCAAACATAAAACAGGTAATAACATACGCACCAAAAAAAAGACCTGAAAGAAAGATCATAACAGAAATTATCCTGTTTCTAAGCTACAAAATCACAATCGTGAAGTTCCTGACAATACACGAGTCTATTCTAGGCAAAGCTTCAAAATCAGTAAAACTGATCAATATTGACAATACACAAGTATATTCTAGGCAATCTTCAAAATCAGTAAGACTGATCCATATAATGCTAATTATGTTTTAAAGAAATCAATCTAGATTAACAATTTACATAGAACCTCAAATGACCCACTTCAACAAATAAACAGAGCCAAACAACCCACTTCAGATAGGCAGTGAAAAGGCAGCTGTAAGACATGGGTTGCTTCAGTTATCATGTCAAACCTAGATAAGTATTGAAAAGTTTGATGTAAGATCTGGGATGCTCTGCCAAAACCATGACAAAGAATGTACAAACAACCAGGGGTAAATGCCATGGATACCCTCATAGAAATTCAGAAGCAATATAGAGTTTGGTCAAGTTGCAAAGGGGCCAAGAATAGTCCATGGATGACTCATCTGGAAATGACAGTTTGACAGTGAGATCATTGGTTCAATGGAAAAATGGAGAGAGAAACACCAAACCAATGTAGACCAAAACCATATCAAGATGGTGGTTGACCTATGTGATAGTGAAGAGGAACATGAGGTTTTTCTGGATTTGATTTGAAGAATTTCCCCATCCAAGTTTAGATAGGGGAATTGTTAGGTAAACTTGACTATGTGAAAGAGTCAAGGTTGTTAATTCAACAATGGTGGTTTTGAGCACCTAGTATTGGTGATCTATGGTATTGAGCTCATGGGATCACATGTAGTTAAGGTCTTTAAAAGGCTAGGGAATACCCTATTGTAATGGGTCAACTTAACTACATTTAAGTCCAGCATAATAACAAATCATATATGTTATTGCTATGTGTATATTAACCAATGACCTATGGTATTGAGCCCATGGGATCACATGTAGTTAAAGTCTTTAAATAGCTTGGGAATACTCTATTGTAAAGGGTCACTTAACTACGTTTAAGTCAAGTATAATAAAAATCATATAGGTTATTGCTATGTGTATCTTAATCGCACATAGGATCATATTTTTATGAGTATGTTTAGATTGTATTTTTGAATGTTATAGAGATTACTAAACATGTGCATTGAGTAATTTTTGAATGTTTTTCTATTTAGAGAATATTTGTATTTTAATTGGGACATACATATTTACACAATCCATCTTGATCTAATTAAATTGTATTTTATAGTGCAAATTAAAATGGTTTTTTATTATTAACATATTTTTACCTATATGTCAATATTTTATTATATATATATATATATATATATATATATATGAATTTGATATGACATAAATTATGTTAAATTTAAGGCTTTTGTGATCCATAATGTAGATGAATGCTTTTCCGATTAATCACATAATTAGGATATGGTTGAAGTTTCGAACCAGTTAATGTGGTTCATCCTCAAAGACCCTGATGAATAAATAGTGGATGCATCATTACCCGGAAATAGCCGTTAAGAACTAGCTGTTAAGAACTAGTAGTTAGGACTAGAGGTTAAGAACTAGCCGTTAGAAAGTTACTTAAAAATTAACATAGATCTTCAAATAGTTTATCTATGTTTGAAGTTTCGAACCAGTTAATGTGGTTCATCCTCAAAGACCCTGATGAATAAATAGTGGATGCATCATTACCCGGAAATAGCCGTTAAGAACTAGCTGTTAAGAACTAGTAGTTAGGACTAGAGGTTAAGAACTAGCCGTTAGAAAGTTACTTAAAAATTAACATAGATCTTCAAATAGTTTATCTATGGTTGAAGTTTCGAACCAGTTAATGTGGTTCATCCTCAAAGACCCTGATGAATAAATAGTGGATGCATCATTACCCGGAAATAGCCGTTAAGAACTAGCTGTTAAGAACTAGTAGTTAGGACTAGAGGTTAAGAACTAGCCGTTAGAAAGTTACTTAAAAATTAACATAGATCTTCAAATAGTTAGCATAGATCCATCATTTAATTATGAAGAAATCTTTCAATAATAATCACATTTTTACTTCTAACTATTTTATAGAATATTCATTTTTTTTATTATAGCTAACATTTTTTTTATTTTTTTTAAAGCACAATTTTTATTTTTATTTTATTAAGCGGCCATTACATGTCCAAAATAATCACATTTGCCAAAACTTTACTAAGATTCAGCCACATAATTTAATTCTTGAAATACACGAGTGAAAACTGATATGTTGGAATTGTTAGCAAAAAAAAAATTAGGAGTTGTCTTTAGGGCGACTTTTTGAAATTTCAGGTGCCGGTGAAAATTTTTGAGGTAAAATTTTCCCTCAAAAACCTCTAGGGCACTTCGATTGTGCAAAGTTAGCAATCAAACTTCTCTTTTCAATAAATTCCTGCCGGAATTTAAAGAAATTACACTGTAAAAAGTCACCATAAAAACCTTCAAAAAGTCACACTAAAGACTACTCGAAAAAATTATGGCAGACCCAAGTTAATCACCTGGTTGTTGTAATTCATCCAATTAATAGTCAGCTCCTAATCTCCGAATACCAGCAAGACAGAGACATTCTTTTCCGCTATACACTTAATAAGTACAAACAGAGCTTTAAATATCTCCAAATACCAGCAAGACAGAGACATTCTTGTCCGCTATACACTTACTAAGTACAAACAGAGCTTTAAATTATCCTTGACTACTAGAAATTTGAGCTAAACCGGCTTTGCAAGCTGAGAAAATTGAGTCCCACAGATATAGAATCACCTTCCTGCACAGACCAGGATATCTATATCATTAAAAACAATAGCAATAATATCCAAGTCATCAAAACACAAGCTTCATAAGCTACTAAGCTGCTTAAAGATCATAACGGAAATTATCCTGTTCTTGACAATGCACAAAATCGCAATCCTGAAGTTCTTGACAATTCACAAGTCTATTCTATGTAAAGTTTCAAAATCAGTAAAACTGATCCATATTCACAATACACAAGTATATTCTAGGCAAATCTTCAAAATCAGCAAGACTGGTCCATATATTGCTAATACTGTTTTAAAGAAATCAGTCTAAATTAAAATTTGACATGGGCTGCTTCAGTTATCATGTCAAACCTAGATAGGTATAGAAAAGTTAGCTGTAAGAGATGGGATGTTCTGTCAAAACCATGACAAAGAATGTACAAACAACCATGGGTAAATGCCATGGATACCCTCATAGAAATTCAGAAGAATCTGCTACAAATAAGTCTTTAGGGTTGGCCTGAACGCTTAACTATTGCAACCATGCCTTCTACAATTCCTGGCCAAGAAAGATACATGCTGCTAAGAAAGATACAAGTGCCAAAAAGGTAATATCAATCCATCGCTCTCCGGATGAGTGCTGCTGCTGAATTCACCTTTTTCCGAGCTCCAACAATACATGCCTTCGTCGGTGAGCCGACCGGTTTACCTCTAAGGAAAATTTCAGCCTCGCAAGATCTTCTAATTCCTTTAATTGATGCTCCTTGTTTTCCTATAACTTTTCCCATACTCTCTCTAGGAACATCTATAACTTGTATAATTTCTTCTTCGGGAGTCTGGCCTTCGTTTATTAGATCATCTGGTATAGGAGGAAGAGGAGGCCAATCATTGAGATTATCATTATTATTATTGACACAGAAACAGCGACAATACAGAGATCCTCTCACATCAAGTAGCCATCGAGAACGAAATTGCAATTTTTCAAACATTTTTTTATAAATGTAAAGCATATAGCGAACATCATCTGCTGCTGACTTTTGCATCAGATCTGTTAAGGGTCTCTGCTTCCAAAATTCTGGAAATTGTTCGAGTTGAGTTCGCACTTTTGCCTTCTGAGGACTTGTCACACCACAATACTCTGCTAGAAGGTCAACAAAAGATATGTACTTATTATCAGGAGGCCTCTTTCTCCCTTCTTGTTGCTCAATAAGTGAATATGCAATCTGGGTGTCAAATACATTATTTAATTTGATCCTATGCTGGAAATACAATGCCTCACTGTCACGTTTGCAATCATGAACCACTTTTGTAACATGAAGAGATTCTAGAGCAGGTTTGCAGGCATTCATTAGTATGTTTCCACCCGCAACTGCATCAACCAGATACACAGAATCCTCAAATGCAAGCTGCATGAGACAAAGGCGACCATGTTGAGATAGATTAACGCCCTCACAATCGAAGCCGATCACAAGTTTCCTTTCCCGAGAAGGTTGAAGAAATGCAAGCGGAAGTTGTGATGGCTCTGTGACAATACGCACAGGTAAATGTGCCAAACGATCCTTCAATTCTTCCATATTACGGTCCAATTCTTCCATATTACGCTCTGGCACTGAAGGATCGGGTTGATGCTGCACTCTTCCTGCTGCTGTGGAGGACCAACACCTCTAACACTACATATGTAACCCAACAACCAACGGGAAGAAGATCAAAGGTCAAGCGGCACTCATCAACTAACGGGAAGATGAAAGGTCAAGCGGCTGGCTGCATTTGTCTTTCATTGTTAAAAATAAATGTATTTTTTTTGGTTAGGGAAAAGAAAAAACGTTGTAAATGTTTTTTTTTTGTTAGGGGAAAGAAAATACGTTGTTCTTTTAATAGTGCATGATCCATATACATTTCCAATAGTCATAAGTCATGTATCTGCAGAACTATTTCAGAAACGACCTAATCTCAAAAGTAGTTGTGCTTTCGTCATATTCAGAAAGCAACAACATACATAAGTTCTATAACATACATAGGGGTTGGTTGTATTGTGTGGTAGAGGAGTTCTTCTCCTAGCACTTGTATAGCACTTGTATTGGAGAGTTTCATATATCAGATGTGCATGCATTTATCATTGAGCTCTTTTTATAGAAAGAAAATCGCTCCAAATCTTCTATTCTTTCTGTGTACTTTTGCACCTTTAAAGGCAATTGTTAGTATATACGTGTGTGTGTGTGTGTGTGTGTGTAAGTTTCACAATTTTAATTAAGAATATCAATTACCCACACTTCAATCTAAAGGAAAACAAAAAAAGACATCGAACTCCAAATGGGCAATTTTTTCAAAAAAACGGTATGCGCTGCCACCTATCCTCTTAACAAAAAAAAATTGTTTCCTTCATAGTAAACATATCCATTGAGCATCGTGCAACTATGTTACATACATATTCATCTATTTACTATTTGCAAAGCATGAACATAAAATAAAGAAAACATGATATAAACATGTCAGCTATGATCATAAATGTTTATTTCGATGCATTGAATCTTATTTATAATGAATAGGTTAGCAACAAATCAGATTCTTACGGCATTAGATAGATCCATGGGTGATTTAAAGGAATAGACTTCCATTTCCAAAGGTTCTCAGTTGAGCTCTAGTATTAAGGATTAAAAATGAGCACAAAATTAGCCACCGATCTTTTTTCATCTGATCCTTTCTGGTTGATGCACAAAACTAAATGTTGTCTCGATTGTCTTTCTTTGTGTTGTAATTAACACCTTTCAGTCCTTCTATCCATCATGTACTCAAATCTATAATACATTTCACTTCCATGATTCTATGATTATACTTGAAAAATTCACTGCTAAACATATATGTTTTGCAAAATCTGATTGATATGAGTTATAAGAGAAAAACGCTCTCTCTTCATGCATGATAGGTGTTTTCTTATACAACATAATTGTTGCAACATGAGCTTGTTTAATTGAATAATAAGATTAAACAAATATTCATGACTGAGACAAAGAACTCTTGTGCATGGTATCAAAACACTAAAAATTGACAGTACATTAAATTAATAAGAAGCAAATGTATTTTTTACAGAGTATATTTTGGAAGCCTTGGATTTTAGGATTTTGATTGCTTGTCAAGTCAAAACATTTGCAAGATGAGTGGTTTCTTTCATAATGCACAAAGACAATTCCCCAATGGTAAATGATCTCCTCCATTATTTTTCCTTTACACAAAAGACAAGGAGTTTTCCAAGGTCTCACACATTCACCTTCCAAAGTATTCCCCAATGGTTTGTCTAGAAGTTTTGGGTGTCTTTACCATGGCAGTTGAAGATGTCCCTAACAATGCTAAGAAATAAAAACTACAAGTATAATATTGAAGATGCACTTTTCAACTACACTCCACATTTTGCGAAATATAAACCATAAATATTAGACACTTTTCCAATCTACAACATCATGGATCCATTCCTCATGACATTGATTTTAATCTACTTGTATGCTTCCATATCAGACGAGTACAACATTACAGGCCTCTCTCTTCATGTGTTATTAAAGAGAAGTAGTTGATCATCAAGAAAGGAAGCAAAAAAAAGTGACCAGAATGTCAAGAAAACACAATGATATTGGATAGGGGAAAAATTGCAACAAAGTATTTCAGCATGCACCTTGATTTACTTCTTGAATCATTTCAACTACCTTTTCCATTTTGGGTTTTTTCGGTGTTGTGTTGTCAGTTCAAAGCAAGGACACTTTGAGTGTTGCAGGCATTTGTTGTCTACAAGCAAAGGACATTGTGCTAAATTTGGCATCAAGATTTTGTTCAGGAGTCTCTTTCCTAGAAGATGCATTGTGAACCCATTTGACCAAATCCATTCCATCACTGAAGACTTCCTCTACTCAAAACATGCCAGTGAGAAATTCAATCCTAGATCACTCCAAATTTATAGACTTTACTAATTTTTGTCACTTGCATGTTATATGCATACTTTGAAAATGTAGGAAATAAGTAAATTTAAAATAATTTTTTAGCCAAAACTACTATTTCCGAAAGAATAAAAATCCTACAGTGGTCAAGATTCTTTACTCCAGTATCTAGGCTCAAGGACAATAGTGACCAATATTAGACTTGATTTTTTTGTCATTCTAAATATCAAGAATTGGCAAGAGATATAGCATATACTATGATCACTACCTGCATCAACTTTCACAAACTATCTCAGCCTATTAAAAGTGTTTTGCTACTTAACATTAGGTTTTTACATTACTAAATTAAACTTCAAGATGAGACATTTAGTACTTAACTCTTTACTTAAATTGGTGAAGACTTTTACAAGTCAGACATTGCATCTTAGCTCGACTATATGAAAAAATATATAAGGGCATATTTTTTTGGAACCTCTAGTTGAGGATTATTCAAATTTAAGAACTACCCCTTTTCTTACTTTCTTTTTTTCACTATATACAAAGTCATTTGCAATAACCATTCATTGGAATGCTCTGTATCCTTCTTAGAATGTGCGAAGGAAATTCATCATAAAACATTTTCATTTATGATATTGTTATATATATATAAGCTTTTGTGATTTGAAATGATTTGAGTTTCTTTTTTTTAAATCTATCACATTGAAAACAAAGAAGATTCATATCAACATTTATCAAGTGTGATACATCTTCAAAATGAATGAATGATGAAACACACTTGATGGTACAAAACATCAGTAGAAAATTTTTCAATTTTATCATTTATTTTGATTTTCAGAGAACCAAAGTTAAGGTTCATAAATAACTTAACACTTTCTCACAAACCCCTATGGATTGAAAGTCCACACCATAACTTGGAAAAACAGTGCCATGGTTCATGCTCAAAGTCAAAACATTGTTAAGAATAATAACAATAAATTGGTTTTTTCTCTGAGGACAGGGTGTCATTTTCCCACCAGCCTCATCATTTGAGACACCTGATGTTTAGGTAAGGAATCTACAATAAAATATTGTGGATGGTTGAACCAGTGAAAAATGAAATTGAAATGGAATGGTCACCCACAGTAAGACATGAATATTGGAAGGGAAAGACAAGCTACACCAATCCAGTGCAAAAGAATGAATATATGGTTTTGAAAATGAATAATGTTTATGTTCTCATGATTCCCTGATGCATAGGAATACCAGAAAAAAGAATAGGATAAGCATCTCACGAGTAGTTGTATATATCCCACATAGGTATCTAACTATGGATTTCAGTAAATGTTTTTTTAACATGTGTAAGATACTTATTGTTTTAACTTGCATTCAAAAAACTTGGCAACTCTGAAAAGGGACTCTCCAGAGGTCCCACTTATCAATATCCCACTAAAATGTCCTTTCAAATAAAAATTTCACCATAGTTCACTCCTTATTATAAGGAATGGATTCAGAATGGTCTCTTTGACTCTTTGGTTCTGTATTGGGAACATTATATATAGTTTTGAGTAAATCTTTTACTTTTCTTTGATCCGGGTCCGTTAGCTACTGGATTTACCCATGATCTTTTACTTATGTGATGTATTATAATTGCATTTTATCAAAGCATTAATGGACACATATGCAGATATGATTAAGAGGAAAACATGTCGACAAGCACACAACTAAATGCAAGATGTTTAATAATGGAGTTCATCCAGTGTGGACTACGTCTCCGGGCCTCGGTGTCTCGATGGTGTTGGTCGCTTCATTTGGTGCTAGAATGGTGATGATGTACATGGACATTGTTTACTTGTCATAGAAGGAAATGTGTGATCCAGGTGGATATCGGTGGCTACCCACCTATTCCATTTGGACTCGGACCATCAATTCTTACAGCTTTTCACTTTCATCACAACTTACTATTTTTAGCAACTTTTCAGGCCCTACACTCCCGGAGCCGTTTTTGGGCCCTAATGATCTAGGTGGATATTGGTGGCCACACACCTATTCCATTTGAAACCCCACCATCAGTTCTTTCCATTTTTAAGTTGCAGCACAACTTACTATTTTTAGCAATTTTTCAGATCCTGAACTTCCGGAGCCGTTTTGAGACCCTAAACAACGTTTTTTGGGGAAACCAGGAGCAACATGGGGATATAGATTGATATTTCTCACTCAAAAGTTGTATCCCTCAGATAGATCTTTCTAACGAACTATTGAACGCTTTCAAACAGAGATCGTATGCCAAAGTTACGTCCCTGGGAAGTTGAAACACCAATTTACCCAAACGGGACCCACAATTTTGACACTTCATCTCCTAGGGTTAGGTTTTTGGATGTTTAGGGTTCTACATTGTTTCTCAATAATAAATAGGCCTGTGAGCCTCATTGTAACACAATGGAGAGGCCTATAGCCGTCACATCTCTTCTCAGAGATACGGTACCAGTGCCCTCGCCCGCTCACTTCCATTATTCCTATAAGCATGTTTCAGTGATTTGTTTTGTAACACAGTTCAGAGGTATGTAGTCGCCATATCTCTTCTCAGATATAAGCCTACCAGTGCCCTAGTTGTTTATTTACATTATGTCTGTAATCATATTTCTGTTATTTGATATTGATTAAATGAAGTATTATTTTCGTTGCATCTCTGTGTTTATGTCTATTTTTGTATTTTATCGTGTTCTTACATAAAACTGGATCAGTGGTATCAGAGCGGTCTGCTCTTTCTCTGTTTTTCTTTGCATGTCCCCAACGCGGTCAGGAAGAATTTTGGGCTCGATCTGGTTGAACCGTTGCAAGATCAGCCTCGTAAACCCCGACGACCCCCCATGGCGGAAGGAAAGGAAGACAAGGGAGCAGGAGATCCAATCAAAATCTTGCTCGAGGAGGCCCTCGAGAAACAGAGGAAGACGATGATGGATAAATTTTCCCAGATCCTTCAACAGCTCCCCACCTACGGCACATATGCATGCAACACGCCTGCCAACATGTCCGCGACATCTTGGACAAATCCAATACCAAGTTGAGCAAAATTTCCCCTCATGGAGGAACTTAACGAAATGGGGACCATTTCTTCCTAAAGAGGGAGGAATGATCCAAGTGGATATCGATGGCCACCCACTGTTGGAACAGGGTCTCCTACAAAGCTGCGAATCTAGTCCATTTTGTATATTTTTTATTATATTTAGTCTAATGCAGGGGTTTTGGAGTGGGTCAAATCCCCTAATGCATTTTAAGTGGGTCAAGGATAGACCAAGAGTCCGCAAACCATGGTTTGCGGACCATTGGATGCGTAGGTTAAAGTAGTATAAGTAGCTCAACCTTTTTGAGCTGTAGGGCGGAGAATGAACTACGATTGGTGCGAACGTGAATTAGTAAGATCTGTTTTGGGTTTTTGGGGAAAGGACTCCTGCTGGCTGTGTGCACGGAGATCCTCAGTCCTGTTGTGTGCGGACCCTACTGTTGTGTGCATAGGTTGGGTTTTGGGTATTGTAAAAGGATCTGAAGGATTAATGAAAGCAGAAGGTTGTTGGAATATTTGAATCTGTTAGTGCGCCTCTATGATATCTATTATGTTATGCATAATTCTATATTGAGCTCCGAAAGAAACTGTGTTATTTGATTATGCTGCGTTGACAATTGATTTGAATCTGTCTGTTATACTTTATGCAAGAATAGCTGTGATAGTTGCTTTATTGTCCTGTGTCTGTTTTTTACTGTGATTATAAGTGGTATTGTACACGTGGATACAAAGGGACCGATAGATCTGAGTTATGTAATATGTGATCTGATATTTGTGAAATCGAACGCAGCTCTGCCTGACTTACCTGCCCTCTCCCAGGGTGTGGAAACCTGGTTCCAGCACCATCCCATACTACTTCGGGTGAGAATTTGGCATGCACAACCAGGTCACTGCTGAAAGGGCCAGTAGTATAGGCGTTTGTTGGCAAACCTGAACCTCCGAACCTGGGTCAGGACCCCTCGAGCCAACAAATCGTTCCGTTTCCGGGACCCAGAGCATTTTGAGAGAGGGATCGGGTAATTCCAAGGCCATACTGGAAACCTGAAAGAAAAGAAATTGATGAATGGTTCGAGCAGTAAGTTCAAGAATTCGCAGTAAAAGAAAACCGCAGTATGAGGTTGATCGCCGAAGAGTGGAAAAATAAGTATACTTTCACAGAGATCTATGAGATCTTATTTGTAACCATTGCGATCAAGCTCCAGGAGTCGATCGCAAGGTTGGTCGAATTTCAGAAGTGTTGGAAGGACGAGCGGGTCACACATTGGACCCCAGAACTAATCTAACAGTTAGAAAAGACTGATAACACCATCACTCGCATGGTGGACCATTGGGTGGATAACGTGCTATGAGGATTCGTGGCTAAATTTTCCATCTATCAGTTCGTCTCCTACTCTGAAGCGGAACGGAGATTCTTCAAAGGATTCAGGGGTAAGTTTCTAAATACCTTACCATTACTAATTAAGATATTACTGTGCGAAAAAAGTATTCTATGCAGCCACACTGAATGAATGACCTCTGATCTGGACGGGAGTACAGCGCGAAGTGGAAAATACTATCGGACCAACCGAGAAGGAGGTAGATCTGTCTACAGCCCGGTAAGAGAAGCAGCTGCGCAGAGTCCTCCAGCCACACTGTTGTCGAACTAGCGTAGGGGTAAGAATTCACCTACACCTCCACCACCAGAAGACGACATGGCTACGCACATGAATTTGCCTACCTTTAAGGGTGTGGGAGATGAAGACATGGATCAGTTCTGGTTTGTCACAAAATTGGTATGGACTGCGCAAAACATAGCTAGTGATGTGGTGAAGAGGGAACAGTTGTCCCTTGCCTTCGAAGGAAGAGATTTGGACTGGTACATGGGGTACATCGGCCAACATGCAAACACAACCATTGAAGAGATTAAGAATGTCTTGAAGTAACAATTCAAGAAGCCTAAGTCCTACTCTCAAATAGTGGTTGATCTAAGGGATTTCAAGCAAGGGCCTTCTGAGTTGATGTGGGAGGTCAATCAGCGACTGAAGAAGGTGATCAGAGAGGGAGGATTTCAGTACGATGATAGACAACACACAGAATGGTTCATTGCTATGCTACTACCTCACCTGCACGTACCCATGGGTCACCAAACTTTCGAATCACCGAAAAAGGCCCTGAAGGTCACTATGAAGCTAGAAGTTGTGCCTAGAGACGATACCCAACTAGGCGTCCAGCAGATCCAAGGACAACTGGGGGCGATGCACATGGAGATCCAGAATCTACAAAAGGAGTGAGGAGCAGAGGCTAGCCCTGAAATATGGTGCATACGATGCAAGACGAATGGTCACACCAAGGATAACTGCCCTTTGCTAACAGACTACATGCAAGCCGGGGGACCTAGTCCGTTGTGCCCTAGGGAATTTGCAGGACCAAGTGGTGCGATGAATTCCGCGTTGCAGGGTTGCATGACACAACCCACTGTCCCCGCCTTGTTGCGTACGTCCCCGAAGTAAAACAACAATGGTGTAGGTTTTGCAGGTCGGTAGGACATGATGAACAGAACTGCCGGACGTATGATCTGATGATCGATCGAGGGAACCTATATATGGTACAGTCAGATCCATCCTCACCAAGATCCCTCTCGAGCGCAGGGGGCTCCCCAGCCAGGGGCAGGGGAGGCGGAAGAGGTGGAAGCGCAGGCTGAGGACGAGGGCAACTAATCTGTTATAACTGTGGATAAGTAGGACACTTTTCCAGGGATTGTCCAAACCCTACAAGACAGTCCTGCCGGTATTGCAGGCAGTTGGACCATGTGATTGAAGATTGTCCAATCTTGATAGCAAAAATGTAGGAGAAGCAGCCGACACCTACGCAGAATGTGCAGAGGGTTAAGGTCGAACTACGAGACAAAGATTCAAGGGTGAATGTCGTAACACGCAGTGGGATGGCCATTGGGGGGCCTGGGGAGAAAACTGCAACCGAGCCTCTGATCTTACCAGCAATTATCAAACAGGAAGGTTTGGATCTAAAAAATGAGAAAGAAACATTTGTTGCAGCTCACAAAGACTTTGCTGAGGCAGAGGCATCTACTTTGCAGCCGCTTGAAGACCTTAAGGCAGATGAGGAAGTCAAACCCTTTTTACAGGCATGTATGAAGCTATTGCGCAACCCAAAGGTTGTGGAAAATCTTTAGGCATTAATATATAGCTGCGCAGCATGACCTATCCTCCCTCCGGAAGTCAAGGACATCAACAAACTTTATAGATATAAGAGACGCACTGGTAGGGAGATGCAGTTGACTGCGCAGATTGGTGATTACGAGATGGAATGTATTACCTAAAAAGACTTGGCAACGAATGGGGGAACCTAAGTTGGAATGATCCACTATCCAGCTGTGTATGGCCAATCAACATAAGATCGTACCCTTGAAAAGATTATCGAAGATTGTGGTGGATATCGCAGGGGTTAAGGTCCGGGCTGATTTTGAAGCAATTCAGATTGTCGAAGATGCGGACCCCTACCTTGTGCTCCTGAGCTTGGATTGGGCCATCGATATGGGGGGCATCATTAACCAAAAGAAGAGAAGCGTGGTATTCGAAAATAATGGTACAAGGGTAATTGTACCATTAGATCCTGCGGAAGGCAAATGACGCACAGAACTAGTGCGCGACGAAGAAAATGTGGATCACATCTATAAGTTGACTGCGCGAGATGAAGATTGGATCAACCCCACAACGGAGGGGGTACTCTGATGGGAAAAGGACAGTGAATGTTTCTACGACTCTGATGGGGAGATAGAGAATTGGCAAAACTGGTTACATGATGTCTTTGTGTTGTGATGTCTTTGGATCACAAAGAAATTCTGTTGCATCTCCTCAGAGGTAAGAGATCTACCTTATTTCGATGGTTCTGGTAATGTTAGGGACTTTTTGCGAGCATTTGAAGCCAAGGTTCCCAAAGAACGACGACTATGGGCCTGTCAACTGGCCATGCGTGGATCACTTACGCAATGGTGGGTGACGCATGAGGAGGCATTCCAGGATTGGGAGGAGTGTCAAAATATGATGATCCTATGATTTGAGGCCCCAGTCGATGTATGAATCAAAACTTTCCTTGGACCCAAAGGTCCACGCGAATATATGTTCGCTTGAATAGAACAACAGTGCGACAAAACTGCCCAAGAATGGGTCCATCTTCTTATTCATGCCCTGGGACCACTTCCCACTGCATGGTACTTAGATGCAGAGCTCCATCAGCGCACTCGCCACTGGGAGACTTTGAAGGACGAATTTCTGGGAACATTTGGGTTAATAGGCGGGACAAAGGCGCTTGACGCAGCTCTGCAGGACATTGACACTGTAGCATGGGGTGAATCTCACCTGTGCGTCGCACCTAAAAGGCCCACTTGGGAACCGCGGGTACCAAGCATGATCAATTACTGCAGCCTAGCCCCAAAAGAAGGTAAGAATGATCCATGAGAGGTTTCTGACTCATAATTGAACGAGGTGCACACGGTTACTGGACCACTCGGGCTACGAACAGGTAGCATTGAGGCACACCCCATGTTGGCTAAAATTGGGGGTGAAAATATCATATATCTGACAACTCCCACAACAAGGGGACAACTACGTTCACTTCTCGGCCACGTTGGTTATTACAGAAATATTTTTCGGAGGTATGTCGTACTCACAGCACCTCTGAAAGACTTGCTTACGAAGGCGTTCCAGTTCTGTTGGGATGACACATGTCGGGAAAACATATCTTTGGTTTTGAAGTATTTATGAATTAAGATTGTGACGGGGGAAGATGCGTAAGAGGTGCAGGTGTTCAACCCAAGCGTAGCAGGTATGCCAAGCGCATAGGAGGTGCGAAAACTAGCTATTGGCACCATAATATCTAGTAAAAAGCAAAAGATACCATTAAAAGGAGCGGGCCGCTAGCATTTAATGGGGCAGATTTTGAGGATTTTTTACCGTTTACCTCATGGTAAGTTCCAGGTCAAGTTTACCCTAACTTTGGATGCCCGCAAGCACTATAATAAGGGCTAGATAGCTCAGACAAGGGTTCTGTCTCACTTGCATAGCTTGTACTTATCCTCCTTATCTCGCGCGAGCTTGAGCTGCAAGATTTTTCGGGTCTGCACTGTCCCCTTCATGTCGAATCAACCTCCCCCTTCTGATAGTAGCCACCCAAAGTCGGGATTCATTTTCCGCGCTAGGATGACAACCATTAACCCAGCTAAGCCCTCAGCACCTACATCCCCAGAATTTGAGGAAGTAATGGAGATCGGGTCTGAGGATGAAGAAGTGCCCTCAACGTCGGTCACAAGGAAGGGAAAAGAGTAGGCACAAGGCTCAAGGAAGCCCCGCAAAGCTGATAAATCGGTTTCAGGGAAGCCTAGGACCTCCCTAAGGCATGCCAAGTCCCCGCGAGCAACACCTCAAGCTCAAGCTATGCAAGAGCAAGCCCTGCCTTCCAATCCGATCAACTGGTTACCTCCCTTCATCTGCACGTGCACACCAAAGAACCTTGATGGCCTGGTTACCTATCTGCAGACGTCGTTAACCCCAGGAGAGGTCCCTATCCTGTGTGACCCCTACAGGAAGCTCCATGAAGTTAAATTCGACGATCACGACTTGGCGAATTACGAAGCCTTCCCTGAGCTAACCCCTACATTGTACTTCAACACAATTTACGCGAACGATGGGGTCACAGTCGTTCCTCAGCGCTGGGTAAGCAGATTGGCTGGATCTGAGCTCTTGAACCTATTGCATATGCCCCACTTTGGCCATTACAACGTCACAGATCTGTTGGCCCGACAGCTGCTCGCCTTAATTCACAATGGCTGCTTATGGATTCGGGATAAGGTCCACATAGATGCTGTGTTGGTTCACAAAATCATGGGCCTTCCCATGAATGGGCCACACCCTCTGGAGCATGTGGGCAAGAAACATGAATGGGACACTGTTGAATATGTGCGTAATACCTACCATGTAGAAAGAAATACGCGAGGCTTCGTCATAAAATCCATCAGCCACCCAGCTACACAAATGGGTACCATATTACTAGCTTGCAAGCTAATGCGAAAGTGCAAGGTCACAACTGTCCCTGCCTATGTCATTCGGCAAGCTGGTCAGTGTGTGAAGGGGTCTGCCTCAATTGGGCCTAATACTTATGCGACGAGTTCTTAGCCAACGTCCGCGAATCGCAGGAGCAGGGAAAATCCTTTTGCTATGCCTGGCTACTATTTCTTATAGCCCTCATTGCCTGGGAAACCCCTGCGGAGCCGGTCCTCCACGAGCTCCCTCCAGATATGTGCGAAGGGGCTTGGTGTGCCTATTTGTGGGATTCCAAGGACACGCAGCGCATAGAAGATAACCAAGTCTTCTGGGTCCTCTTCCACAGTAGCGTGGCCACAACCATCAATTCTTGACCTCGGCTCTCCCCCACAGTATATGACAAAAACAAGAGTATCGCAGAATTCCAGGTTACCATGAACAACATTCATATCCACAGCCACAAGGATAAAACCTGGACTTCACTTCCTTATATGGTAGCAGACAAGGAAATTGACAATGTGATTGCACTATGGCCTCCCGCCTAGAAGATAGGCTTCAAAACTAGCGCAAGGGGCACCACCGATACTAGCATGATGCAGGTACTCCCACCTATTATCACCAAGGAGACTGGAAGCATAGGGAAAGACTCAGGCGCAGCCACGAAAAAGGACACGCAGCTAAATCAGACCACCACAAAGAACATCGAGGCTGAAATCCATGTCGATTTGTAGATGGGTATGGAGGAAGTAAACATCGAAGGTACAAAGCAAATAGGCGAGCCTGTTAAGGGACCCCGAAAGAAGCAGCGCGCCCAACGGAAGGAACGAGATGAGACGGTTACGTTGATGGATGGAGATCTCGAACAAATTGCAGATGCCGTCACACTAGCCATAGAAGAAAAATGGGTAGCTTTAGAAGAACACCAGAGGGCTGCGATCAACGCCATCCAAAAAGAGCTTCGAACCTTGCAGATAAAGACAGACACGCTACAGACCAACGTGGTTCAGGGACAGATTCCCTTGGCATCTAGCAGTACATCTCTAGCCACGGAAGAAAGTCGTCTCTGTCCCTTACCTAGCACCGCCCTTGTGATCAGTTCACCAGACCAGGAAATTCAACTCCCAGTAGGTGCAGGGGTGTATTTGAACCTTGCCAAGCTACCACATGAAGCGTTACAGGGTCTCCACATCATTGTGTTTCAGGAGATTCACCATCAAGACCAGCAAGTACACCAACAACTTGGTATGGCCGAACAGACCATCGCACAGCAGAACGCAGAAGTCCTCTTTACTGTCGCATAGCAAGCAGAGCTCGAAACTTTGATCCACCAGCCCTACACAGAGGTTATAGAAGAGATACCGGCCACAGCCACCCCCCGAGCTAAAGTGGAAGGATTGGTAGCAGCGTTGAAGGCTTCCAGGACGGAAATGGAGGTCATTAAGACATAGTTGGAGCAGCAAATCACTAACTTACAGGCCAAATTGTAGCCCGAAACACCCCCGGAGGTACGAGCCCAACGCGCTGCACTAGTAACCATGGCTACAAACACCATTACAGGATAGATTGCTCAGGGTGCCCAGTTACTCGACGCCGCCATGCAGCTCTGGAACAAGGTCCAACGCGATCTGGTCCTCCGACAAATAAATCAGGACTTGTGACAGAAGGAGGAAGCTTTCGAGCAGATTGAGGCTACATTACCCACCTTGGTTCCTACACAGCGATTGGCGCGATTAAGGACCAGCAATACCATCCAAGATGAGATTGAGGCACTCCACCATAAGAAGCATGTTATCGTAGAACGCTTGAAGCCTTAGGCTGCCGCAGCCCTCCAGCTCTCACTGGATGTTGATGTTGTTGTGAAGCGACTAAACCAAACACTGGAGAGTGTTACGACTACGACAGAGGGACCGACATCACAGAAGCTTATAGATATTGCACAGAGCACTGCTGCTCAGATTCAAGAAGTGCTTCCCCCACTGGTCACAGCCATCAATGCACTGTGCGCGTAGGTGGAGACTCCACCACAACAGTGACTCGGGACGAGTCACAAGATTATGTTGGGGGACTATTTGAACAGGGTCTCCTACAAAGCTATGAATCTTGTCCATTTTATATATTTTTTATTATATTTAGTCTAACGGAGGGGTTTTGGGGTGGGTCAAAGCCCCTAGTTCATTGTAAGTGGGTCAAGGGTAGACCAAGGGTCTGCAAACCATGGTTTGCGGACCATTGGATGCGTAGGCTAAATTAGTATAAGTAGTTGAACCTTTTTGAGTTGTTGGGCAGAGAATGAACTATGATTGGTGTGAACATGAATTAGTAAGATCTGTTTTGGGTTTTTGGGGAAAGGATTCCTGCTGGCTGTGTGCGCGAAGATCCTCAGTCTTGCTGTGTGCGAACCCTACTGTTGTGTGCGTAGGTTGGGTTTTGGGTATTGTAAAAGGATCTGAAGGATTAATGAAAGCGAAAGGTTGTTGGAATATCTGAATTTGTCAATGCGCCTCTATGATATCTGTTATGTTATGCATGATTCTATATTGAGCTCCGAAAGAAACTGTGTTATTTGATTATGTTGCGTTGACAATTGATCTGAATCTGTCTGTTATAATTTATGCAAGAATAGCTGCGATAGTTGCTTCATTATCCTCTATCTGTTGTTTACTGTGATTATAAGTGGTATTGCGCACGTGGATGCAAAGGGACCGATAGATCTGGGTTCTATAATATGCGATCTGATATTTGTGAAATCGAATGCAGCTCTGCCTGACTTACCTATGTTGGAAATGTTGTCATTGATGGAAAAGGAGACAGCATAGAAGAGAGAGAGAAAAAGAGGCAGCAAGATGCAAAGAGGGTCGAGCAGCAGCAAAAGAATCAAGGCAATAAAAGACTGAGGACGCAGAGACATAGAAAGGAGGCAGAACTAGAGGAGGCATAGTCGTGAGATGAAACGGTCGAACAGCAGAGGACGCAAAGACAGAGAAAGGACGCAGAACCATAGGAGGCAGAGCAGCAGAGGTGAAGACAGAGAATACAGAGGCAGATATGAAACAGTCGAGCAGCAGAGGCAGAGACAGAGAATACAGAGGCAGAGCCGTTAAAAAACAGTGAAATGATCAAGAAGAGGCGGAACCGAGAAGCTAAAATACAGTGGGGTTAGGTGTATATGGGATAAAACACAATCTGTACATTCAAACAAAGTATGAAGGTTTAATAAAAAATTGACGCGAAATTATAAAATACCAGAACCATGAGTCAAAGATGGAACCAAGAGGAATAGTGACGATGGTTTCAGTGGAAGAAACAACCTGTATCACGTTGCCCTTAAGCGGTAAGCTGAATTCACCTTTTTGAACGCGATGTATGTTATCGACTGACGCGTGGCCAAAAGTGGTTTGTAAAAACCACGTTCATCGCGTGAATTTGGAGCGTTAACGCTCGGAGATTGAAAAAATGTGATAAGCATTCTATCCGTCCGATCAAAGGTGTTGGGGAATCAACGGTGGCCACGATCGCACGATGAACGAGAGTTAACTCGAGAAAAGTAGCTGTGGGGCCAAAATTTTAATTTAATACATGGTTTTTATATTCAATGATGAGCACGGTGATAATTGTTTATTATAAATGGCTCATGACATAATACGGGTCAAATATTAATGGTTTTAATGCTTGACTCGGGGATTATGCATACATGGTGATATATATTTATATATTGTGATAAAAGTCGAAACCTATATGAAATGAGGTTCGGGTTGGGCTTATGTTAAATTTAATACATTGGTCTTCACACTGGTCGAGGAATTATATATATATATATAGCCCCACGGGGGTAGGTGAGTTGGTAATTGAAATGCGGTGAAGTTTGTTTGTAAGGCAAGCCCGTACAGGAGGTCACGAGTTCAAATCCCCTGGACTAAAGCAGAGCATGTGGAGAGGGGCGGGCGCATGTTCCCAGTGGGTATAGTGGTAGCGGTCAGAATTGAGGCTGCCCCAGTTGTCGATCCCACTGTTATAAAAAATATATATATATATATTTGTTGGTACGAGATAATGGAACCATAGGCATGGAAGGGTATGGAGTTAGTTGATAGTGCGGCGGTGACATATATATAAATGCGCATGTAATGAGCTAACCAAATTTGTGGTTTGGACTTACAATATATCATACGAAGGGTAAGCTTGGAGCATATATATATAGTGGGTCGAACTCCACCAAGGTGAGAACCTTTGGTTTATTGAGCTATTAAAGGTTGATTTCATATATGTATGTTGAAATGAGTCGGTATATATATATATATATATATATATATATATATAAGTTGTGGACCCGAAACCTTATGTTAATGCTTGAATATAAACCAAAGTTAATACGCAAGTGGGACCCCCTACATGAAATTCCGAGAATCTTAACCCAAGCTGGAGGATACATTAAAGCTGAAGCAGAAAGTTTATATATATGCAGCGCTTTATATACAAAGGACCAAAGCATATATATATTTATATGTAGCGCTCTATTGTTTGAGTTAAAACAAACAAAGTACCACATGGTGGGACCCTCAAGCATCGCATCGGAGAAACTAATGGCAGAGGAACATATTAACAAAAGTTCTGATGGAAGCGGACTCGATTCACTTATAAACTGTGAGACCCATATTTGTTTGAATTCTGCCTCAAAGCGCATCGGAGCAATTTATCGCATCGGAAGTAAAGTGCAATTGAACAATCTATTAAATGTTGCGATCGCGATGGTGCGATTCAATTGCAACCGTCAGATCATTGAAGAGGGCAACTGTTGGATCTAAAGAAAAAAGAGTGGGGTCTACAATGACCCATCGCATTGGCACAGTGAAGTGTACAGTAATTGATCGCATCGGAGGAGAAAAGAACATCGGAGCATTCTATTGAAAGCAGCGATTGCGATTATCACGTCGAGACTTTCGCAAAGGCTCATCGCATCGGAGCATAAGTAAAGTTCGGCGAAGTGGGCCCGAAAGGGAATTTTGTGTATTAAAATGATCTATTATCATTATATCGTCGAAAGTTACTTAAGTTATATAAGACGACAGTTCATATGTTAAACCCGCCTTATTATTATGCCGAGAATTGAATTGCATTATATAAAAAGCACAGTTACATACATGCAGGGGTTACACAACAGCAATGAACAGAAAGGCTACAGAGAAGAAAAAGACAGACACAGTCACAGAAAATACAAATATGCAGTGATCCAAGAGGCTGAATGAGTGAGCTGGAGTTCTCATTGCAATTAAATGTAAATGTTTTAATTGGTTTATATTGTTTGTGATGCATTGGAAAGTCTCAGGAAGAAAACAAAAATCCCACTGTAATATTAAAATTAGTACATACAGTTATATTTTTCTGAGTGAGATGGAAAAGAAATGAGAAGGCAGAGGGCTAAGAGGTATGGCTATCCATTTCAAATTCCCTGAGGAATACAAACAGTCATAAGGAAATCTCTATAAATGATATCACCTTGATATGCATAAAGAAGTTAGAGAGTGAGGTTAGAGAATGCAGAGTATGAAAAATTGAGGCAGAGAATATAAGAAAGAGAGGAGCAGAAAGAGATGTTACAGAACAGAGCTGATATCTGAGGTAAATCAACAAATATTTTTCTTTTGATTGAATGAGGAAGTTGGAGCTTCTCTATCAAGTTGAAGCTTGATAGATGTCAGTTGTAGCTGACTGAGGTTGAAGCCTCCTATAGGTTGGTGCCTGCAAAGGCCATGAATGCAATCTTAAATGGACTATGTGAGGCTGAATTTATCAAAGTAATGCACAGAAATACTGCCAAAGATATGTGCGATACTCTTGAAAACATCCATGAGGGAAATAAAAAGGTAAAGACAGCCAAACTTCAAGTATATAGAGCTCAGTTTGAAAATTTAAAAACGAATGAGGATGAAGATGTTGGAAACTTCTTCTTAAGAGTTGCAGAAATTGTTAACAATATGAAAGATGTTGGAGAAACCATACCAGAAAGTTTAATTGTACAAAAGATTCTAAGATCTCTTCCACCCAGTTTATCCCCAAGGTGTCCGCAATAGAAGAAACAACTGATTTGGAAACCTTGACCATGAACCAGTTACTTTGAAATCTAACAGCCTATGAGATGAGACTCCCATAGAAGAAGCCAAGTGCGAGGGAGGCAGCTTTTAAAACAGAAAAGAAGAAAGAAGAAAATGAAAATATATGTTCTTTCTCTGATGAAGAAGAGGCCAAGTTTGTCAAGAAACTGGACAGAGGCTCAGGTAAATATAAAGGTAAAATTCCATTCAAATGATTTAACTGTGGAAGAGTTGGACACTATGTTACTAAGTGTCCTCATAAGAAAGCAAGGAATCAGGCTCATGAATCAGAGAAAACTACATCAAAGAACTGGTAAAAAGGAAAGAAATTCAATAGAAAATCTTACTATGTTCAACAAGACAGTAGTGCATCTGAAGACTCAGATGAACCCTCAAGTGAAGAAGGAACCTCTGAATTTTTATTGATGGCCATAGAAGAACTTGAAGGCCTCCTTCTAGAAGATGAAGAAGAAGGTGAAGTTGACCTTGAGGGGGAGCTAAGAAGTGCCCTGGAGGAGATTGACAGACTCAAACTAAAGTGCAGAAAACAAAAGGACATTCTCCTCAAGTATGTAAGAGAAGAGCAAAATTCAAAAGTCCTCATGCAGCTGAAGGTAGAGCTTGAAGAAGCCGAGAAGATAGAAGACATGTTACTTAAGAAAATCAAGGATAAAACTCAGGAACAAGAGAAGTTGGAAGAAGAAGTAATATGTCTGAGGAAGAAATTAGAAAATGCTCAAAGGAAAGTGTCTATAAATTCTTCTCAAACAACAAGCTCTGGTAAGTTGAACGAAATTATGGATGCTCAAAGATCTCCTCTGATAAAAATTGGAATAGGCTATGAAGGAGAATCAAGTAAAAGAAAACAAAAATATTATTTTTGTAAAAGCAAAGAAGGCTGATGAAGCAGCTCAAATAATTCCTACAAAAGAAGAAACATGTAATGAGGGACAGAAACCAGAAGAAAACTCTAATAACAAAGAATGAAATAAATACTCAGACAACAGAAAAAGGATCATATACCCCTGAGTATGTCAAATTTGGAAGCCATCAAAGGAGATTCTTCCCTCCTATGAAAAATGTCACCTGTTATGCCTGCCACAAGCTGGGACACATTGCTGCATACTGTCATACAAGGAGGAGTAATTCAAACCAACAAAAGATGCAAACAGTGAAGAGATTGTCTCAAGCAAAAAAATGGAGAAGACAACCTCACATCAGGTATGCAAATTGTTTCTATGGTTACTGTTTTTATTGTAAGTAATTTGGCCATAAAATCATTGAGTGTAGAAAATATGGACAAAGATTGATGTTCAACACCTCAAGGAGGTTTATGAATTAAAGAAATTTTGCTCATACTCACAATTCTGCGAAAATTATGATCAAATGCTGTGTATGCAATAAATTTGGACATATGCATTCCAAATTTCCTTTGAGAGGATGTGGTTCATAATCTCACAAAAGATACCAAAAAAAAGGATGCTTCCAGTGGAAAAATAAGGTGAATAACTGTGCCCTGGCTCTAACTGCTCAATACCTTAAAAGCCAACGGTATTTGGACAGTGGCTGCTCAAAACATATGACTGGAGATAGAAGCAAGTTTATAATTTTTGATGAAAAGAAAACTGGTAATGTTACTTTTGGCAATGATAAATCAGGAAAAATCAAAGGAAAAGACTCAGTCAGCCTAGACAATGGCAGAGGAAAGACCCAAGATGTACTATTTGTAGATGGGCTGAAAGAAAATTTGTTGAGTGTCAGTCAAATGTGTGATAAAGGCTGTGAAGTTATGTTTAGAGCACAAGACTGTGAAGTCAAATCAAGCACCACAGGAAAGATTCTGCTCAAAGGTGTTCGAACAGAGAGTAATGTTTACATAGTGAAAGAGGAGGATGAAGCATGCCATCTTAGCAAACTTGAGGAGTCATGGTTATGGCATAAGATATTGGGACATCTCAACTTCGACCATATCATCAAACTGAGCAAAAAGAAAGCTATCAGAGATATGCCAGAAATAAAAAGGCCTTCAAATACCATATGCAAATCTTGCCAATTGGGCAAACAGACCCGCACATCCTTTAAGACCAAAGAAGAGCTATCAACAAGAAGACCACTCTAGCTTATGCGCATGGATCTGTGTGGACCTGCAAGAACTAAAACACCAAGTGGATAATCCTACTTCATGCTGATAATAGATGATTTCTCAAGAATGACATGGGTTGCATTTCTCAAGAATAAATCGGAAGCATTGGTGAAATTCAAGATATTCAAAGCATTAGCAGAAAATCAAACAGGATGCAAGCTAAAATGCATCAGATCTGACAGAGGAGGTGAATTCACAGATTATGACTTTGCAGACCTATGCAATGAACATGGGATAAAGCAAAAATTTACTATTGCAGGGACACCTCAACAGAATGGAGTAGCAGAGAGACAAAACATGTCTGTACAACAAATTGCCAGAGCCATGATACAAGAGACTAATATTCCTCAAACCTTCTGGGCAGAAGCAGTACACACAGCCGTGAATATCCTAAACAAAGCTCATTTAAGGCCAAGCAGTGACAAGACTCCCTATGAACTATGGCATGGTAAACCAGCTTCAATCAAGCACTTTAGAGTCTTTGGAAGCAAGTTTTACATAAAGAATAATGATGAAAATTTGGGGAAATTTGATGCAAGAGAAGATGAAGGGATATTTCTAGGATATGCATCCAAAATTAAAGGGTACAGGTGCTACAACAAGGCTCTTCGAAAAATTGTAGAAAGCATTGACGTAAGATTTGATGAAGAACTTCCAAACAAGACAAGAAGTACAGACTGCAGCAGTCCTTCAAACAATCATGAAGAAGAAAACCAAGATGATGATGAAACAAGCAAGACAACAGAAGAAGCTGAACTAAGCTCAAAAGCCCCCTCAAGATACACTCAAAAGAACCATCCAGAAGATCAGATTATTGGAGACAAGAGTGTAGGATTCCAGACAAGAAGGCATCTAACTAAATAGACAGAAGAGGTATACATAGCTATGTTATCACAAATAGAGCCCAAGAAGTTTGCACAAGCCAGTAAAGACAAGTATTGGGTGAATGCCATGAATGAAGAACTGGACCAAATTGAGAAGAACAATACCTGGGAATTAGTTCCTAGACCCACTGAGAAAAATGTCATAGGCTCAAAATGGGTATTCAAGAATAAAATGAATGAACAAGGACAGGTAATCAGGAATAAAGCTAGACTTGTATGCAAGGGATATTCACAAATCAAAGGTCTGGATTATGTTGAAGATTGCAACAAGAAATAGTGAAGGAGGCATCCTGAAACATCTTTCCTGATCCTAGTTGGAAAGTGATCACCAAAACTAGGTGGGGGCCACACAGGTGATTTTTGTCGCAAAGTCTATTTTTAGACTATGTCTATTTTTAGACATATGGAGCATATTCTATAAGTTGTGGGATGCTATTTATGGATGGTTGGTCAAGTTGGAAAAATAGATGGATTTCTATTTTTAGATATATTGGGCGGAATCTATTTTTAGATTGCCAGTCTAAAAAATAGATATGTCGAATATTATTAGCTCTTAATAATATTTGGACTATAAACATTATCTTATTCTCTTGGAGCACTTCAGTTAAGTGCACAGATGTGGCACAGGAGCTGACAGAAGGAATTACGCTATTCCTAAGGCCATGTGAGCTACAAAGGGATACGCTAGAACTCATGTGGACAGAAGTTTGGTGGAGTTGATTGAGGAAGTTAATGGAGTTGTGTTCAATTTAACTAAGCTAAACATAGTTGAGCTAGTTGTATCTAGTCTAACTGATTGATACACTAGTGAGAGTGGTGTGAATTAATTATTAATTAATTCACTAAATATAAACTCATTAATCAACTAAAGAATACATTAGTTAACTTCAGTGCATGGACAGTTTCAGTGGAGACCAGTGCAAAGATAGGTGAAAGGGCAAGTGTGACTATCAGTTGTGACTATAAGTGATGCATGGTTTGCATCCACTTAGTATAGATGCCTATAAATAACATGAAATGTCACTAGGGTATCTTGGCCTCATCAAGAGGCATCTTCTTCACAGATTACAGAGAGGAAAGGAAAGGTCTACAAAGATCGGTGCATGGGATTTGCAAGATCGGGCCTGATTAGTGTGTAGCAATTGGAGATTGTACTGAGAGCTTGTGAGGAGCTTTGGATAATGAAAATAGATGGGTTTCTATTTTTATACATATTGGGTGGAGTCTATTTTTAGACTGCCAGTATAAAAATAGATATGTCGAATATTATTAGCTCTTAATAATATTTGGACTCTAAACATTATCTTATTCTCTTGGAGCACTTTAGTTAAGTGCACAGATGTGGCACAGGAGCTGACAGAAGGAATTACACTATTCCTAAGGGTTATGTGGAGCTATTGCATGGATACTTCAGTTAGAACTCATGTGACAGAGTTTGGTGGAGTTGATTGAGGAAGTTAATGGAGTTGTGTTCAGTTTAACTAATCTAAACATAGTTGAGCTATTTGTATCTAGTTTAACTTATTGATACAATTAGTGAGAGTGGTGTGAATTAATTATTAATTAATTCACTAATTACAAACTCATTAATCAACTAAAGAATACATCAGTTAACTTCAGTGCATGGACAGTTTCAGTGGAGACCAGTGCAAAGATAGGTGAAAGGGAAAGTGTGACTATCAGTTGTGACTATAAGTGATGCATGGTTTGCATCCAACACTTAGTAGAGATGCCTATAAAGACTGCGTGAGCAAGGCTGGGGAAATTAATTCTCATCAAGAGGCATTCTTTAGCATGGATTGCATAGTAGAGGTAGGCTAAGGGCTGGCAAAGATCGATGCATGGGATTTGCAAGATCGGGCCTGATTAGTGTGTAGCAAGTGGAGATTATACTGAGAGCTTGTGAGGAGCTTTGTATGATGATTGTTACATGATCTCTATGACATATATAATATACAGATAGTTGGGGGTTTTCATATTTAAGCTTTCCCATTACATATTGTGTTCATATGTGTGAATTTTTATGGTTTTAATGTGTGCATGCAATTGATTTTATTTCCGCATGTAATGATCAATGGTAGAAGAGATTTTGTATTGTGCATGAAGATAAAATAGTGTGTGATCAGGAGAATCTCGGTGGATAACATATCAGTTATTCAAATTTCTACAGATTACGATGAAACATTTGCCCCTGTGGCCAGAATGGAAGCTATCAGAATGTTTCTGGCCTTTGCATGCTACCAAGACTTCAAGGTATATCAAATGGATGTGAAATCTGCATTTCTGATTGGAGATCTAGAAGAATAATTCTACATGGAACAACCAGAAGGTTTCTCATTAACAGACAAATAAGACTATGTGTGCATACTAAAGAAGGCTCTATATGGACTGAAACAAGCTCCCCGTGCTTGGTACTCAAGGCTGGATAAGTACCTGCAAAAACAAGGCTTTAAAAGAGGAGGAGTAGATAGCAATCTATACATAAAAGCCCATGAAAATGAACTCCTGATTGTTGTATTATATGTTGATGACATTATGATTGGAAGCAACAAAGATGAGCTAGCAAAAGGATTTGCTGAAGAGATGAAATCAGAGTTTGAGATGTCTATGATTGGAGAGCTCAGTTTCTACTTAGGACTTCAAATTTAGAAAAAGAACACAGGTACATTCATCTCACAGGAAAAATACTTAAAAGAGATGTTGAAAAAGTTCAAAATGGAAGACTGCAAACGTGTGTCAACTCCCATGATCACTGGATGCAAGCTATGTGCTAATGATGAATCTGCTGATATAGATCAAAGATTTTACAGATCCATGATAGGAAGTCTACTGTACCTAACAGCATCAAGACCAGACATTATGTTGGCAGTAGGACTTGTGGCTAGATATCAAGCAGCACCTAAAAAAAATCACCTTCTAGCAGTCAAAAGAATATTCATATATCTACAAGGAACTGCACAGCATGGACTTTGGTATCCAAAAGGCAAAAGCTTCACTTTGACAGCATACATAGATGCAGATTGGGTCAGTTGTGTGGATGACAGGAAAAGCACAAGTGGAGGTGCATTCTATCTAGGAGAAATTCTAGTGGCATGGCTAAGCAAGAAACAAACATCTATCTCTCTATCTACAACAGAAGCAGAATACATAGCAGCAACAGCATGTTGCACACAAGTCATGTGGATGAAGCAAACCCTCCAAGACATGAAGGTAAGCATTGATGAACCTATCTCTATCAAATGTGATAATACGAGTGCTATAAGTATTTCAAAAAATCCTGTACTTCATTCAAAAACTAAACACATCCCAATCAAGTACCATTTCCTAAGAGAACAAGTAGCACAGAAGGTAGTGAAGTTGGAATATGTGCCAACAAAAGAACAAATAGCAGATATATTCACAAAACCTCTTGCTAGAGAACCATTCGAATATCTAAGAAACAAACTAGGGGTAGTGTCTTCAGATACTACTCTCTGATAGAAAAAGAAAGCTTCATTCCAGGGGGAGAATAGAAAAGAAGACATCATTCTAGGGGGAGATCAGTCAACAAAGAGAGCAACTAAACAGAGCATGAAACAGGTCCTCAAGATCAGAGAAACCCTTTTCCATTGATGTCAAAGGGGGAGGAAAAGCGAGCAACAGAAGAAAGGGTCATAAAAGGCAAGCAGAGGAAATGTATTGCCATCAATGCCAAATGGGGAGATTGTTGGAAATGTTGTCATTGATGGCAAAGGAGACAGCATAGAAGACAGAGAGAAAAAGAGGCAACAAGATGCAAAGAGGGTCGAGCAGTAGCAAAATAAGCAAGGCAGTAAAATACTGAGGACACAGAGACATAGAAAGGAGGTAGAACCAGAGGAGGCAGAGCCGTGAGATGAAACGGTCGAACAGCAGAGGACATAGAGACAGAGAAAGGACGCAGAACCAGAGGAGGCAGAGCAGCAGAGGCAGAGACATAGAATACAAAGGCAGAGATGAAATGGTCGAGCAGCAAAGGCGGAGACAAAGAATACAGAGGCAGAGCCGTTAACAAAAAGTGAAATGATCAAGAAGAGGCGGAACCGAGAAGCTAAAATACAGCGGGGTTAGGTGTATATGGGATAAAACACAATCTATACATTTAAATGAAGTATGAAGGTTTAATAAACAATTGACGCGAAATTATAAAATACCGGAACCCTGAGTCAAAGATGGAACCAGGAGGAATAGTGGCGACGGTTTCAGTGGAAGAAACAACATGTATTGCGCTGCCCTTAAGTGGTAAGTTGAATTCACCTTTTTGAACACGATGTATGTTATCGACTAATGCGTGGCCAAAAGTGGTTTGTAAAAACAACGTTCATCGTGTGAATTTGGAGCGTTAATGCTCGGAGATTGAAAAAACGCGATAAGCGTTCTATCCGTCTGATCAAAGGTGTTGGGGAATCAACGGTGGCCACGATCGCGCGATGAATGAGAGTTAACTCAAGAAAATTAGTTGTGGGGCCGACATTTTAATTTAATATATGGTTTTGATATTCAATGATGAGCACAGTGATAATTTTTTATTATAAAGGTCTCATGACATAATACGGGTCAAATATTAATGGTTTTAATGCTTGACTCAGGGATTATGCATACATGGTGATATATATTTATATATTGTGATAAAAGTCGAAACCTATATGAAATGAGGTGCGGGCTAGGCCTATGTTAAAGTTAATACATTGGTCTTCACACTGGTTGGGGAATTATATATATATATATATATATATTTGTTGGTACGAGATAATGGAACCATAGGCATGGAAGGGTATGGAGTTAGTTGATAGTGCGATGGTGACATATATATATAAATGTGCATGTAATGAGCTAACCAAAGCTGTGGTTTGGACTTACAATATATCATACGAAGGGTAAGCCTGGAGCATATATATATAGTGGGTCGAACTCCGCCAGGGTGAGAACCTTTGGTTTATTGAGCTATTAAAGGTTGATTTCGTATATGTATGTTGAAATGAGTCGGTATGCGGATATATATATATATATATATATATAAGTTGTGGGCCTGAAACCTTATGTTAATGCTTGAATATAAACCAAAGTTAATACGCAAGTGGTACCCCCTACATGAAATTCCAAGAATCTTAACCCAAGCTGGAGGATACATTAAAGCTGAAGCGAAAATTTTATATATATGCAGCGCTTTATATATGTTGCGCTTTATATACAAAGGACCAAAGCATATCTATATTTATATGTAGCGCTCTATTGTTCGAGTTAAAACAAACGAAGTACCACATGGTGGGACCCTCGAGTATCACATCGTAGAAACTGACGGCAGAGGAACATATTAACAAAAGTTCCAATGGAAGTGGACCCGATTCACTTATAAACTGTGAGACATATATTTTTTTGAATTCCGCCTCAAAGCGCATCGGAGCAAGTTATCGCATCAGAAGTAAAGTGCAATTGAACAATCTGTTGAATGTTGCGAACGCGATGGTGCGATTCAATCGCAACCGTCGGATCATTGAAGAGGGCAATCGTTGAATCTAAAGAAAAACAGAGTGGGGTCTACAGTGACCCATCGCATCGGCGTAGTGAAGTGTACAGTAATTGATCGCATCGGATGAGAACAGAACATCAGAGCATTCTATTGAAAGCAGCGATTGCGATTATCGCATCGGAGCATAAGTAAAGTTGGGCGAAGTGGGCCCGAAAGGGAATTTTATGTATTAAAATGATCTATTATCATTATATAATTGAAATTTACTTAAGTTATATAACACGACAGTTCATATGTTAAACCCGCCTTATTATTATGCCGAGAATTGAATTGCATTATATAAAAAGCGCAGTTACATACATGCAGGAGTTACGCAACAACAATGAATAGAAAGGCTACATAGAAGAAAAAGATAGACACAGTCACAGAAAAGACAAATACAAAGTGATCCAAGAGGCTGAATGAGTGAGCTGGAGTTCTCATTGCAATTAAATGTAAATGTTTTAATTGGTTTATATTGTTTGTGATGCATTGGCAAGTCTCGGGAAGAAAACAAAAATCCCACTGTAATATTAAAATTAGTACATACAGTTATATTTTTCTGAGTGAGCTGGAAAAGAAATGAGAAGGCAGAGGGCTAAGAGGTATGGCTATCAATTTCGAATTCCCTGAGGAATACAAACAGTCATAAGGAAATCTCTATAAATGATATCACCTTGATATGCATAAAGAAGTTAGAGAGTGAGGTTAGAGAATGCAGAGTATGAAAAATTGAGGCAGAGAAGATAAGAAAGAGAGGAGCAGAAAGAGATGCTACAAAACAGAGCTGATATCTGAGGTAAATTAGCAAATATTTTTCTTTTGATTGAATGAGGAATTTGGAACTTCCCTATCAAGTTGAAGCTTGATAGATGTCAGTTGTAGCTGACTGAGGTTGGAGCCTCCTGTAGGGTGGTGCCTGCAGAAAATCAGTGGTGAGAGGGAGTTGGAGCTTGCCTTTGCATCACAACAATAATAAGATGTGGTTTTCTCCCTTTATGGGTTTCCACTTATATCTGTTGTCTATGTGTGTGTTTCCTATGTGTTGATATGATCTACCCAATATTCTTAATGTTTGTTGCTCTCATAATAAGTTTGGTGTCACATTAAATTTAATACTTGCTGCAACATATTAAGACTGTTCACATATTAAAGTTGGTTATAAAATTAAGCTGTAAATTAGCCTAATGAAAAGTTTAAAAAGCCTCTATATGTGTTAAACTAATTCACCCCCCCCCTCTCATTTTAACTAATGATTCAACAACCTGCCCTCCCCCAGGGTGTGGAAACTTGGTTCCAGCACCCTCCCATACTGCTTCGGGTGAGACTTTGGCTTGCGCAAACAAGTCACTGCCGAAAGGGCTAGTAGTATAGGGGTTTGTTGTCAAACCTTAACCTCCGAACCTGGGTCAGGACCCCTCAAGCCAACACCCAACTATTCCATTTGGACTCGCACCATCAATTCTTGCATCTTTTCACTTTTAGCACAACTTACTATTTTTAGCATGTTTTCGGGCCCTGCACTCTTGGAGCTGTTTTTGGGCCCTAATGATCCAGGTGGATATTGGTGGCCACACACCTATTCAATTTTAACCCCCACCATCATTTTTTCCCCGTTTTTAAGTTGCAACACAACTTACTATTTTTAGCAGTTTTTAAGGTCCTGAACTTCCGGAGCCGTTTTGAGACCCTAAACGACGTTTTTTGGGAAACCGGGAGTAACATGGGGATATAGATTGATTTTTCTCACTAAAAAATTGTAGCCCTCAAATATATCTTTCTAACGAGCTATTGAACGCATCAAACAGAGATCGTATGCCAAAGTTACGTCCCCCGGAAGTTGAAACACCAATTTACCCAAACAGGACCCACAATTTTGGCGCTTCATCTCCTAGTGTTAGGTTTTTGGATGTTTAGGGTTTTAAATTGTTTCTAAACAATAAATAGGTCTGTGAGCCTCATTGTAACATAGTGGAGAGGCTTGTAGCCGTCACATCTCTTCTCAAAGATATGCTACCAGTGCCCTCGCCCGCTCATTTGCATTATTCATGTAAGCATATTTCAGTCATTTGTTTTGTAACACAGTTCAGAGGCCTGTAGCCGCCACATATCTTCTCAGAGATAAACCTACCAACGCCCTAGCTGTTTATTTACATTATTCCTGTAAGCATATTTCTGTTATTTGATATTAATGAAATGAAGTATTATTTCCGTTGCATCTCTGTGTTTATGTCTATTTCTGTATTTTATAGCGTTCCTACATAAATCTGGATCAATGTGCCCTCAACATGAGTGGGAAAGCATCTCCACAAGATGTTCCACTGCAAGGAACTCTCACTCATAAAAAAACCTCCTAATAGCATGACAACCTCACACAGGGTGACAAAGAGTATCCTGCCATCAAGGTAACAAAGGGATCTCATAACATAAATGACCACCCATGATGAATACATATCACATGACATAAACATCAAGATTTTGCATCATACATCAAGCAGGAATCGACACGACATAAAACATCTCACAACAATAATCAATGAAGTACATGGCAAGAACACTTCATATACCTCAACTCTGAAGTTGAATAAAGAATAGAATGCTTAGTTGTTGGATCTGAATGCACCATCGAAGTCGTGGCATTAAATGGCATGAAATCGACTGTCCACACTTTGAAATTTGACACCGTCATTCCAATCTAGAAAATGGCCAAAAATCGAGACCTTTGTTGCAGAAATGGACATCGTCATGAGATTCTTGTTGTTGAGAAGTGTAAAATCCATATAAAATTTGTCCAATTTGGACACCGGACAATTATGGCCCCTCTGACAATGTGGCTTAGATCATGGTTCCACTGCCTCCCTGAATGACTCAGGGTTCCACCTGCAATAAAAAAATAAGCTTGCCTCGAACTTCGCGCTCCTCCTCTGTTGGCCCAATGGCAAGTGATTTTTTTTTTGTTTAAATAATGGTTTTCGAGCGGACTTAAATAAGCTGAGACCATTGGCCTAGCAGTAAAACTTAGCGAATAATGTGGAGGCAGGTCGGGTTCAAACCCCGCCCGCTCCATACTTAGCATAAGATTTGGCATGATTTTTAAAATATGGTGTATGTTTGTTTTAACGTTTAAGTTTTGGCTTTAACTTGGCATTGTTCATTGTATTTTGGGTCGACTGTTGTACGTGGGGCCGCCACATGGGGCGGGCCGACTGACGTGGTCGGCGTGGGTTTGATTCTTTCCGACCCCTCATCCCGTTGCCACGACATTCGACTCTTATATATATCTCTGTGTGTGTGTGTGTGTGTGTGTGTGTGTGTGTGTGTGTGTGTGTGTGTGTGTGTTGTTTTAAATCAAGGCTTCGGGTGCGCGAGGTCCTCTCCATGCGGCCCCGACCTCACCCACTCAACCAAACACACACACACACATATACCAATGTTGTGGAGGGTGCGACGGGGGTCATGGCCCGCTGTCCCATATTTGTTATTTTATATGTAATATGGTCATTGGGGTTGGCGAGGTTGGTGGCCCGCCACCCCATTTTAATATTTTTTGTTTTGTTTTTTATAACAAATAATGGGAATTTTTGTTTTTAACGAGGCCACAATTTTGCCCATTTTCGAGAGTTGGGTTCCTTGCCGGTTGATGGTGAATTTGTGGGACACTTAAACTTGGCCCACTACTCAACTTTAACCAAAAATTTGACTTGCTCTAACTTCTCCATATGGGCTTAGATTGGAGATCTGTTCGCACCGTTGGAATCAGTGCGACGAAAAATTCAGTCTGAACCTCGTTCGAGAGTCATCCAACCACTTTGAATTTTGACCTATCATCAGCCCTCTTGGTCTCCTGAGGGTGTTTGGAGCCTCCTTGATCAATCCTCCCAAATGAGGAGCTTTTGGTCCACCAAAAGCATGAACATAATCTGCAACTTCTTTGTACCTTGTCTGTGCCACAAGTGTCCTGAAAGGTCACCCTTCATTCTCCTTCACCTTTGTCCTTCAAAGCCATAAGCGATGAGCCGACACCTGCATCTTCTGAAAACCCGTAGTACAGTATTTTACAAATTACATGCTTAACTAAGGGATCAATATATAACCCAAACATCCCATACTTGCCATGATTTTATAACACATACTCGGTGGTAAATTTTACATTAAAATGGAATCAATACCCCAGCTACCAAAACAAGGCCAAAATATCATTGTTGATTCATAAGCGATGGAAAACACATCATCACTTTTACATTTTAAATTGCAACATATGATTTATAAAGTAAGGCCAGCCACAATACCAAACCAAGAAAAACCATCTCTCACTTATCAAAGTGAATGGGTCATCTCTCTGTGGCGCACTTTCTTGTCGAACAGTTGTTTCAACCGGTTCTTGCACTGATGCTTTGTCCTTAAGGCATTGCTCTGGATGGAGCATCCAACATGTGGCTTTATGATGGCCACTTTTGTCGCAATTACTGCAATGAGTCTTCATACTCCAGACCCACTTTACCTTATTCTTTTCCTGCGATGGAGAATGCCTTTCACACCTCCTCCTCCTTTGTGTTGTCGTTCTTTTCCAACACTTAGAAAAGACATGGTTATGTAATCCACAAAAATACATGTTTTCCGATGTCGTGATCTATGTTCATTATTAGTGACATGCTTGTAATCAATATTAACACTAGAATATCGAGACTTGTTATACCTTTCTCGGTTGTCTCTGGTGCGATCATGGTGACGAGAGCTTGCCTCAGCTCTTTCACTATCGTGTGCATTGTCATAGGATGATGGTGAAGTGTTCCAATCATTATCTTTCTCCAATGGTTTCAACCATGCATTGGGAGCTTTTGACACTGTCCTTCAGTGTACCCCAAACCTGTTAATCGAGGTCTCTACACGACCTCCAATGGCTGAATCACACAACTAAACTCAAGACATTTAATAACGGAGTTCATCCAGTGCGGACTACGTCTCCAGGCCTCGATGGTGTTGGCCGCTTCATTTGGTGCTGGAATGGTGATGATGTACATGGATGTTGTTTACTCGTCATACAAGGAAATGTGCCCTCAACATGAGTGGCAAAGTCTCTCCACGAGACGTTCCGCTACAAGGAACTCTCACTCATAACAAAACCTCCTAACAACATGACAACCTCACACATGGTGAAAAAGAGTATTCCGCCATCAAGGCAACAAAGGGATCTCAGAACATAAATGACCATCCATGATGAATACATATCACATGACATAAACATCAATATTTTGCATCATACATCAAGTAGGAATCGACATGACATAAAACATCTCACAACAATAATCAATGAAGTACATGGCAACAACACTTCATACACTTCAACTCTGAAGTTGACTAAAGAATATAATGCTCATTTGCTGGATCTGAATGCACCACCGAATTCATGGCGTCGAATGGCATGAAATCAACTATCCACACTCTGAAATCTAACACCATCATTCCAATCTGGAAAATGGTCAAAAAATCGAGACCTCTATTGTAGAAACGAACATTTTCATCAGATTCCCATCGCCAAGAAGTGTAAAATCCATATGAAATTTGTCCAATTTGGACACCGGACAATTCTCACCCCTCTGAAAATTTGGCTTAGATCATGGTTCCATTGCGTCCCTGAATGGCTCAGGGTTCCACCTGCAATTAAAAAACAAGCCTGCCTCGAATTCCGCGCTCCTCCTCCGTTGGCCCAGTGGCAAGTGATTTTTTTGGTTTAAATAATGGTTTTCGGGTGGACTTAAACAAGATGATGTCGTTGGCCTAGCAGTAAAACTTAGCGACTAATGTGGAGGTGGGTTGGGTTCAAAGCTCGTCTAATCCATACTTAGCATAATATTTGGCACAATTTTTAAAATATGGTGTATGATTGTTTTTACGTTTAAGTGTTGGTTTTAATTTGGCGTTGTTCGTTGTATTTTGGGTCAACTATTGTACATGGGGCCGTCGCATGGGGCGTGTCGACCCATGTGGCCGACGTGGGTTCGATTCCCACCGACCCCTCATCCCATTGCCGCGACCTTTGGGTATGATATATATATATATATATATATATATATATATATATATATATATATATATATATATATATATATATATATATATATATATATATATATATATATATATATATATATATATATATGTTGTGGAGGGTGCGGCGGGGGTCATGGCCCGTCGCCCCATATTTTTTATTTGATATGTAATATGGTCATTGCAAGGTGGCGGGGTTGGTGGCTCGCCACTCCATTTTAATATATATATATATATATTTATAACAAATGGTGGGCATTTCTTATTTTAACGAAAATAAGGGTCATTGGGAAAATTAATGAGGCCACAATTTCCCCCATTTTCGGGAGCTGGGTTCCCTGCTATTTGACGGTGAATTTGTGGGACACTTAAACCTGGCTCACTACCCAACTTTGTCCAAAAATTTGACTCACTTTAACTTCTCCATATGGGCTTAGATTGGAGATCCGTTCGCACCGTTGGAATCGGGGCGATGAGAACTTCAGTCTAAACCTAGTTAGAGAGTCATCCAACCACTTTGAATTTTGACCTATCATTAGCCCTATTAGACTCCTGAGGGTGTCTGGAGCCTCCTAGATCATTCTTAGCATGAGCATTTGGGAGGGGTCCCACTGTCATCATGAATTTTCCTGAAGTTGATTTTTTTCAAATAGATATAAATTGTCTACTTCATCCTCATTTAGTCGTAAATTCGGGTATTTTCTAGCATATTCCTCTACTTTTTTTTTTTTGTGAGTGGAATTTGTTGCAGCCTGTTTGCCTCTCATATATTGTAACACCCTCTTCCCACATCTACCCAAGTAACCAACCAACTGAGGTAAACATGTGACGAGAGGCTAATAATATGAGATTCAACCTCCTAGATGACTTTGAGGAAGTATAAACGACGGAAACATTGACCTTACACTGCATCATTGACATCCCCAGGAGGTAACCCAATTTTCCAGGGCCCTGTTCCCTGAGGGGGAATTAATTTTTGACCCTTTTGAGGCTTAGTCGTGGGCATGTAAGGGAAAGGGAGTGGTTATAACCCTTAGCAGCAGAATTTCCTTGTCAAGGTCGTGGTTATGGTCCCAAAATTTCATTATTATGTCTGCAGCTCCGAGATTTGTGCCACATTTTCAGCCCCTGAGCATTGTTCAATGCCCAAAACTTCCTGTAACTTCAGGAGATGGTAAATAAAATTAAAACAAATACATGGAATCAATCACATTATCAGGAACTCATCTAACCTTGCCTATCCATGATAAGCATTTTGTTAAACGTGTCACAAACATTGCATCTACAGGTATAAACCATAGATTTAAACATGGGGGTCTCGTACAAATTTGAGAATAGCTAAGAATCATTTCTCCTTTACAGAATAAGCTACAATATAGTCTATTTTACCATAGATACATTTTCTATTCATTTCTGGGAAAAAACATAGATAGAGCCACACATCATCACTGATCAAATACATGCTTATAACCAACATATTAATAACATAAATACAATGGATATAAAAATAAATAAATCCAAACATAAACCAATATATTTACATATCGAATACCATAAGAATGAGCTCTTCATTACTGAATTTAAAAACCAACCGGAGATGGGACTTACACGTTCCACCTGACCATAGATTGGTTGAGCCAAATCTCTCTTAAGCCAATTACCCCTATGCCATATTCCAAGAATATGTGGGACTCATAACCAACCGAAAAGAGCTAAACATGCATGGATGCTATCGGAGTTCTCTACCTACACCGTGAGGAATTTGAGTTCCTCCTAGTCTCTGAGGCTTTACCGTAACCCACAGTTTTATCTAGGGGTCACTAGGCCCTACACCGATACCATCTCTCATGCTTTACCATAACCCACAATCTAATCCAGGGGTCACTAGGCCCTACACCGATACCATCTCTCCAGGCTTTACCGTACATCCCATCTCGGGACTACTAGGCCCAACGGAGAGAAAACCACCTCTTGGCTTTACCATATATCCTGCCATTCACCAGCAAGGATTCCTAGGCCCACCAAGGCACACAATATGGCTTTACTTCCACCCACTATATGGCTTAGGGGTTACTAGGCTAGTGGCTTTATTTTGATTCACATTCTGGTTCAGGGACCACTAGGCCATGTGTTTATCATTTCAAAGATCCACCCCACTCAGCTTTGAATCCATCTAGCAATCCAGTTCAACTGAAGTATGAGAAACCCATCTCATCAAAGCTATACATAAATGGGAAGGCTAGGTTTAAAATTATTGTCACACCTGTCAAAACCCATGCCAAGACAGCAAGAAACCACATGCACTACCATGCATGCCAGATCTAGCAAGGAAAACACACATGCAAATTAATACCTGTTGTTACACAGTAATTTGTCACCGTCCCTGCAATCCCCATCTCTCCCATTGGAGGGTCATTTCTGTGACCAATAAGCAGTGTCATGCCTTGCAAATACCATCATTGCATCCCTTTCCATGAGGACAACATTCCTTCTGTTGATCATTTCCTGAGCAGACCCCTAAAAACACCTGTTTTTGCCTTGGCGCTGGTAGCCCGTTATGTACTCGCGCCAATGGGGGAAAATTAACATTGAGCCCGCGCCAATTGGCGCTCTGTCCCAGTGTTGTACCCGCGCCACTCTGTTTATGGAAATTTTTTTAAAAAAAGAGGCGAAGTTTCGATTACAACAACTTCGTGGATGAGTCACCAGGAGTGGTTTCGCCTGGATAACCACGGCCTTCCTCCTTTGGCCTCTTGTTTCCACCATATGGGGAACCTCCCAAAGGATAAGGCCTCCCTTCCACTATTGTAGGGATCCCAACCTCCTCCTCTCCTCTATAAATATAGCCTTCATCCATTGATGAAGGGGATGAATGGCTGAATAGCTAGTCTTCAAGTTCCCAAATTCTCAAGAGCCTTATGCTGCAAGAGCCTCGATTATTCCCCTAAGGCAAAATTCAAGCAAGGAGACTATTGTTAAGATCCGAAGAGAGAGGTTTGTCCCATCCTTGACAGGATTTTCGAGACGTGTTCTTCTGGCGACCCTCCGAAGGAGAATTCAGCGTCAGAACTATGGTTGTATTCTTCCTTTGATTGATTAATAATAAACGACTATTGGTTATGGTTCCACTCTTGTCGTTGTTTATAATGATGAGTTATGTCCTTTCTGACTGACATATAGTTGCATCTACTGGATTTTACGCTTGCGTTTGTTTTGTTTCTCGCATGTGCAGGTGTCTGTCACGGAGATCGTGGGGATCGTGATCTGCCAGGGCTAAGGAATGGGAGCGCTACCTCTTCTACAAGCAACAGCATTGGATTCTAGGTAAGCCTTCATCACTGGTTGGTTTATTCGCAATTAGGAACCTGCACTATAGCGTGAACGATTGTTGCTAGACCCGGTCTGGGCTAGTAGGGATCGCCTCTGTCCGCAGAGGGGATTTACCTCCACAACAAATTGGCGACTCCACTGGGGATTGTTAGCTTGTTGTCGTTCGTTTTATGAGCTATAAACGGAGCCTGAAGTTGGCCAGATAGCCTTCGAAACGCTTTTGCTCTGCAATTGCAAAGTAGATCAAAGCTGCTTCAGTCAATCTCCGGTTTAGTTTGTAAACTGAACACTTGGAGCATCGTCTTGTCTTTTCGGTCGATTCTTGACTTTCCTTGCTTGATCGGCTCTTTTGGGCTGGCTCTTTTTGTTTTTTGGCTTTTGGTTCAGCCCCAGAGGATCAGATCTGACCTCTGCTTTTTCGAATTTTCACCTTTTAATGGTTGGCTTGATTGGCGCAGTTTCTAGCCTGACAGTCGCGCTAATTGGCATAGGTTGTCAGTTCATCACTCGCGCCATCCCCTATCTGGCGCGGATTGCAGCCATTTTCCTGTAGGTGGTAGGGTTACACTTGTTCAGAAGTTTCTTTTGGTCAGTACTTTGCTTCTGGGTTTGTTTTAGATTCTGCTTGAAGTGGTGAGTCTGGTCTTGGTTGGGAGAAATTCTTTGTTTTTTCATTTTCAGGCGTTGGCGCTTGTTGTTAGTTAGCAACCCACGCCAATTGGCCATTGGCGCTAGTTTTCAGTGTGCAAGTCGCGCCAGTTGGCGCTAGTTGTCAATGTACAAGTCGAGCCAATTTCAGGGTGTGTAAAAATTGAGATTTTTTCCCTAAATCCTTCACCAGTGTGTCTTTCCCTTCCGGTATTTTCACTGTATGAGCATAGATTACATTGCTCATTGTTTGAAATTTCTTCTTTCCATGATTGTTTGATGTAAAAGGGAATGAATGCCTTGTTTTGATCTCTTGCTTTCAAAGTCCTCTTTGTGTTTGACCTCATATGTCTTGTCGCCTTTTGAGGGATTTCGTTACAAAGTGTTTGAAACAACGATTGCATTCTTAGTGTTTGTTTACATCTCTTTTGCATTCATCCTTCATTAAGAAGATTTGGGTTTATTTAGTTTTCGTCTCATAGTTTGCTTTTCGTTAAAATGCATTAGATCACATTGCATTGAAAAGTATTTTTTGAGATCCATCATTGAACCTAGATTACATTGTTTAATGATTGAAAACTAGAAATCGCTTTGATTGCATTCTCTTTTATTAAAGCATGCATTAAGTAGATTCTCATTTCATCGAAAAATGCATTGAGTGCATTCTTATTATTTGAAAAGGAAAAAGGAAATTGTGCATAGATTACAATTGCATAGTTTTCGAAGAAAAAGAGGATTTTGCATAGATTACATTGCATTATTCGCATCGTTGAATGTTTGGAATTACTTTTGGATAGTGAAAGTCATCTAGTTTCGTTTGCAGTGTTGTTGTTTGTTGCATCATTGTTTGAAAATCTTCCCTTAGCTAGATAACATTCATCGAATTGAAAATTTTTCTTTTCTCATATAGCTGCATATAGGAGATTGTCATATGACATTCGGTAGGGCCTTGAAACCGAGACATAATTGAAGATCAACTTTAAAATTTATTCAATTTACCTAAGGAAGCATTGAAACATTAACGAAACATTTATAGGTCTAGGTTAGAGACGTGTTTTGGCATTGTTAAACCTAGTAGCTGTCGTTCGCCTCTTGGCTTTAGACAACACTAGTACGGACTTGTGCTCCCCGTACCGTCGCGTATATAAAGGGAGACCCCACTAGGTTGCTATCCTTTATCCATAGGAAGCTGAGTCTGCCGCCCTATACTCGTGATACACCGGACACAACATTCGGGGAGATTTCCTGCACGTACATTAAGTCCTTGGTTGATTTCTCTTTCATTTTGAAACCAAGGTGTATATTGTAGTTCACGGTTATTTGGTACACCCTTTGCCTAGTATTCCTGAGTAGTCATTTGATCTTTTCTGACTCTTTAAATTTGAAAGGATCATCAAGCGCTTGTCCTTTCATGCTTGTTTCCAATCTGAAAGTGATAAAGTCACCTTTTTCCTGTTTCTCGACTCTTAAAAGATGAAACAGTAGAGTTTTGTTTCGATGTTTTAAAATCAACTGCCCACGAAATATTCCTGGTTAAATTTAGTTTCCTTAGGGTGTTGTTCTCAAGATCGTTTCTGATGGCAAATTTTCCAGAGTTCACCAACCAAGGAATCCCCTCCGATGGGAATCCGGGTCCTTTTCCTCCTTTTGGAAATGTTGGCGCTCCTTATATAGCAACATTGTCCCTTCCTGGGTTAACTGTTGGGTTGCCTGTTTGGTTTTTTTCAACCTCTGTGGTCCCGAATGTCCCGACTACTTTTCAATCAATTCCTCCACCTGAACAACATCGTGTTGATTCCAAGGTGGACCTCTCCCCTTCTTCGCCTGTTTCTGCGTCCTCATCTTCTACTTCGCCTGGTGAAAGTCTGGATTTGAGTAACCAGGTGGCTAAGAAGAAGAAGAAGAAGACAAAGAAGAATAAATATGATAAGAGAGAGGCTAAAGCTACAGCTGCTGCTTCTAATGCACCTCCTCTTGATAAAACTTCCAACCCTCCACGGAAAGTCAAGTTCCCTTGCATGTTGTGCACGGGAGACCATCTTCTTCGAGATTGCCCTGGTATTCCCAAGGTGCTCGAAGTATGGTCCAACGGTCGCCCGCCGTTGCCTTTGGCTTCTGGGAGTCAGGTTGGGGGCATGTCTTCGACTAGTGTTGGTAAGGCTCCTAAGAAGCAGGGTAAGATTACCAATCCCTGTAAGTTGTGTGAAGGGCACCATGCCATTCACTTTTGTCCTTATATGGATGAAGCCAAGCGAGTGTTGGACAATTCGGCTGTTTCTACACCATGCCTTCCAGCTGGTTATAAACAGCTTTCTTTGAGTCCTCCACCAGCTGATCCTACGATTGGTCAAGAGTCATCCTTGGTCGATCCCGCTCCTTCGGAAATTCAAATTCAGGAATCCATTCCCGACCAACCATTGGTCGTGGGATCAGTTGAACTGGCCCCGTTTACGGTACACCGGGTCTTTTCCGTAGAGAGTGGATCTCACACCCCCCATGTCCTTCTAGTTTCTTCAGATTCTTCGGACTTGGAGAAAGATTCTCCTGTCCCCATACCTCAAGAAGCTACTCCTCCGCCTCCCATGACAGAGGTCCCGGAGGATACTCGTTTCGCCTCCGAGATGGAGATAGTGGAGGATGCTTCTTCTTCTGTAACACCAGGGGAAGACCATCTCGGTTCGATGGTATCCCCTCCAAGTAGTTTGGTCGCTTCCTTTGATTGGAGTCGATTTACAGGATACCGCCTTCCGTCTTATGTGCCTTTCGAGATCACAGTACAGGGTTTTGGTCTGGTCGTACCCAGCACCATTATAGATGAAGGTGTGTCTGTTAGTGTTCTATCCTCAACTACTTGGCAAGCTTTTGGCTCGTCGCTGCTTGCGCCTGTTACGCAGAATCTGTTGGCATTTAACAGAAGAACGAGTCAACCGTTAGGGATCCTTCCAAGGTTACCTGTTACTTTGGGAGGTAAAATCGTCCATATGGACGTGATGGTTGTTCCAGGCCCCTTGGATTTCAATCTTCTCTTGGGGCGCGATTACACCTATGCCATGGGAGCGCTTGTCTCCTCCCTTTTTCGTGTGGTCTGTTTTCCACATGAAGGATGGATCGTGACCATTGATCAGCTTTTGTTCTTTGGTCTTGATATGGCAGCTGGCTCGCCATCATCCCTTCCTGGTTTTTATCCACCCCTTATATTTGCCCCACCGCAGGTCAACTATGTGGCTACCTACCCCATGCCTGTACTCAGTGATAGTGCCGTTGTGCATCATGTGCTGGGGGCATTGGGTCCGGACTTCCAAGATGTTTTCCTTCCATCAGATGAGAACCTCTTGGAAGCCACGACTTCTTATTCATTATGATGAGGTCGTCAGAGCACAGTTCGTTTTCTTGTGTCAAGCTCGTTAAAAAATGAAACAAGGTCATCTGAGGATAGTTCTTTTAATGTGTCAACCTCGTTAAAATAATGAAACACGTTCCCGTTCAATTCGAGTCTTTGTTTAGATCTCGTAAAATCCCAGTCGAGTCTTTCTCTTGATCTCGTCATTTGAACCTTCACTCCATCTTCCTTTCATATGGACTGAAGCTTGGGGGGCATGTACCTCGAATTGAGTCACCATGCTAGGGGCATGCTTACTTTTTTCAAGCATAGTTTATCTTTGTTTCAAGCTTGTGTAAAAATGAAACCAACTTCAAGCAAAGTTTTCTGATTTCAAGCTTGTGTAAAAATGAAACCATTCCCATTTTACCTCTTGTGATTGTCATTTTATCAACCTGTTTTTGCTAGATGAGCCTTGGTTTTCTCACTCCATCGTCATTATCTGCTTGGCCGATCATATGCCTTCACTTGGTTGTTTTACCCATTCCTGAGGAACCGCTTTGATGAGTGGTCTTGTTAGCCAGCCTCTCGACCTTTATTTGTTCAGAGTAGTTCCATCATTACCGGAACCAGTTGTTGCCCTTTATACCACTCGTTCCTCCAGGAGGAGTCAACTTTCAGCTCTTTTTTGACTCTCTAAAACTGAAAAGATTGCCGATTCGCTTGTCGTTTTGAGCTCGTTAAATTGGCTACGAAGCGATATCTACCCAGTATACGTTTACCCCTTTTTAGGGCTGGGATAGATTATTTACGAAAAAGGAATACCCTAGCCTATCGCGACTAGGAGGTTTTCTCAGACATAGTTTTCTACCTTTTCGGATCTGAGGAACTAGATTTACAAAGACAGTTGAGTTTACTTTTAAATTTTGTCTTTTCAAACCTCTCCAATGAAAGACGGCAGGGTTCTTCCTTTGTCGGACTGGTTAAACACAGTGACATCGGATTCGGTCATTGAACAGCATGTCGATGGCTCACTTCTGAGGAGCTCGTTAAATGTACTAGGATGGATCCGTCCGAAGGACGGGTTTATATGACAAGCATATGGTATCCTCTTCAAGCTTGTGTAAAAATAAAGAGGTACTCACCGAAATGGTGGGGAAAATGGAACCAACATCATTGTCGTGTCGGCAGTATGTCGCTCTTGAACATGGCACTTGTCTGCATTCGTGTCGGGTTGGGGACATCTCATCTCGTTTTCCACTTGCCTTCGTGGTTTTGCGTGATCCCTTTTGACCTTTCATCTGCTATTTGCCTCGTCATCATGACCTCTGATATTTTGATGTCTAATGCGCAAGTCCACTATCGTCGTAGTTCATATGTTCGAAAGTTGACCTGCGCAAGTATCAACCTCCCCTTTGATTCTCATGATCGTATTCACAAAAACATTATGTTCCTACGCTCTCGTGGCCGATGATGTGGGAAACATTGCCAGCTGCCAGTGAGGTCACTTCTGTCGACTTCATCATCCTCAGGAAAGTGATCTAGAGACTCCCTTACGGTACCTTGGAGCACATGCCTCAATAGCGAGGTTCTTCACATTGACATTGAGGAACAAATTATTGGCCTCACAGTCGAAATGATTTCTGGGTGTTCGTGCCGACTCATTGATTCACATGTCGTGGGTGTGCAGTACCTTGAGGACCATTGGCATTAATGGTGGTACCTCTCGCGTCTGTTAACAACTTTCATCATTGGCTGGTAATCAGACGATGTTCTCACATGTTCGACTTCAGCCCATTTATTCACATGCTTGGAATTATATTGTGTTCGGGTCGAGATAGAGCGCAAGACCCTGGATTTTCTCTGTTGGAATCCAGGCTTCGATTTTGTGGATTATTATGATTGATTACATGACTCACTTATTGGATGGCTGCGACCATACCTGAGTCTATTTATCGATCCTCACTGGATGGCTGCGTCCATGCCTCAGATCTGGATTTTTACACACTCTGTTATGGATGGCTATGCCCATACCACGTATATATCATGTATTTGAGATATCAGTTGTATTTCTCTACGCAAGTTTTCCGACGGCGGTGTTGTCAGTTGGACACGTTCTCGTAAAGCATTTCACCCCTCTCTCTCTTTCGGGCCTCATGCTTTAGGAGGAATTTGTTACACAGTAATTTGTCACCGACCCTGCAATCCCCATCTCGCCCATTGGAGGGTCGTTTCTGTGACCAATAAGCAATGTCATGCCTTGCAAATACCATCATTGCATCTTTTTCCATGAGGAAAACATTTTTTCTGTTGATCATTTCCTGAGCAGACCCCTAAAAACACTTGTTTTTGCCTTAGCGTTGGTAGCCCGTTATGTACTCGCGCCAATGAGGAAAATTAACACTGAGCCTGTGCCAATTGGCGCTCTGTCCCAGTTAAGCACCCGCGCCAATCTGCTTTTGGAAATTTTTTAAAAAAAAGAGGCGAAGTTTCGATTACAACAACTTTGTGGATGAGTCATCAGGAGTGGTTTCGACTGAATAACCACGGCCTTCCTCCTTTGGCCTCTTGTTTCCACCATATGGGGAACCTCCCAAAGGATAAGGCCTCCCTTCCACTATTGTAGGGATCCCAACCTCCTCCTCTCCTCTATAAATATAGCCTTCATCCATTGATGAAGGGGCTGAGGGGCTGAATGGCTGAATAGCTAGTCTTCAAGTTCCCAAATTCTCAAGAGCCTTATGCTGCAAGAGCCTCGATTATTCCCCCAAGGCCAAATTCAAGCAAGGAGATTGTCAAGATCCAAAGAGAGAGGTTTGTCCCATCCTTAACAGGCTTTTCGAGATGTGTTCTGCTGGCGACCCTTCGAAGGAGAATTCAGCGTCAGAACTATGGTTGTATTCTTCCTTTGATTGATTAATAATAAACGACTATTGGTTATGGTTCCACTCTTGTCGTTGTTTATAATGATGAGTTATGTCCTTTCTGACTGACATATAGTTGCATCTACTGGATTTTACGCTTGCGTTTGTTTTTTTTCTCGCATGTGCAGGTGTCCGTCACGGAGATCGTGATCTGCCAGGGCTAAGGAACGGGAGCGCTACCTCTTCTACAAGCAACAATGTTGGATTCCAGGTAAGTCTTCATCGCTGGTTGGTTTATTCGCAATTAGGAACCTGAACTGTAGCGTGAACGATTGTTGCTAGACCCGGTCTGGGCTAGTAGGGATCGCCTCTGTCCGCAGAGGGGATTTACCTCCACAACACTGCACAACACCTGCTAAGATTAATCCTATTGTAGCTGTGTAATTCCTGCTCCTCCTTGCTTTCTTCCTCCTTTATTTCCTTTCTTGCTCCAAAGCCAAAGTGATCCAAAAACTCTAAGTGTCCAAGAGTGAGAGTGAGAGAGAGAGAGAATAATGAGAGAGTTCCAAAAATGTGAGAAAAAATTTTCAAACGATCCTTAGAAGCCTTGTCATAATGAGGCCTCTATTTTCTTCATTTCCATTATTTTCCTTCAATTTCCTCCTCATATGCAACCTAAGACCTTTCATCTCCGTTTTCTCCTAATTTCCATTATTTTCATATATAAAATGCCAATTAATGACTCATGCCTTTCCAATGCCTTTTCCATTGCCTTTTTCAATTTCCTTTAGCCATAATAACTGAAATGAACACCCGCTAGGATGTTTTTCCCACCATTCAGCTTGGAATAAGTGTCCCATCGATCATGGTCTTATATATTTTTACATGTATTTTCACTAGGGTTGTTAGAAAACCCTCCCCCTTGGTTTTTTTGTTACACAACCAACAAAATCGTTGAAAAACAAAACATATTTCCCATGGAGATTTATAACATAGCTCGTTGCACTATTTACAATGACCATTTGCCAAAACATGAAAATCATCCCGTGTACTGGAGCTTTATAACACAACTCATTACAATATTTACAATAAAAACCATATATACTCATACACATTCGCTTCAACCAACGAATAACCATACTCTCTATGGAGCTTTATAAACCAACTCGATACAGTATTTACAATAATATACACATATACAGATATGCATATTTTATCAACCATCAAATAAAATGAAACGATTCCCGTATCAATCAACAAGGGAATCCATAGGCTCACACCTCCACCCTCAAAGTAGTACCAGGATTCACCTCCTTTCGAGGAAGTCCAGAATCCACCGTCAAATTCAAAGTTGTATTCAATGTCCAGTGCTACAATCCTAGGTTGTTGTCCTCTCGATGAAAATTTAATGGCTCGGTGTTCTAGGGCACACTCCCAATGTGCATATGATTCCACTTTCAAATGCTAATGACCAAAAAAAATCCATCCCTGACCTTCCCTTCTCTGCTACACAGTCCCTCGGGAAATCTGGTCACCCCTTTCCATGAAGTCACTCATCTTCCAAGTTCCACTGGCACCCCCATCTCGGGCAGTCCATCCCTTGGCAAGGCTTCCTCACATCAAAAGGTCAAACAAACAAGGCATACACCTGCCTCAAAACCATCATATCGATCATAGCATGCTTATGGGAGTTAATGGACACTATTGGGTACTCGTTTCCCACAATGGACTTGTTCTTGAAATTCTTGACCAACATACTGTTGCATATTCCAATTTCTTTCATTGTCGATGCTGCTAATTCTTGCAGTCGAAAGAACCTAATTACATAGGTATAATAACAAAGACACCAAGAATTTTGTTGCTAAAGAGACAAACCTATCTTTGTTGACCTAGGTCAAACAAAACACAGTTCAGAGGTCCTGTAGAGTGATTAAAAAAACGTATATTTAAAGAAACCCTAGAATAGACTTACTAACATAGCTCAAAATATATGTCTTAAACAAATAACAACAAGCCCTAAATGTTAGCCCTAACATACCTAAAAATTGACACTATACTAGACCTAAACTAGGCTTGAAAAAACCACGAAACAATCCTAGGACAAGCCCTAGCAAGACACAAGTTTGAATCTAAAAAGGAAAATGCATATCCAAATGGTAGACACAAGTCTGAAACTTACTTAACAAAGTGACCAAGGCATAATTGTAATGATGAACAACATACCCCAAACAAGATAACAATCTCAATAAAATTAGTTCCAAAACACAAAATAGAAATCTGAAATGAATCTCACACTTCGTCATGTTGTAGGCATGTATCAAATCCACTCCAAAATACTTATACAAGATGCTCAAGAAATCACAATAATTCAGAGTCTAGGCTTGTGCCAAAGTGATCAACATTTTCCAAGAAAACAATCCTTAAAGTCGAACTTACCTAAAATGAAGGCTGAGTTGGGTAGACTAGCCAACAAAATCAAATTTGTCAAAATCAATAGATTAAATACTTTTGACCTTGCAACCCTCTGCCTCAGAGAGGTCCGAACCTTTCTGCCTCAGATGTCCTAAAAAATAGGCCAAATAGTTCAGAGTTAAGTCAAAATATTTGTGGTGAATATGTTGTGTTCTTAGAGGAATATAGGTTTACTTTTATAGTGTTTCAGAGAGGGATTTATTTTGTGAATATTGGAGATAGAGAGGGGTTTTGTATAAACTTTAGGGCATTATAGTTTTAGCTAAAATATGTCTTGTAATCCAAGGAAGGAGGGTTGTGAGCTTTTAAGTGAGTAGATTTAGGACTAGGTCATTTTATATTTTGATGAAAATGTTGGAGTATGCTTTGGCACAAAGGAGATAGAGGGTTTCAAAAAATAGGTGTTGAAGGAAAATAATCATAATTAAATGCTAGCTTAAGTCATAAGTGAAAAGGTTTTTAGCCTTATGGAGGAAAGGTAAGGCTAATGAGGGATCCTTCTTATGAGTACATGCCTATCCTAAAAGATCATTTCTTCATGAAAGATATGCAGAACCATTAAAATTAGTTGTGTATGCCCTTAACCAATAAAGATATTCCAAGTCACCGCCTCTTGGGGTTTTAGCCTAGAGACTAGTGTCCCCAACTTCAATTGTGAATATCTCTCAAACCACGAGGCATCTCGAGGCGTACCACATATCGACCGAAAAATCTTGATTAGATTTGGATCAGGACCTAAGTGATAGCTCAAATTTCAAAGTGTTCAAAAGTGTGTCAAACCTGAGCTACCAGATAGATCTCATCTTCCTGATTCCGGTGTCACAAACGGTTCGAAAAAATGACACCGTATGAATAAGTTATTGCGTTTTGAAAAGTCCAGTAAACTACAAATTTTGACATTTGACCAGAGTTGACTTGGTTTTTGAAAGGTCAACAAAAAAAATAATATTCCAGGGAATATTCTTGAAATATTCGTCGAAATATTCCCTAAAATATTCCTTCTGGACCAGTCATGGGTTGACATGTGTCAAGGTGCAATTGGTCGAATTGGTTGTACGTTGGTTGAAGGGCCAATCAAGGAGGCCGCCACGTGTCCCCCAAATGGCATTATAAAATTTTGGGAGTCTGCAGGAGTCGACCCCACAACCTATCGTCGAGCGCATGCACAGGTCTATCGTCTTCGCTACAAGTTGTAAGTTAACCTTTAGGGTCACGGTTTATATTTAACGTTGGTCGCATTTTGTATTCGGGGTAAGGGATCACCGGCGGTCCCAACCCACCAGCGGTCCTGTGGCAGGTGTTCACTTGTTACAACAAATTCCATCCCCTGACGGTTAAGGTGTAACCTCCAACATCATTTTCCGCAACGTTTGGGTTGTCATATGCCATGGTTTAATGCCAACGTAATCCGTCGACAGTTTCATTCAACCCACGATTTAACACTAGTTTAAACCTTATCCACTGGGGTTTATTATCGTGGGTTCCTCCAACCATAACAATCACCGTGTGGTTTGGGTTGGCATGTGGCCACCCAACCACCAACATTAAATTGTAACAGTTAATCTGGTGGGAGATTTGGCCAGCGCACCCAAAAAGGCGGAAGTGCCTAATTTGACTCTAGTTAAAGTGAAGTCCTCCACATTAGTGGAGTTTTCCTAGGTGTAACTAGGAAAATAAGTTGGAGACTTAATTTTTGACCATTCAGAGTGAATGAAGAGTCATTCTTAGCTAATTTGATAATTATGGAGCCATTGGTGAGGTTTTCAGATCCATTAGAGGACTTCTGAGCATGATTTTTCTTCAGAGAAGTTCCAAGGGCCACCAGGGCCAACATGAGCTAGCAAGAGAATGAGGCCTAGTCAGGGCATCCAGAGGCTATTCTCAGCAAACCAATAGTCTCTTCTAACTTTATTGAACCTTTTGAAGCCAATGGAAGGATTTTCAGAAGCATTTGGAGACCTCTAGAGCCGAAGAAGCCACATGGAAGTTTCGAGGAGCCAGGGGCACCAGTGGATGGAGGTCTAGATTGGGGAGCCGGAGCTCATTTGGAGAAAATTAACAGTCTATTTTGGATGTCTGATATATGTTGGAGATAGTAGAAATTTTTTTAGGGACAAAAAAGGACTTCTAAGAGAGTTTGTGCCACAGAGAAGCTGAGGGAATCTTAAGGACACCGACAAAAGAGGTCAAGTCTAAGGGAGCCTAGGTCCATTTCCAAAGACTTAGCAGTCAATCCAGGGGTATGATGGTATTCTAAACCCATTTGTATTGTTAAAATAACCATTGGATTTGAGTAGAAACTTGTAAAATAAAATTTCCATCTTAATCCCAAAGAGCCAAGTCAATTGACGAAGGCTCAAGGAGACGTAGCCCAAGACATAAGGGTGAACTCCTTTGTTAAATTTGTTGTTATGTGTTGTAGTATATTTGTTGTAATTTATGCTTGTTGTACATGCTTTTAATCAGCAAAAACAAATATTTAATTCCTCACACATAAAGCCTGAAAAAAGTTAAAACACATACACCTGTATCAAGAATTCAATTATGCACAATCAAGTATGAGCAAGATCTTAATTTGTTTAATTGAGTGGGAGGTGCTTGCATGGCATAACAAGTCAACCACCCATTTCAGATCAGGTTGGTATCAGAGCACTAATTTTCTTGCTTGACAGAGCACTAGGTTGCTTGTTTGACTTGAAGGGTGTTTAACTATTTGCAAAAAGTGGCTGCTTGAAGAAGAGATACAAGTTGCAGAGAAGAGCTTGAATCTACAGCCAAATTGCTAAGAAGATTTGTCAAATTGTTTTTGAATCTTTTTGAATTGTTTTTGAAGTTCTTTAATTCATTTACATAATGATGACAACTTCATCAAGTGAGGCTTCTAAATCCTCCTCCTTTGCAAGACTCTTTGATAAAGAGATGAACATGACTTCTACATCCTGAAGGATATCATGCAAAGTATGTATGAAGATGTAAGGGAAAGCACTAGACTTCATGAGAAATTGGTTGCCATCAAGAAAGAGAAAGAAGGACTTCTTCAAATAATGCATGAGATGGAGATGCAGCTCCATTATGCCCAAGAGGCCTTAACCAAGCACAAGCTTGAAGCAGAGGTAAATCATTCAAATTTGTCTTCAAATTCCTCTTCATATATATATGTGTACGTTTATTTGAAAAATACACTAGAGGTATAGGGTCCAAACTGATGTTAAAATTGGGCTATGAAGGCAAGGGTCTAGGCAAACATGCACAAGGCATGGTTGAGCCTATTATGGTTGAGGAAAGGCCTAAGAATTTTGGTCTAGGCTATGGACAACCTTATGGCGAAAACTCTACATCCATGAAGGCACTTGAGAGAGTTCCAAGAAGAACTTTTGTTGTGGGTTCAAACCCAAAAACATGTCAATTTTGTATTCAAGATGAATGCAATTGTTTGAAACCCATGTTGCAGCAAGATGTTTGTAGACATGCAGCTTATGGCAAGCAAGAAAGTTCTGATAGCTATCATGACATGAACACTAATGCTGGTCTTCAAAAGAGAGTTGGAACTTCTTCAAGTTCATCTCCTCAAGAAGGTAAAAAATATGGACATGCAAAGCAACATTTGAGGTATAATTCTTCCCATAGTTAAGTTGTTTATGATTATATTAAGCATGACAAATCTGCATGCATGAATGGAAGAAAGAGTTGTTGTTCCTATTGTGGTTTGTGTAATCGTGAAGTTTCAAGATGTTGGAAGAGAATGAAAGCACACGGGAAACAGTGGAAGTGAAAGCGACTTGCACAAAAGATGCAAAAGATTTGCACATATTGCTAGAAAAAGGGACATCTCATTGCCCAATGTTGGACATTGCATCCAACCAATCATCCCAAGAATTTGAAGCAAGAGGATAAAAATACTGGCGAGAATGGAACCATAGATTCCATCATCGATGTGAGTCCAGGTGATTCACAAGAAGAATATTTTCAGCAGGAAAAATCACCATGGAAGTGGCTTGGTAAGAAATGGTTTGATTTCTTAACCCAGTAAGACATACATTTCTTTGTACATAAATGCAAATTTCAGTCATGTATGCATGAATTTCTGTTGAAAGTATGACAAGTTGTGGCAGAGGATCACAACTTGTATGATGTAAGATTGCATGTGAATGTTGTTTAGTTGAAACCATTTCTTTTTTGTTGCAAAATTTCACCGTGGAGGTGTAAAAGATGGGTATGTTACTCACTTATCACTACAAGGAAAAGACCCTCTTGCTGATGTTTTTGAGGAACACCTTATAAAAATACCCCAGACATTTGTTTCTAGCGGAGGTTACTAGAGGAGGTTGGCGGGCGGAGGTATTTTTTTTTTTTTTTTTTTTTTTTTTTTTTTTTGGGTGCGCTTATCATCCAAAACCGCACCAGTGCGCACAAAAAATTGGCACACCGGACACCATGTGCTTTGTACACACTTTCCCAATGCATCTTATTACTGTAGAGCATCGGTACTTTATAACTCTTCCGCACCGGTGCGTCATAAAACACCGCGCCAAAACAGAAACCTCCCAGTGCGGTATTAAGAAACCACACTGGTGCGCCTATAAAACCCCGCGCAACGGAAGAATAGGGTTAAATAAAAACAAAATTACAGCCAAAATACTGCATTTTTCACATTTCTCAGTGCTCTAGAGCTCTCAAGCACCAGTGCAATCGGTGTTCCCATTGCACCCATTGCACGCACTGCTGTTGTGCATTGCCCACCAATCTCCAGCTTGCATTTTGAAAAACGATGGGCAAATTTTCTTTTGCAAATCCTACAGCCAATATGCCTCCTCGACGGCCAAATGTACAGGTATTTTTCTTGTTTTTCCATAATTAATCTTTTTAGCAGATTAGAATTTCAAATAACCTTAAAATTAACCATTTAAAAGAAAAAGAAAAAAGAAAAAATTGTCGCGCAGTGCGCTCGAGCCGTTTGGCTCGCACCGGTAAGCGGTGCTGCTTGTAAAATTTACAGGGCGCACCGCAACCGGTGCTAACGATATCCGCACTGTTTCCGGGGTGGTACCGAAAGGCGCACCTCATTATTTAAAAAAATAAATAAAAATGTGGTGCGGTCATTTAGCCGACTGCACCATTGACCATGTGGAATAGCAGCAACGTGGTGCGTTGATGGAAATATCTGCCCCCATGGCGGGTATGTTTGTCAGTGCACCACATTCATCATTTCAACAGGGTAGTGGTGCAGCCTGGTAAAAGACCGCACCGTTAACTATGTAATGAAGTCAAGAGGTCGGTGCACTGACCCAACTATACGAGTCGGGCGTAGATTTTAGGCAGCGCGCCGCACTCCTGACACCCATACATAGTCAACGGTGCTCTGAAAATTTTCAGGTGTACCACCTGTGGTGCGTTGAGTGTCATCTGGGGCACCACCCCTGGTGTGCAACAAACAAAAGATGCATCAGAATCGGTGCATGACTGATTTTTGTGGCACATCGACTGTTTTGTTTTATTTTTTTTCCAAAAAAAATTATATATGTATATTCCTAAATACATGTCTCATTTAATAACAAAAATATTTAATATGTCAATCATTTAGAGAGAAGAGGGGGAACAACAACAACAGGCGAAGTAGTATGACATGGTTTGCCTGTGGGAGGCATGAGAGAGGGAGATAGATGCGTACCCTCACCCTATTATAACAGCTACCCAGGGGCTCCTAAGGTAGGTAGGCCTCCTCAAGTTCTATGAGGAGGCTACTTCCCTAAAGGACCATGGTTTGTTTTTGAGACATCTTATCTGCAAGTGGAATGCCCACCGACAAGCTTTCCAGGTTGGTCCTAACCAGTGGTACACGCCCATTGAGGAGGACATATATTTCATTACAGGGTTGTCGAGGAGAGGGGTGGATTTTCCCTCATTCCCAGAGGTTCCAGCTGGCTATGTAGCAGGGAGTCAGTTAGTGTACTCCTAGAGATACATTGGAGCAGATGTACTGTCTCCTTAAGATTTTTAGGTCGTCGGAGGTCAGTTACGTATTGGTGCATTTGGTAGTGAGGAGGTGAGGTGCCTCTCACTTCTGATTTCGACCATTTCACACAACACTAGTGACGGGCAACATATTAGTTGCTCGCTTCTATATTATGTTGATTCTTTAGTACATGAGCCACGAATTATCAGGTGGTTTTCCATTTTTTGCGGTAGTTCTGTACAACCTTAGATATATGTCATTCTCATGCACAAAGGAGGGTCAACTTCCCTTTTGCTTCAAATATTTTTTGTTTATTTTTTGAGAGGTTTCTAGAGACAAGGCCTACTTTTGTTCGACAACCTCGTAGTCCGATGTTCAAGCACAGATGCACATGTGGGAGCAGATGATGCCCAAGAGGGGCGAGACTGTGTTTCCAGCGAGGATATCGCATGATGCACTGGAGTTGCTAGCAAGTGTTGACGAGCTGCATCCCTTCATTATGGTCCCTAGTCCTTATGCTGGATTGGATTGGCGAGGGTGTGCCAAAATCCTCTTCACAGATGATGAGCCGCTAGATGATAGAGGTAATATTGATGTTTTATTTAAATTTATTCTAACATGTTCTTTAACTTGTTTTTATTAAATTTTGTAATGAAATTGTCTAATTATTGTTGTGTACTTGTATATATTTTGTAGACATTGGGTCTTTTGATGGCGAGGACATGTCGGCACCACCACATGATCCAGGTGTGGATCCTGATGACGATCAGGGTATGCCAGATGCCGAGGATCATCAGGAGGTCGGTGCAAAGTCCTGTTGGTGCGCTGGACCACCTTTTGCTAGGCGTAGTCAGCGTAATACTAGATACAGGATGGAGTTGGGTGACCAACTCACTGCATTGATTGTTGAGGCGGGCATTAGGCCCGCTCATATGAGAGACATACATGCCGATGGTAGGTTGTTACAGATGTGGAGAGGCATGGTGCGTGACATGTACAACTTGATGCGGCATGTCGTAGGAGCTATGACCTTAGTGACATGGCTGAGGAGGACCGTTGCACGTTATAGGCATGGTCGAGATGCAGCATGTGATCGACAGTCTGCGAGAAACGACTCATCATCTCATGATCGTTCACCTCCGTCGCGCCAGATCAGCAGCCTCCACTAGCATATAGCAGCAGTCATCATGGAGATCAGGTTGGACCATCGGCCACGTCCAGTCAGCAGCCTGCAGCATCCAACATCACTCATGATCATGAGCAGGTTGGACCATCGACTGTCGAGGTTGCACCATTGACTTAGCAGGCCTCGACTAGCACTGATATTGATGTTGTACCACTAGCTGATCCTTGACATTTATATTACAGTTGTATATTTTTAACATTATTCACTTATATATATATATATATGGTCCATGTATTTTATGTTCATGTTGCAGTTGTACTTAATTTACATGTTGGCGATCATTATGATGTGTATATTGTTAGGTCATGTTATATGTGTTCATTTAATGTGCAGATGATAACATGAGTTATTTGACATGAGATGTATATTTGATGTTTGTGTTGTGATGATGTTATACAATGCTAATTGTGTTTTGTTAGATGATCATGATCACGATGATGTGAATTTTAATGTGTTTTTTAGTTGAATATGATGTTTGTACGATGGTTATCATGATTGTGAAGTTTATTAATTAATTTAATATTAAATGACCATGATATTTATTAAATATTGTGTCGTGATTGTAATTTAAATTTAAATTTAAATTTAAATTGTATGTAAAATTGTAAAATTGTATTTGTATTTGTAATTGTAATTTTAACTGTAATTGTATGTAAAATATTTGTAAAATTTTAATTGTAATTGTAATATTTAATTTATTGTGAAATGATTGTAATTGTATATATGACAACTTGTAAAATTGTAATTGTAATTGTAATTGTATGTAAAATTCTAAAATTGTAATTGTAATTGTGTGTAAAATATTTGTAAAATTGTAATTTTAATTGTAAATGTAATTCTAATTCTTTCTAATTGTATGTAAGATATTTGTAAAATTTTAATTGTATTACTGTGAAATGATTGTAATTGTAAAATTTCAATTGTAATTGTAATTGTATGTAAAATTCTAAAATTGTAATTGTAATTCTAATAGTAATTATATGTGAAATTGTAAAATTGTAATTGTAATTCTAATTCTAATTTTAATTGTAATTGTATGTAAAATATTTGTAAAATTTTAATTGTATTAATGTGAAAATTTTAATTGTATTATTGTGAAATGATTTTATTAAAATTTGTAAATTTGTAAATTTGTAAATAATTGTAAAATAATAAATCTAGAATAATATGAATTTTTGTAACATAATAAAGTTTAGAAAATAATGCAAATAAATTCATGTACTTTAGAATTATCGTTATTTTATTATGATCTTACATACCAAAAAAAAGAACTTTATACAGTACGACATTTCTAGCGGAGGTTCCTGGTTTTTCGTCCTGTGCCCTTATAATCATAACCCGCACTGGTGCATCTTAATATTGTAGCGCATTGGTGCTTCATAACTCTTCCACACTGGCGTGTCATAAAACATTGCGCCAAGACATAAACCACGATCTTACGAAACCGCACCGGTGCGCCTATAAAACCCCGCGCACCGGAACATGGTTAAATAAAACCTCGCGCGAACTAGGTATGTCATTGAAATATCTTTTCTAAGAAGGCACATTTATTCTGTAAATTGCAGTATTGGAGCAGCGGAGGGTTTGAATCGCGGGCAAGAATTTTTCTGAGGAGATAAGGGTTTGAAAAGACGAGAGTTCGAATTTCGGCTGAGAAGTTTATAGCAGAGAAAATGAGTGATTCAAACTCAAAGACGGACAAAGACGCTTACAAGGATGCAGACGGCTACGGAGCTCGACATAGTACAAAATGAGAAAATATTTATGAAAAATCTGAGAAGGGCGGTCGAGAAAGCTCAGTTGAGACCGACGATAGGGTTAAGAGGATTGGTCACGAGGGTAAGTATTTTCTTGATCAGGGCAGTGAGCATTCGGTTGAGGCCGACGATAGGTTTAAGAGGTCCCATTATGGATAAAGGGAGAGAAGAGTTGATGGCAGAGAAATACCTGTCGACACTCTGGCGACTAGCAAGGTGAAACAATCCTTCGAAAGGAGTCCTATTCGCTAAGGGATGTCAGAGAGAGATCAATTGAGTCTCTTGAACGGGCTAAGAGATCACATGAAGGTAATGATTCTCATTCTTACAAGGATGGCAGGGAAATATTGGACAATAGAGAAAGATCAATCGAGGCAGTCGATAAAGCCAAGAGGCACCATGAAGGGAATGATTCTCATTTCCTTAAGGACAACAGAGAAAGATCAATTGACCTTGTTGATCGGGCTAGTAGGTCCCATAAAGGGAAAGATTCTCCAGAATGCGTTTAAAAGAAACTGGGAGTATTGTCCGAGCTTCAGTTGGCTTACATAAACTTTTAACGACAAAGACAACGTCGCATAAAATCACATCTTCAACTTTCAATTGAATCTGAATGACATCTCTAACTTGTCTGAACTTTGGCCCTGTGGATAATGAGGAATATCACATGGAAGGTACCCAAAAATCCAATTTTTTGAAAGTATAGGTGAATTAGCGCTTATCAAAGAATGAAATGCCAAACAAAATTCAACGGGATACACTTAAGGATTCCTTGGTTCCATTTATTATTGAAAATGATGCTCTCTCTGGATGAAACCAATAAAAAGTCTGCTTGTATTATAAATGGAAATCCAGTGACCATTTATGTGGGAAGAAAAGCATAGATACCTACAGCTACCATATTTCCACCTGCAAATCGGTTTCCCATAGGAAAAGCTAATGTAATAGCCCATTTTGCAATGTCTTTCCTCTGCTCAACCCTATACTCATTTTCTACGGGAAACCATTTCCTCCACATGTAATAACTACATCGTCTAGTTGAAAATCAGTCTTCTTCTGCTAACAAATGCATAATGAAGGACTCGTTGTCATTGCTCCCAGAACATTCAAGGTCAATTTCTCATAAAATAGAGATTGTATAAATTTTGTTAAGATCAAGATAGAAATCACAAAGGAGAAGAGAGGAAATTGGATGCCAAGATAGAGGAGGAACTTACAAATGAGCAAGCAGATCATGGGGCACCTTTTCTTGTTGCAGATTATGGAAAGGTTCAAGTTTATTTTTTTGAAAGAAGAAGAGGTGTAGTTTTGAAAAGAAATGGCCCTAATATTTTCACAGCAAAATGTACATTTCCAACATGTCTAATTTTGGTTTACACACGTAAAAGTAATTTCAGTGCCTTAAACCGCAAATCGGTGCTAATGTACAGATAACCGCATCGGTGCATTTTAGTTATTGCGCACTAGTGCATTTTAGTTACTACGCACCGGTGTCGTGTTACTAATGGACACACCGGTGCGGTGCTATTAAGTGATGCACCAGTGACAAATAACCGCAAATTAAAAAAAGTGCAACTCTATTTTCTTTAAGTGAAAAAAAAAAGCGGCAAATTGAAAAATGGACAGCAAAATATTTTCGAAAATCTAATTTCATAAAACAATTCTTTAATACTAAACACTTTTCATCATTTCACTATTTTTGCTAAAATTTTCAGCCAGATATTTGCAGGAGACATACATGGAGCAAGAGAGCATGAGAGCACTATGGAGCAGCGAAATACGTTCGAACAGAAGTATTCAGACAATCAGAATCCAAACCTCTGGTGATTCAAACCCTGTAGCATAGAATTTCAAACGATCTCGTGATTAAATTTGATTTTTTTTTTTTTACTTTTTTTCTACAGTTTTATCCATTTTTACCCTAAACCCTTCATTTTTTATTTTTATTTTTATTTTTTATTATTTTTATTTATTTATTTTATTTTATTTTATTTATTTATTTTTTGCCCTTTCTTCTTCATGTTTCTATGATTTCATAATTAGGGCTTTTTATTTTAGATTGACATCCAACCCACAGGACGACTTTCATAGTCGGATCCCAATCCATGTCGGCCCTTGCGTGAATTTTTGAAAAAAATGGATTTTTTTTTTTTTTTTTTTTTTTTTTTTTACAGGTGCGCCCTACGTAACATAGCGCGTCGGTGCGCTGTATTATATAGTGCACCGTGCAAGTACCGTGTAATAAAAAAATTTAAAACAATTTTTTTATAATCAGTGCGATGTATCTAAAATATGGCACCAATGAGCTATGTTACGAGGATAGCACCGCATGGTCTATTATACTATTTGTGCGGTACGTTTATAATACCCCCACACACTGACGTCGGTGCATACATCATGAAAAACGCACCGGTTTCTTGAGATTTATTTTTTACCTGAAAAGTTGACAAGTTATTTATAAATATATTAATGAATGATATGGTATAGGTTTCAGATTGATAAAAAAATGACTAACAAGAGATCAAGTAACAAAAATATTGATAACACATCAAGAAAATAAAAAAATACAAGTTCTTTGTAAATTCTTTACAAAAAATAATATTTTTGAACTATATGTAAGTTTAACTAATATGTATTGTTTACAGTGTATCATGCAGAGCCACAAAATGATGAAGCTCGATAAGATTATTTCTGATCTAGGACCAGAAGAGCATAAAGGTTTGATGGAAAAATTGCAAAAGTATGAATCAGGTGAATGAAAAAATACTATCGATCCAATATGAATTTCTTTTTTTAATTTTCATTAATAATATACTTAAAATTATTAGATAACATGTGTCAAACAATCTCTTAATTCACATCTGTTTAATGTTCTACAGGGACCAACAACTCAGAAAAGGAATGTTGTTCTAAGAAAATAAAAAAAATAGAACAAGCAAATGAAATGAATTGCTCCTTAGCTCATCTGGAGTGGTGTTGGAGGTTAATGAAAGGGGAAAAAACTTTTACAAAATTTTGAGGGATCTAGTGGAACGAATATATAGACGTTCTTTCCACTTATAATACAAAAGTCAATCCAATGATTCCAAGAACCAAATTTTATCTAAACTACAGGAAGAGTTTCCAGAGAATTGGTCAATGAGACATGTCAGACTTTTAATAGCAAAAACGTACAACAACAAAAAAGAAGGAATAAAAAAGTAATATTCATTTAAATGTTTGTCTAGAATTATTTATAAATATCATTGTTATATTTACTTTTCATATATCAATATAAAAATTAAATAGTTTATTGTTATGGTACATTTTCAGGAAGATTATGAAAATCTCAAAAGATGAACGAGCTGATATCATAAATATGCCAGTAGGAGTGTCCAAAAATGTGTACAAGGAGATGGTCAAAGAAATGGACAAAATTGCATCGCAGGAGGAGCCATCTTAACAACAATGTGCTTCAAATGTAATATGTAATCATTGATTTTTTTGATCATTAGGTACAATAAATAAACAATTTAGCATTAAATACTAATTTTCAAGTATTTTCTTGTAGAAAAAAAAGAAGAAAATGGAACCCATTCAGCACATAAATCAGGATGACAAGGAAGAAAAGGGTTGATATCTAAGTTTGTGAGTAATTGTTACTTCCTTATAACAATTTAACTAGATTTCATTTTTGTATTTTTTAAGTTGTTTTACAAAAATCATCATTGAATGTCTTCAAACAGGTGCTAACATACAGAGAAGAACCATCAGACGAATTGATTGAAATTGAGTTAAATATGGATTGTGAGTATATGTTGGCACATCATAAATTAATCGTGGAATTTCTAAGCATCTATCGATCTTGTTTTACTTAGCTCCGTTTATAATTAATAGAACAAAAAAAATCTTTTATATTAAATATATGATTTGTTATGGGGTATAAAACTTGCAGGAAACAAAGTATGGAATTGCGCCAACAGATGAAACTTTGAAAGATGGCATGGTACATGGTTTTGAAAGAATGTGTATAGTTTATGAGTCAATTGTTGCTATGGTACGTCATTTTTATTTTCGATTTACATTGATGTATATTACTTAATATTGCAATTTTCATTATTCTCACCAATGTATATACACTCATTTCAGTTTATTTTTATGTTTGTAGATGGAAGGTGAAGAAGAAGAAAACAATCAACACTGTGAATAAAACATTCATGAAAATAACCCAAGTCATGGAAGTAGCTCTAGAAGTGACAATAGTTCAAGCAAAGAATGATGATCACTATGTTTGGATATCAAAGCAAGGCATTGTATTTTTTGAAATATTTGTCTATGAAATCAAACATTTTATTTAATGTAATGGGCATAGTGTCCTAATTGAACGACAAAGGGATACCAATAATTGTCCCATTTTGTATGATAAAGATTGTCTTGTTCATATATATATATATATATATATATATATAATAAAATATGTTGTGTCTCCATTGTCGTTCTCAAATGCACTAATAAAAATTTAATTCATATGAATATTGTTATAAGATATACATGTGTCGACTTTTGATGAATAATTAATTTTTAAAAATCACAATAATTATGATATGATATAACAAATTAATCCAAACATCACATTCAAATGCATTAATAAAAATTTAATTAATATGAATATTGATATAAGATGTGTTGACTTTTGATGAATAATGAATTTAGAAATATCACAATAATTGCACTGTCACAGGTCGATGTTTCTAAAAAATACAAAATGAACACCGGTGCGTGTCAGTTACTGTATACCAGTGCGTTTGTATGCTGCAATACACTGGTGCGTTTCTATGACCTATGGGCACCTCACAAATACCAAAACCAATTAAAAATCTCGGTGCGTTTGTGCGATACTGCGCACTGGTGCTTTTATGTGAGACTACGCACCGGTGCATTTGTACGACGTATGGGCACTGCACAAATACCAATACCAATTAGAAATATCCGTGTGTTTGTCTGATATGGTGCATCGATGCATTTCTATAATTCTACGTATTAGTGCATTGAGACGACCTATGGGCATCGCACAAATCCCAAGACCAATTGGTATGACCTCGTACGTTGTATCACCAACACTGCGCCCGGTGCGGTTTTATACCTTGACGACCCGGTGCAGGAACCTTCAACCACCCCGAGGCCACCGTCTAGATGACACCCACCGGTGCGTTGAAACCTTAGTAGCGCACCAATGAAAAAAACATCTGTAATAACCTCCTGCCGCCCAATTTTTTTTAATTGTGTTGAATTTCCATTAAAATCTCTGCCAAAACCTCCGTAACCATAAACGAATGTTGAAGCAAATGTTTTTTTGACAATTTTGGCCAATTTTATAACACTAAAAACCTCCTTTATAACCTCCGCTAGAGGGTATTTTCCTTGTAGTTTATGTTGCAGCAATATTATTCAGTTCAACTCTTATAGTGACCCACATGAGTTTTGGGTTTATGTACTTGTTTGTACTTGAAAGGGAGAGTTGAAAGTGTACATGTTCATGAAAGTTTGTATGTGTAAATAACGAACTTGTAAATAGGTTCATTGTACATAGATACATGCACGAGTGTTGTCATATGTATCATGTTGTTTATTGACTTGTGTCGATTGTGTCACACACATGCTTGTCGACTTCTGTCGATTGTGTCGCACACATTTCACATCGTCTTGTGTCGATTGTATTGCACATTTCATGTCGACTTGTTGTTGATGTCGCATGTTGCACGACTTATGTTTGAGTCAAAGGTGTTTATCGATTGTGGGTCGATATATGGATACCAATGTGCAAAGAGGATCACCATGTAGTTGATGTTACAGGAAGGTGACAATCAGTGCTTTGTAGGAGCAAAAAGAGGTGGTCTTCATTTCAATTCTTGCATAAGATTTTATTTTCAAGATTGATGTGCGTTCTTGTGAAAGGATGTTGTAGGAAGTTTGTAGTCCATTCAGGACAAGATGCAAAATGTTTTGTAGCCATTGCAGAACAAGCTGGTTTTTATTGACACCAAAAGTTCACTCATTTTGCGAGCTTAATTTGGAAAGTGGATTTCCAAGACAAAGCTTGTATGCCATAGTTTTAAGAGGGACTTCAATCTTAGTGGGAAGGCTAACAATTTGCCAAGCACATAGAGAGTTCAATGGTACAACAAAGAGTTTATCAGTTTACAACAACCAACAATGCTGAAGTGCGTCAACAACAGCCAGAGAGCAGTGGTTGAGAGACATAGTCAGTTGCGATGCAAGGCATGTCAGGGTGATTTTCAAAGAGATTTGTCAAGTAAAATCAGTTGATATAACTTGAAAGCAGCAAAGTGTTGAAACTCAAGGCAGATAATCATCATCTTTTGTGGGTCCAAAAGCTCTTTAGTGGGAAGGAGTGATCAGATTTGGATTAAGACCTAAGAGATAGATCAAATTTCAAAGTGTTCAAAAGTGTTTCGAACCTAAGCGATCAAATAGATCTCGTCTTCTTGAATCCAGTGCCGCAAATGATTCGAAAAACTGACACCGTATGAAGAAGTTATCGTGTTTTGAAAAGTCCAGTAAACTGCAAATTTTGACATTTGACCAGAGTTGACTAGTTTTTTGAAAGGTCAACAAAAAAGGATATTCCATGGAATATTCCTAGAATATTCCTTGGAATATTCCTTCTGGGCCAGTGATGGGTTGACATGTTTCAAGGTTCAATTGGTTGAATTGGTTGTACATTGGTTGAAGGGCCAATCAGGGGGTGACACGTGGCCAACCCTGAGGCTGCCATGTGTCCCCCAAATGGCATTATAAAATTTTGGGAGTATGCAGGAGTCGACCTCGCGACTTACCGTATGCAGGTGTTCACATGTTACAACAAATTCCATCCCTCGACGGTTAAGGCGTAACCTCCAACAACATTTTCTGCAACATTTGGGTTTTCACATGGCATGGTTTAATGCCAACGTAATCCGTCGACGGTTTCGTTCAACCCACGACTTAACACTAGTTTAAACCTTATCCACCGGGGTATATTACTGTGGGTTCCGCCAACCATAACAATCACCGCGTGGTTTGGGTTGGCATGTGGCCACCCAATCACCAAAATTAAATTGTAATGGTTAATCTGGCAGGATATTTGGCCAGCGCGCCCAAAAAGGGGGAAAGTGCCTAATCTGACTCCAGTTAAAGTGAAGTCCTCCACATTTAGTGGAATTTTCCTAGGCGTAACTGGGAAAATGAGTTGTAGACTCAATTTTTGACCATTCAGAGTGAATGAAAAGTCATCACTAGCTAATTTGAGCATTCTGGAGCCATTGGTGAGGTTTGCAGAGCAATAAGAGGAATTATGAGCGTGATTTTGCTTCAGAGAAGTTTTGCGGGCCACTAGGGCCAACAGGAGTAAGTAGGAGAATGAGGCCTAACTAGGGCAGCCAGAGGCCATTCTCAGCAAACCAATAGTCTATTATGACTATCTTGAACCTTCTGAATTTAATGGAAGGATTTTTAGAAGCATTTGGATACTTCTAGAGCCGAGGAAACCACAAGAAAGTTTTTGGGAGCCAAGGTCACCAGTAGATGGAGGCCTAGATTGGGGAGCTAGAGCTCATTTGGAGAAAATGAATAGTCTATTTTGGATGTCTCATATATGATGGAGATAATATAAAAGGTTTCAGAGACATAAAAGGACTTCTAAGGGAGTTTGTTCCACAGAGAATCTCAAGGAAGCTTAAGGACACCGACAAAAGAGGTCAAGTCTAAGGGATCCTAGGTCCATTTCGAGAGACTTAGCAGTCAATCCAGGGGTATGATGGTATTCTAAACCCATTGGTATAGCTCAAATAACCACTGGAGTTGAGTAGAAACTTGTAAAATAAATTTTCCATCTTAATCCCAAAGAGCCAAGTCAATTGAGAAAGGAGACGTAGCCCAAGACATACGTGTGAACTCCTTTATTAAATTTGTTGTTATGTGTTGTTGGTATATTTGCTGTAATTTATTCTTGTTGTACATGCTTTTAATCAACAAAAACAAAGCTTTAATTCCTCACACATAAAGCCCAAAAACAGTTAAAACACATACGCATGTATCAAAATTTCAATTATGCACAATCACGTACAAGCAAGATCTTAATTTGTTTAATTGAGTGGGAGGTGCTTCAATAGCATAACAAGTCAGCCACCCATTTCAGATCACATATTTTCGCGGAGAATCTAATGACATAGATCTCCGACCCAAACTCAATGATTTGACCTACCAAAAGCCATTAACAAATTCAGGGTACATCCTTAGTCTAGGGAACCCAAACTCTAGGACTTAGGTTTTCAACCATCCAACAATATAGTTGCCACCTTGATGTAATTTGATAATTACTAAGAAGCGTTCATTATCCATTTGACATCAATGACTGGTGTTTTTGGTTAAAGTCAAACCTAGTCAACTCCATGGGTTGACATCGATGACAACAACATCCAACACAATGAAGGTGGAAAAAAGAGAGTTAACATGATAAAAGGACATCAAATCCCAAACCTTACACCATACCAAAACCCTTCCTTCAATGGATATCCAGATATCAAAGCTAATTCAACCAATCATAAATATCATCATCATCATCATGATTATTATTATCTATTATCCAATTTTAAGGTCACGACCAAGCCACACACCAAATTGGTGTATGAGACCCCCTTATTTGTGGGACAATGGACCCACCTCCTCACAACGATTTGAGCATTCTAGAGCCATTGGTGAGGTTTGCAGAGCAATCAGAGGAATTCTGAGCGTGATTTTGCTTCAGAGAAGTTCCAAGGGCCACTAGGGCCAACAGGAGCCAGCAGGAGAATGAGGCCTAGCTAGGGAAGTCAGAGGTCATTCTCAGTAAACCAATAGTCTATTATGACTATCTTGAACCTTTTGAATCTAATGGAAGGATTTTCAGAAGCATTTGGAGACTTCTAGAGCCAAAGAAACCACAAGGAAGTTTTGGGGAGCTAAGGCCACCAGTGGATGGAGGCCTAGATTGGGGAGCTAGAGCTCATTTGGAGAAAATGAACAGTCTATTTTGGATGTCTGATATATGCTGGAGATAATAGAAAAGGTTTCAGGGACATAAAATAACTTCTAAGGGAGTTTGTTCCACAGATAAGCTCAAGGAAGCTTAAGGACACCGACAAAAGAGGTCAAGTCTAAGGGATCCTAGGTCCATTTCTAGAGACTTAGCAGTCAATCCAGGGATACGATGGTATTCTAAACCCATTAGTATAGCTCAAATAACCACTGGAGTTGAGTAGAAACTTGTAAAATAAAGTTTCTATCTTAATCCCAAAGAGCCAAGTCATTTGAGAAAGGAGACGTAGCTCAAGACATATGTGTGAACTCCTTTATTAAATTTGTTGTTATGTGTTGGTATATTTGCTGTAATTTATGCTTGTTGTACATGCTTTTAATCAGCAAAAAAAAAGCTTTAATTCCTCACACATAAAGCCTGAAAATAGTTAAAACACATACACCTGTATCAAAAATTCAATTATGCACAATCAAGTATAAGCAAGATCTTAATTTGTTTAATTGAGTGGGAGGTGCTTCAATAACATAACAAGTCAGCCACCCATTTCATATCACATATTTTCGAGGAGAATCTAATGACATAGATCTCTGACCCAAACTCAATGATTTGACCTACCAAAAGCCATTAACAAATTCAGGGTACATCCTTAGTCCAGGGAACCCAAACTCTAGGACTTAGGTTTTCACCCATCCAACAATATAGTTGCCACCTTGATGTAATTCGATAATTACTAAGAAGTGTTCATTATCCATTTGACATCAATCACTGGTGTTTTTGGTCAAAGTCAAACCTAGTCAACTCCATGGGTTGACATCGATGATGACACCATCCAACACAATGAAGGTGGAAGAAAGAGAGTTAACATGATAAAAGGACATCAAATCCCAAACCTTACACCATACCAAAACCCTTCCTTCAATGGATATCCAAATATCAGAGCTAATTCAACCAATCATAAATATCATCATCATCATCATGATTATTATTATCCAATATCCAATTTTAAGGTCACGACCAAGCCACACACCAAATTGGTGTATGAGACCCCCTTGTTTGTGGGACAATGGACCCACCTCCGCACAACGATTTGACTACTAAATCTACGAAGACATACATACTCTACCCCCCTCTAGTTTTGAACCTGTAACCTCTTAGGAAGAAAGACATGGTCTTAACCATTATGCATTTTATAATCAACAATCACATTACCATCCTTATGTTGTACACTACAAATACCAATTATAAAGTTTTTGGAAAAATTATTAATTTGGGAAATTCATATTAAATTAAAAATATCACCCATCTCGTAATTTAGTACTTTTATTTACCCCTTTAACAATCCATTAATAAATGTAAAAACACCTCCCTTTTGTTGAAATTGTTCCTCAAATCCAATAATTTTTTTTTATGGAAATTTGACTATAAAACTTTATTGTTAACTCTTTTAAGCCCTATTTTAAATCTCATTCACATCACGCAAATATTCTAATGGAAAAAATAAATAATTAAAATTTACTTCAAAACAACGAACCAAAAAAATTAAATTTATCAACCTATACTCATCTTATTTATTAACATAATTTAATAAATAAAATAACAACACATGAAATTCAAACCTAATACCCATAAACCTTTGATTTAATGATTTAAAAATTGAGATGGAGCTTCTATTACACCAATAACCCAAAATCAAACCCAACTTGCATATAACCCTCACCTATCGGTTACACCGACAAATTTCATATTAAACAATAATTCAAAAAACATTTAGAATTAAATAATAGCAATTAAGACGCAAATAAAGAATAGTGATTTGACCTCCATCATTTTGAAAGTCGTTCTTAAAGTCTTACGAACAATTATTTCCCACTCGAAGCACAAAGACTCTGATCCCTTGGATACAGAATCCAACGGCGAAGAAGGCCCCAGCAGATGACCGTTATTGCCGCAGTAAATTCAAATGCAAACGACGGTAATCCCATCGGTTTCTCGCCTCTGTTTCTCATCATTGTGATGTTCAAACCTTCAGATTTCAATTCGATCGAAAATCCTCAGATCGTCATCCGAGCGTTGTGACTCACTATTACTCCTGCAGAAACTGGTGCAATCGGAGCTCCTGAGGTTTGATCCCGATTCGTGGATTGGGCACAGCTTGTCCCATCTGGGCATGATCAGAGTTAGGGTTTTATAAGTGTTGAGAGGGGGGTTCCTGAAATATGCAGGACGGATACGGGTCTTTCAGGAGTTCATTGATGTTCAGGAGCCCTGAGGTTAATAACAATGGAGGTTTTGGGCGCGGGATGAATCCAAGTTTGAGGTCCAGGTCGCCTATGGCGAGTTCTGTCTACAAAATGACGAAGGAAAGTGGTTGCCCCGCAATTAGGTGGAAGAAAGGGGAGCTTATTGGCTCTGGGGCTTACGGTAGGGTTTATATGGGCATGGATTTGGACTCTGGGGAGCTTTTGGCCGTCAAGCAGGTGAGTTTTAGGTGATTTTGCAAAGTGATTTTATTGGCAGGACATAGTTTTACCGGGGTTATTGGGCTTTGGTTTGGAAACCCCGGCTTTGAATTGAATTGTTGATGGGTTTTGGTGAGAACCTGGTTTTTAATTGGGGTTTTAAAGGTTTAGGGCGATTACAGCTCTCATTTGGGTTATTTTTTGTGGGGGTAAAACCCTGGCTGCAGGTCTTGATTGCGGCCAACAATGGATCAAAGGAGAAGGCTCAGGTAAGTAGGCACAATTCTCCTCTGTTTTGTTACCCTGCATATATTTAGCAAAGAGAAAATGGTGGTTGAAAGGTTAGGTTTTTGTGCAGAGAGAAGTACATTTTATAGTAATGGCAAGGCAACAGCCAAAATTCTGTAGGTGAATTTGGGTGTGTGTGTATACCCATTTGAACTTGTATAATGTGTTTTTGATTTTGTGCTGGCAAAGCTCAGTGTCAATAAATAACTCTATGCTTATTAGGCTCCCACATTCTCACTGGCCTGGGAAGCCCGCAGCCTTCTATTATCGGTAGTGATTGTCCTGTTTGGCTTTGTGGGAGGAAGTGATATGTATTCCTTGATGGGTTGCTGCTTGACGTATCCTTCCTCCATGCATGGTGTAAGTCAGTGGCTCCTATGATGTCAGATTTCGAAGCATAGTGACTACATGGGCCATGAAACTATTTACTACTTATTGGCAGGAAGTTGGGGTCTATGGACTTTGTGTGTGGAATTGACACACTCCGCAAATTAGACTTGTATATGGGCAATTATCCTCTTCGACAAATCAAGTTAGTGGTTGCTGGTTGTGGATAACAAATAGGCAAAATTCACTTTAAAAACTGCTTACAGACTGTTTCTTTCAATTTTTATATTCGTTGGATTGCCTGGAAGGTACTATTTTTACACTGGCCAGTGGCATCTACCGCTGAGCATGGAAAAGCTGTTTTGGACCATCATTTACTGATGGGAAACTTGCTGGGGCATTTCACAACTTTGCCCATGCAACTTGAACTAGAGATTGCTGATCCTAGATCAATATATCCCCCAAAAGAGTTCGATCATATCCAATTTGTAATGAATTTCGATATGCGATTCCAATTGTTATTGTGTTTAACGCCGTTACTCCTTAGCTTATGTTCCCGGTAGATTGGATCCATCTTTTTTTGTCAGATTCAGACTGTTTTACAATGACTGGAAAACTACAGAAACCAAGAGGATGGAAATCTAATTTTTTTCTTCATCTATTGCTTTCCTGCTTTGGCTGATACCGCTTCATTTTGTACGTCAGTCATCTATCATAGGCAAAATCATTTTGAACCACCATATTAATTTTACATTGAATTATATTGTGTTCAATTTTTGCACAGGCTGACATTGTTTTGACTCCATTCATTTGTCCATCATATATACCATGTAGTCGTATGTACATAGCAGTTGTGACTGGGGGATTAGATTGAGGACTTGGTCCTATTAGTGGGCTTGGCTGCAGTCCTGTTGGGATTTAGCATCCCAAGCAACTAAAAGTCTAAAAGAAGACATTCTTGGGGGGGAGGGGGTCTGAATCTTGTTGTGGAAAGCATGTATCATTTCTGATTAGGACACTTCTTAGCAGCTTGAATAAAATGGAGCTACCTTTTAGTTGCTTTAGGCAAAACTTTTGTAAACTCTGGAAGATCCATATATAATTATAATTTCTTACATGTCCACTGTTTCCTATAAGTTTTTGGGAATTAGAAATGCCTTTCACAAATAGCCATGAACAATTACTCAGTAGTTCCTGCTAAAAGAAATCAATAAGTTCTGATTCTTATGATTGTGATATCAGTAATAAAATAGTAAGCAGAAGTAGCAAAAATTCTTTATTTTCTGTATTTTATTTCTTGCCTAGATTCCTACTTCAATTCTTACATATTCATCCCTGAGATAGGGAGATGTCCAATGCTATGATTTTGTGTTTGAACTTTGATTTCAACAAAATTAAACTGTTAGTTATTGATTAGAAAAGTTACACTTAGTGTGACTGGATAAAATCTGTTTTGTCAATGTTTTTTTGTGTATGTTGTATCCCTGGATCAGATGTCTATGATTTACTCCTGTTAAGCCAACAATTGTGGTCAGTGGGTATGATGTAATTCCACGAGGAGTGATCAGTAACTTGTTAAAGCCATCCATAATCGCTCTTGCAAAAATTCTATGTCAATGGTTTCTTGCTTTTTGTTTACTGTAATGCACCTGCTGTTTGTGTTCCTCTAGAGTCTAGAGTATGCTGTATTGGAACAGTAAGCAATCTGTTACTGTTAGACATGAGGTCTATATGTTGCATTGTGAGATAAGGATGCTGCTTAAACTTGTAATTAATACTAGGATATAATCTGTGTTTTAGGCCCATATCAGAGAGCTCGAGGAGGAAGTTAAATTGCTTCGCAACTTATCCCATCCGAACATAGTGGTATGAGGTCTCCTGAAATATTATTTTTTCAAATTTAAGTACATCACTTTTTTTCTTGTTTTTGTGATGCCTCTTGACACTGTTCTTGCAGCGATATCTAGGAACTGCTAGAGAAGAGGAAGCTTTGAATATTCTTCTGGAATTTGTTCCTGGTGGATCTATTTCGTCTCTACTTGGCAAATTTGGTTCTTTCACAGAGCCGGTGAGAGTGTGTATTTGGGAAGCATATCTTTTAATTGGAAGCATTGTTTACTCAAGCTATTTTACTTATTTAAATGCTTTGATTAGGTTATTAGAAAGTACACAAAACAACTTCTCCAGGGGCTCGAATATCTCCATAAGAATGGTATCATGCATAGAGATATCAAGGTAATTCATTCAGTGCCAGTCATTTCAATTTTGATATTCATAGGATGAAACATGTAAGTTAAATAATTCTTTTTAGAGCACTTTGATTAGCATTCTATCTTGACTGAGGTTAGCATTCTATCATAAAGAGGGCACTTGGGAGTGGCAAGGGTTTATTAGACATCATTGGCTGACCCGAATTGCCACTCATTGTATGTTTACTTGGGTTGATTTTTTATATGATTTTAGCTTTTGATCATCTTTTTATACAGTGGAATATGATAACTAAAAAATGTAACTCTTGATTTTTGTGGCTGCTGTGTGATGATATGATACTAGCAAAATTTACACCTGTTTCAGACATGCAATAATATTTAAGGTGCAGTGATTTGAATTTCATAAATGCAACAATGTAGAGTGATAACATGGTTTTTGAGTCGCAGGGGGCAAATATTCTCGTGGACAACAAGGGCTGTATTAAGTTAGCAGACTTTGGTGCATCCAAGCAAGTGGTTGAGCTGGTATTGAACCACATGAAACTTACTGTATGCCCAATTTTCTGCCCTTGTATTAGTCATGAATTTTATTGACATTGTGTCTGAATGTGCAGGCAACGATCTCTGAGGCAAAGTCAATGAAGGGGACACCATATTGGATGGCACCTGAAGTCATTCGTCAAACTGGACATGGCTTGTATGTCGTGTATCTTCTTTACAGTCTGATATAGGCTTTTGATATGTTTTTTTATAATTTTTCTGGTAAATCTCCAAGTGAAAATAAGACTAAATAGTCTGGTTTTATGGATAATAGTGGCAGAGTCAAGTCACATACTTCAGTTCAGTGGCTTCCTTTTATGTAACTAATGCTAGATTTTGTTTTTTGTTTTTCCAATAATTAATGCAATCTCTATTAAGAGGGCAATAACACATCAAGTAAAATTACTATTTAGCACAATTTTGAGAAAACCTTAACTGTAATCCTAGATACCTTGAATTTGGAGAGGAGAGAAAATAATTATAGAGGAAAGATTGATAAACACCTCCTAGACTAGTGCCTTGATGTAAATGGGCAATGGATTTTCTAGGGAAAAATTGAATGAAGATGACCTTGATGAAGAGGGTGAGAGGGCAAGAGCCTCTCCTTACAAACCTTAATGGCTTACTTAGATGGGAGATTTCAAGTTCAAGAGATGCACACATCAAATATCTCTTGAAGGTGAAAATAATTTTGCATAGCATAAGGATCAATATTTCAAGATAAATATATCAATTTAAACATGGCACACATAAAAACCCTAATTCACATGAGATAACATGCAAAGTTCAAAAGATAGACAATAAACTTACAAAATTTCTACAAGAATCTCTTCAATCTATCCCAAAGAAACTTGCTCAGGCTATAATCCTTCTCCAAAGACAATATGCAACATGAATTCACATGACATCGAAGTAGCAAAGAAGACAAGAGTTAGTGCACACTACTAGAGAAGAAGTGTGATGAATGATATGATGAAAATGAGAAGTGTTCCCCTCTATTTATATGAGGGTAACCAAGTCAATTTTTCATAATTTTACAAGAAACTCCCTAAAACAAGTTTACTTGAGTGTTCAACTAGGTCAAAAGTCACAAGTTGGCCTTGAAATAACTTCAAAACATAACAAAATGCCAAAAATAACCCACATGATTGGGAGGAATAATCTTGATCATGATGTCATCCTCCAAAATAGGCAATAATGCATCAGGTAAGTGAGGCAATGGTCCATGAGTGCTCCTCACTCCAAGAAAGCCTCAAAGTGCATGTGTACATCTCCAAAAGGCACCTCCTCCACCATGGCGTCAATCTAAAAGGAGGCCTACTTCACCCTTCCCATGCACATAGGGGTGATGTGGCACCTCGTAGGGCAAGCATTGGCATCAAAGAGGAATGTGCTAGCCCTCCTAAGTCATATCAATGATAACCATCCTCGTATGGGGCTCCAAAACAAGGCATCGTCCATCAAACAAGGTTAAGGCTAGCTTGGGGGCGTCCTTTATGGCTCTTTAGGCAAATGTAGCAATCTCCTTTGGTCTAAGTCCTTTATGACTTAGCCAAGTCCTTCTGGCTTCTCAAGAGAGAATATTTTGTTGGACCATTCACCCTTAGCCAAAATCCTTGGCTTCTTAAGTGAATTACATCTATCTCCTTTGGTGAAAGTCCTTCATGACCTAGCCAAGTCCCTCTGGCGGGCAAGTCCTTTTGGCTTCTCAGGAGAAGATCTGTCCAATCTTGTAATTTTCCCTTGTAATTTCCTTGGGCCATTCACCTTTCTGGTCAAAGTCCTTTATGACCTAGCCAAGTCCTTTTGGTTTCTCAGGTGAATGTATCCATTTCCCTTGATCAAAGCCCTTTATGACCTAGCCAAAGTCCTTTATGACTTTAGGAGATGGTCTGCCCTGATTCTGCGAAGACATCAACCCTTCCTCTCAACAAGGGAGACATTTTGCATCACGCCAAGCTTGTTTCTGTAGTAACAAACTTTGCTCTAGACAGAGGCTTGGTGAGAATTTCAACAATCTGCTCATCTATGTATATGTACTGGAGCTCCATTGCTCCTCTTTGAAGTTTGCACCATGTCTTGGATGAAGTGACCTGATCAAGGAGTCTTGCAAGAAGCTTTCGAAGTCACATTGCTTCACGACTTGCGACACATGTTGCAATATACTTTGATGTTGCTATACAGGGTGCAACAAAAGTCTGCTTCTTGCTAAACTAAAGTATCATAGCTGATCCTAAGGTGAAGCGCTCTTTTTGTCCTTTGCGTTCCCGACCCTATGTGATCTGTATATCCTGCAACCTCAGTTCACCACTTAAGACATATCTCTAACAATTTCCATTGTACCACGCAGGTAACTCAACCGCGCTTTGTTGCAACCCTTTGTATTTGCCTTGGGTTGACCATGTATTGGCTCAGGTTGGTCACTTCAAAGCAAATATCGAGCTTGGTGGTTGAGGTACATCAAGGATCCAATCAACTGCCTTTACATCGTGAGATCCACCAAATCTGAATCTATAATCCTTAGAAATAGTGTATCTGGCTAGAATCTTTTATTTCAATTTTTGAGGAGAACTCCTTTTGACACTGAAGTAGGTCTTTCTGTGGTAGTCTTGGCTGCTTCGTCTGTAGCGGAAGAAAATCCTCCAACCACTTTTGCGCTCCCTCTGTCACGTAAGCAAGTCCTATCGCCACTACTCAGCCTTCTGTCATGTAAGCAAGTCCTCTTGTTATTGTTTCTCCTTCTGTCATGTAAGCAAGTCCTTTTGCTATTGTTGCTCCTTCTATTCAGTCTAACGATTTTCTCCCTCGGAACTGGAAGCTCTTCTTGTCATTTGGCATGATCTTGGTTGTCTTAAAAGTTTGTACAATTTCTTCTTTTCGAACACCAATCACTTTGCTGAGTCTGTACTCGAGCCCTTAAGTCATAAAAAACTGATCATCGAGTGACTGGAGCAAAATGATCCTTGTAGTCCACTCCCTCTTACTGGGAGATCCCTCCTGTTACAACCTTGTCTTGTACTTCTTGATGCTGTCAACTATGTAATGGCGGTCTTCACAATGAACCTATTCTTCCTTTTTGTAAACCTCATTCAGGAGGCCATGGAAAAAGGAAAAATTCATAACGCAGGAAGGAAATATCAAGGCCATACAAAATAAAAAGGCAAGAGGTCGACCAAATAAAAATAATAATAATCAAGGGAGAAAAAACATGAAGTACTTATCTCTTAATTTAAGAAGAAACAATTGAGATTTGAAGGAAGGAATAAACATTTTTTCTTTTAAGGTGGATGTTGATGCATGCTGATTTTCCTTCCTTTTTCTTTTAGGATAATGGGATGCATAGTGTCCAAAATTTTGACAAATGAAGCACCTCACCTTTGGCATGTCTTTCTTTTGATCATGAAGAGGAGCGGGTCTTCTACTTGAATTCTTCTTGCTAAATTTTTGAAAGTCCTTGTCAAAACTTCCAAAGCTCCTTCTTCCCTTTCCTTTTCTAGTATGAGCTACAAGGGCTTGTGCATCTTCATTTTGTGAGTTATTCCTAGACAATAATCTTGCTTCCTCTTGAACACAATAAGTCCATAGATCATCAAATGTGGGTAGTTTTGATCGTGCACAAATTCCTTGAATAAATGGCTCCCATGAGGGAGGACATCTAGTGAGAGTAATTGTAACAAGCTTTGTATCATCAATGGTGTCTTCAATGGCCACAAGCTCATTTGTGATCTGGGAGACTTTAATAAGATACAAGACAACATAATCCAATCTAGTCATTTTGACATTAGGGATTTTTAAAGGCTAACTTCCTGTTGTTATTGCTGCTTGCATACAATTTTACTAGAGCATCATATACTGCCTTGGCAGTCTTTAATCCAACGACATGAGGAGTCAAGTGATCTTTAATGGAATCTACCGAGATTCTCTTTGCCTTGGCTTCATTCCTCTTATACTTGGCTTTCTCCTCAGCTCCCTTTGGCTCTGGAATGACTTTCTCCACATGATCCTGAAGTTCATTCTCTTCCAAGATAAGGAGTATCCTGGTATTCCAAGATCTGAAATTAATGGCACCATCTGACTTGTCTTCAACTCTAAGACTTGGTTCCATTTTTGGTAAGAGACTCAAAAACCAATTAAGTTGCTGAACACTTGTCTTTAGCGCTGACTTCAATGGCTACACTTTCAACAAATCTCTGATACCATTTTGAATTTTCTATAATGATGAATAGTAGAAACCAATTTTCTGATTTGATAATTACTTCCTAATGATATTCAACCATATTATCTTATGTCACTTATATCATTGAACAATTATACTAAAAAAATCTCAACAATAATGCAGTGAAAACAATAAGATCATAAAGAGACAACCAAGCACAATAGAGACATCAAATTTTCTTTGGGAAACCCAAACTTGGGAGAAAACCCAACAAATTTTCTTGTAGGTAAAATTTACAATTCCAAAAATTGCCTAGAAATTTGTGCCAAAGTCCAAGTCCAAGATATCAGTCAAACCTGGTCAAATACCAATTAATAAACGCTAGTCAAACCAACTAAAGTACAAAAGTCAATGCTGGTCAATAGTCAATTTTTTTTTACCCGTGGTCAAGCTCAAACTTGTGGTCAACTTCGGCTTGCAGTCAAGATCTGCGATCAAATTCATACTGTTTCCATGGTTGAAGTCAACCTCTTATGTGGTCAAATTGGGTCATATAATTTGGTCAAACAACAAGTCAAACTTGGTCAATTAATAACTTTGTTGACTTCGTCAAAGTTTGGTCTTCATCTTCCTTTTTGTTCTTTTCTGCGACTGCTTGAAAAGATATGTTGTGTTGTGGTGGGTTGTCGAAATAAGGCATTCATGAATCATTGTATATATATACTAGTCAAATGTAGTGACTTTGACCAAGAGTCACACCCTTTCATGGTGGGGCCGACTTGACATTTTGGAGCCTACGTGAAGCCCAAGAATCAAAATTTTAATTTTTAATTTATAGGAGGCCTCTTGGCATGCGGGAATACCTCCCAATGGTTCACAAAAATCAACACAATTTTGTCAAATTTTGCATATCATGCAACTGTGGAGTCGTAAGGGTGAACTTAGATGACTTCAAAATATTCTTGCTTCACCTTACAAGCATGTAATCTTTGAAGATCAATGAAGAACTAGGGCTTCGTTCTTCCAATGGAGTTAACAAATGAAAAGTTCTAACTTTGGCTTTGGGATGTTCTCATCAAAGAATTTTGAAGCATAGACTTTGGGTCATGAGGAGGTAGACTCAACTCCTTTGTCGAAAATGTCATCACAAAATCTAGCAGGCCTAGTGCAAAGCCCCCCACTAGGTAGATCTAGACCTTATCACAACAAAAGATCGGCCACCACTATCACCTTGGCATACTTTCTGTAGTTGTTTAGTGGTAAATCAATCTTTGGAGCATCATACAATTTGTACCATAATGATTAGGATATCCAAGTATACCTTTAACATCCAAAGTAGGGTACAATTCATGCAAATCCCAAGGAACCATTTTCTCGAATTTTGCATATCATGCAACTGTGAAGTCGTCAAGGTGAATTTAAATGCCTTAAAAATGCTTGCTTCACCCTACAAGCATGAAATCTTTGAAGATCAATGAAGAACTAGGGCTTCGTTCTTCAAATGGAGTCACGAAAGGAGAAGTTCTAACTTTGGCTTTGGGATGTAATGTACTCATCAACGAATTTTGAAGCATAAACTTTGGATCATGAGGAGGTGGACTAAACTCCTCCTTGGCATCAACGAATTTTGAAGCATAAACTTTGGATCATGAGGAGGTGGACTAAACTCCTCCTTGGCATCAACGAACTTTGAAGCATAAACTTTGGATCATGAGGAGGTGGACTAAACTCCTCCTTGGCAACAACGCCAAAAATGTTATCACAAAATCTAGCAAGCCTAGTGCAAAGCTCTCCACTAGGCAGATCTAGACCTTATGGCAACAAGAGATCGGGCACCATTATCATCTTAGCATTCTTTCTCTAGCTGTTTGGTGGTAAATCAATCCACAAGGGAGGCGTCCGTATATAGATCACCTATGTTGGCTTAATAGCCAAAGAACGAAGCAAGGGATACACGAATAATATGCAAGAACCCCCCCAAAGGGAATTATATTATTTATCCATAATTCCAATGTGTATTCTATTGTACGAGATGGTTACTATTTATAATTATGGTGGCCTTATCAAATACATCAAATTAGAGAAATTAGTTCAAACTATCACCATAACCATCTCCTCAAATATTTCCATTAATCACTTACTAAATCTCCATCCCTATTTTCACTTAAGTTGTACTGAACGGATACGAGAACGGATACAGATATGGGGTTTGAATGGATACGACAAAATTTGCAAAAAATCAAGATACAATACGACAAGAAAACAATCATATTACCATTCATCTTTTAGAATCTAGAATATATATTCAAAAATACATAATCATTGTCATGAATTGAACAAAAACAAATCAATATCATCAATTCAGCGTAAACTTTGTCATCATCATTAGTGATTATTATATCATTCAACATATTATTAGCATCATTAGTAATGTAATCAGAAATGCTACAACCTTTTTGCATTTGAGTCCAACTCCTTCAAAGAACGTGTCATGCATGGCAAATGATATCTGTCTATCTTGCATGGCAATTAGAGGGCCCATGGGATCATTGGGATATTTTGTCAAAGCCTATTTGAACATTTCAATCTTCTCAACATCAACTTGGTCTCTTGACTATATGCAGGCAAAATATTAGCTAGAGAAGGTTTGTTATATTGGGGGATTTATGAAATCAAGAGCAAAATCAATGACAATTAACAAAACTTTAACCAAACTGAAAAGTAATTGCTCAAATAGATCTCTTTACGAAGACATTCATCAAACCCTTTTGTTTGCATTTTTTAACATCTATCTTTTTCTTAGTAAGAATCCTCGATAAATATATGGAGTGTCGTTGTTTATAAAGATTTAGAAGAGACGTTATGAGACTCTGTTTATAATGCGTTTATTTGCAAATATGATTTATTCATTTTTATTATTTATTTATGGCTATACAAATTTTCACGCTTTTTAACATTTTAAGGGTGGATTCTGATCATGATTTTTGTGGATCCATTTTTGGAAACGGATCTAATAAAATTTAAATCCTTTGGAAACATATCCAATTCCAAATCTAAAGTTTCCGATTTTTTGAAACGGCACAAAAACATTTTTACAGCGTTTCCAACAAGAATAGTATCCGTTTCCGTATCGAAAACGTGGATCCGCGTTTTTGACAAATTCTTCAGGATTTTTCGGTAACTTAGATTTTCACTCATTCCTCTCAACCATACGTAGACTTTTAGGCTTGGTCTACTTCATTACATTTTTCATTTCTCTTAACAAGTACTTGTCAATTGTTAAATTTTGAAGATGTTCTATACTAGATGCAAATTTACTTTAATCTTCTAGGGCCCAAATAGTAATCACATGAAATTAATACGCTGATAGAACATACTGATAGATTGATGGAAGACAAGCCAATAAAAACAGAGATGGAGAAAGGGTGGCATTACAGCGATCAACAGGATGCTTCAACCAACAAGTCTCCATTAGGTCAGTCGACCCAATGTGTCACACAACCCCAAGATGACTCATCAAAACGCTGCACCAAGAGAAGCCCTAGTCACATCACCATGAGAAACCCTAATCACAACACCATTCGTGAGAGAAGAGAATGCCTCCAAAATGTGTGTGTAAAATGACCTCCAAGTCTCTCCAATATATAACCATCTGTAGGGGGTGTGTGACACATCTCTTAGGCATGTGGGATAAATCTGTCCGACCTTGCACATGTGGAATAAATTCAAAATACATGTTTTGCTCATCCGATCAAGATGATCTTTAGATCGGTCTTGCACCTCTCCAAAAGAGGAATCCAATAAAAATATTGGCATCGTCATCTGAGCATCACAACATGGAGTTTGGACTTAGTTGCCCAAAATTAACACTCCCTCTCAATTAGGGAGAACTCCATCCCGAAGTCAGTTGGAGGTCTGAAACTTCACTAGACTTGATCCCAGATCAAGTGGTTGGACTCTTGCCATCTTAGACATAGAGAGTACGACAATCTCTGATGCGTCCATCGGTCTTGCTAATGGTCTCCATCTTTTCCCACCTCATTGGCCAAGATGAGAGGTACTTCCCATGAGTCCGGTACTCCATGGGTAGGATGCATACGAGGCACAGATCAAAGAGAGGTTAAACAACTCAATATCATCACAGTGGGGCGGAAGCACACCAATAAGGTTCGGCAAGCCTAGCCTTATGGTTGCTTATAGCTCCAAGAAGCTATCCCCAAAGCCCCCCTGGAGCTCCCAGAGCTCATCGTCCAACAGGACCCTTCGAATAGAGTCGTTCTACGATTCCAAGATTCTCACGAAAGGTTAGGAACATGACCTTCCCCGAGGGCTCTGTGAGAATATTTGCGACTTGCTCATCAATTCTTATATGATCGAGCCTTACGGTGCCTTGCTGTACCATATCCTGGATAAAATGGTACCATATATCAATATGCTTGGATGGATCGTGGAACACGGGATTCTCTGACAAACGAATCCCCCTCTGGTTATCACAAAGGATAACGGTGGTATCTAGCACATAGCCGAACAACTCACTGAAGAGCTTTCGCAACCAAGTCGCTTCACAACAGGCCATACATGCTGTAATGTATTCGGCCTCAGCGGTGCTCAAAGCCGCTGACTTGTGCTTCCTGCTTGAAGCAGACCCAAGTGTGAAGCAACATCTAGATGTGCTCTTGCGATCCACCACACTGCCAGCCCAATCGGCATCAGTATATCCATGGAGTCTCAAATTTCTCGGCAGTGTATCTCAGCCCATGGTTTATCGTGCCCTGAAGATATCTCAAGAGATTCTTGGCACCAACCCAGTGAATGTGATGAGGATCAACCATGTGTTGACTCAGAGTGTTCACTGCAAAACATATGTCCGGACAGGAGTTCACTAAGAATGTCAGGGTCCCTACAAGTTGTCGATACTCGGTAGTATTTTCTAGCACGGGCCCAACAACGTTTCCACTTAACTTCTTAAAGTTGAGTTCCATCGGTGTCGACACGGACTTACAGTCCACCATGCCAAATCTCTCCAGCAACTTCACAATGTATTTTCCTTGAGAGAGTATTTTCCTTGAGAGAGGAAAATCTTGTTAAGTCTCTGCCAGACCTCCAAGCATAGGAAGTAATGCATCAGTCGTAGGTCTTTCATCTCAAACTCAGAAGTTAGCTCCCTCTTACACTGATGAATGAGAGGGTCAGCACCTGTCAGGAAGAGGTCGTCCACATAGAGAACCAGAATGAGAGGCTTTTCTCTATCAACCTGCATACATGAAAGTCTCTATCCTGGAATTTGAACCCAAAGGTTGCTTCGCATACACCTCTTCCTTTATCGAACCATGCAAAAAAAGGCGGTCTTCACATTCATCTGACGGAGACTCCATCCTTGCATGGTAGCAAGGGCAATAATAGATCACAGGTTCAAATATATCATCATAATCGATGCCTTCTTTTCGAGAGAAGACTCGGGCAACAAATATTGCCTTGTACTTTTTAGCACTCCCATCATATCCATGCTTGATCTTGTAGAGCCATTCCGAGGTGACAACAACTTTGTCCTCTGGTCTCGGGACCACATCCCAGACATCATTTTTCATAATGAGCATAGTATCCTTCCAAACTTGATGCTTTACAGCTTCTTCGAATGATCCAGGCTCAGATTGTACGGTTGTACTCATGGTTGCTAGATACCCTTGGTATCTATTCGACTTTTTGCTTTCTCGGAATATCCCCCTTTGGGGCCATATGTCTCTCGGCATCTTCGAGAGTATCCCTGAGCCATGAAGGTCTTCTCTTCTTTCTTCCAGCAACGCCATTTGCTCAGGAGCACATACGGTTGAGGTCTCCCTCTTAATGCCCACTCCTCTGCAAAATTCATTGAACTCATATGACTCACATTCGGTGCCATTATCAGTCCTCAAAATCTTGATCTTCTTCTTCAAGGAATATATCCAGGCCTTGCGAGAGAAGTCATCCATACAAGTCATGTAATATGAACATCCTCCCAAGGATTTCACGAGCAACATATCAGATAAATCAGAATGTATCAATTTGCATGACATTAGATGTCTGTGTGACACTTGAGGGCCCCTTGTATGCTTTCATTCGGCGCAACCCTGACATATGCTTTCATGATTATTTTAGAATTCGGGCATCCCAGATACCAACTTCCTTGCTTCAGAAAAGGCTTTGTAATCATAGGTCTGAATTTTACTTACCCACTGTCAAGGCTTATTTAATGGAATTATAGCCATACAAGTATCATAGCCATATACTGTCATACATCTGTCATACATCTTGAGAGGTATCATCTTGAGAGGTATGTCATTGATTACAATGTTGCCATAATAATAACATACACATCACTATCATATTCATCACTGTCATACTGCCATATAGTACCGAAGGTATCAAACTTCATGGTTATATATATTTTTCCATATGCCACTGAAGATACTACAGATCAAGTTCATATAGACTCTGCCATATACAGTGAGGTCATATATACTTTGCCATATGTCATTGTTCTAAGGCTCATCGACCAACCATTGATATTATCCTTAGATTTCCTTAAATAACATTAATTAACATACATACTTTAACAAACTTTCCATGTAAGAATCAATTTTACATACCTCTTCTTTTGTATAGAAATCTAGAGTGAATACATCAAAACTCTGAACAGGCTTCCAGCGTGGCTAAGCAAGAAAACTCTGTCTTCAAGCAGACTAGAGAAACACATTCATAAATTAGTTTGATCTTGTTGCAACAAGTCTGCTTCTGTTGGTGACTGGTTAGGGCACCCATAAGCTGCAACAGTCTTTGGAACAATCACCAAACAATCCTTAAATGATTGCGGCCTTTCCTAGAATAGGTCTCATTTATTAACCGATCCAAAGCACAACCCTTAACCTCCACACTGTTTAGAACTACAAGCTTCTAGAGTTGCAGTCTTCCAAGGTGAGACCCTCCAACCCCACGCTGTCCCCTTTTTCTGCCTTAACTACTTCAAAGCAACCCATAGACAGTCTCAAGTTGCTGGCTATGGCCTGCAGCCTAGCTCAGCAACTTGCTGTAGCCTTTCGGCCTCCTCAACAGGCCCAAACAAATACTCCTAACAGCTGCGATGTCCTCTTAACTTCCTTGGCCTAGCTGTGCTCTTTTCTGCACCAATCTGCACTCAAAACAACAACATCTTGCTTCTCTTTGCTGCGGCCTACTCTACCCAACAATACGCACCTAAACAACCCTTCAGAACTGTGGCCCAATCCGAGAAGTTTCCTCGCTGATCTCATAGCTCTCCATGCTGTTATATGCTCCTTTGCTGCGGCCTTGACTTGGAGAAGTGCTGGCACCCTTGATTGTTGTCTTGGGCATAGACAACCTCTAAACAGCTCCACACTGCCCTCCAAAGATGAGGTAGGGACTGCGGCCCACCTACAGCAGCATACGATGCCATTCCTTGCACCCACGACACTTCCACGTAGACTGCATATAAATTTGATCCAATCACCAATCCTCACTGTGGAAACTACCCACTAGTGTAGAGCATCTAATTTTCAGATCTGCCCCTCCTCCTTGACTTCCACAGGCTGCCCAAACCGATCCAAAACTGGTCCTCTAAACTAGGATCCAACACTTGCAAACTAGGATCCTCTGTCCACTGTTTGAAAGCTGCTCCACCACTGGAAACTAGGGCATCATGATAATCCCCTTTTCAACCCGTTATCTCTGCTCATAATTGCCCTTAAAGACTGCAACTGTCCTTTAGGGAAGGGATCTCCCTCCACGCTTCTATGTATGGGCAGTTTCTAGCCCTAACTGTCCTTCCTGTTATGACAACGGCTCCCTTTCAGCCCTTCAAACAGTTTGCGGCAGCCTATTTTGTGGGCTGTCTCAACTCAAACGAGCCTTCAAACAGACCCCACTTCTTGCGGCAATCCAACAAGGTACTGTGGTTGTCCTTCAAAAATTCAGTGCTCCTGAAATGACATCACAACAGGCCCTCTCACCCACGCTGGATCAGACTTCCTTGTTGCAGCCTAGAACATAAAATACCTCTCTCCACCGAGCTCATGTGAGGCAAGTGTTGCACACAATGGATCTTTCCCAATAGATCGGTGATTCCTCTCAACACAAGTTGGGCTTTGTCTTCACCTTTGCTTTGATACCATGTTAAATTTTGAAGATGTTCTATGCTAGATGCAAATTTACTTTAATCTTCTAGGGCCCAAATAGTAATCACATGAAAGTAAGATGCTGATAGAACATACTGATAGATCGATGGAAGACAAGCCAATAAAAGAAAAGATGAAGAAAGGGTGGTATTATGGCGATCAGCAGGATGCTTCAACCAGCAAAGTCTCCATTAGGTAAGCCAACCCAATGTGTCACCCAACCCCAAGATAACTCATCAAAACGTTGCACCAAGAGAAGCCCTAATCGCATCACCATGAGAAACCCTAATCGCAACACCATTTGTGAGAGAAGAGAATGCCTCCAAAATGTATGTGTAAAATGACATCCAAGTCTCTCCAATATATAACCATCTGTAGGGGGTGTGTGACACATCTCTTAGGCATGTGGGATAAATTTGGCCGACCTTGCACATGTGGAATAAATGCAAAATACATGTTCTGCTCATTCGATCAAGATGATCTTTAGATCGATCTTGCACCTCTCTGAAAGAGGAATCCAATAAAAATATTGGCATCGTCATCTGAGCATCACAACACGGAGTTTGGACCTAGTTGCCCAAACTTTGAACTGGTCTTGTTCTCATCTTCAATCTTCTCCATTCTTCTTCTTTGTCCTTTTCCTTTTGCCTGCATTTATCATCATGTACTTGCAAAATCATAACTAGTGTGCTTATTGAAGTCCATATAAAAAAGTTACCATCCACCATAATACATGGGTTACTAGTCGTTGTTTCTGTCGATTCTCTAGGAAACCTTTTCTTGTACATGGTTCAACAAGATATTTGTACATTCAATTCCCCCTCCATCATCAACATCATCATCAACTATTGACCTGTTAGTTTTAGATAACCATGGTATGTTCTATGCTTAGAGCAATTTACTTCAATCTTTCTTATTAACCCAATTCAGATTAGCAATCACTTAACCATTGAAATTAAATGCTAATAGAACATAGAATAAATCAATAGAAGACAAGCCAATACAAGAGACAAGAATTTGTAATTCTTCTTATTCAGCAGAGAGAGAAAAATGTATTTTTACAGCAGTCAACAGGATGCCTTAGCCAGCAAAGACTTTGCTGGTCAAACCGACCCTTCAAGCTCCAATCATGTTCAGTCAAACACTTACAAATTCCACCTTCCTTTAGTGTCACACACAACCCAAAATCAACTCACAAAACAGTAAACGCAGAAGTCAAAATTCTGCGGTCAAACCAATCAACGCTGTGGTTAAAGGTCAACGTTTGACCTCTATTTATGTGCCTTCAAATGTGGCCTCTCCAGATTAGACTTCCTGCCTCAAAAATGGTAGTCAAACGATGGAGGTTGACCCAAAGTCAAGGCTGGTCAATGCTGTCCATATTTGCCCTAAACTAGTCCGAAATTACAGCTTCCTGTTTTCACACGTGTGGAGGAGAAAGAAACCTCGAAGGCTATACAAACCAATCAGATGAGAGAGAGATGTGTGTGATGAGTGAATGATGAAATGAGCATCATGTCTCTCCTTTTTATATCCATGACTGTGGGTGTGTGACACATTTTTTGGGGCTTGTGAGCCTACATTACAATTCTGGCCGACCTTGACAAATTGCATGTGTGGAAAATAAATTCAAAATACAAGTTTTGCTCATCCAAACAAGATGTTTTTTAGATCAATCTTGCACCTCTCCGAAAGAGGAATCCAACAAAAATATCATCTCCATCTATGAGCAGTGCAACATGGAGTTTGGCCCTACGTGCCAAATTTAGCACTCCCTCTCATTTAGGGAGAACTCCATCTGTCCACCTGTGCAATCCTGTCATCCAGTACCATCATGTACTCCATATATCATCATGCAGTCATGTGTCATCCTACTGTATCTGCTTTGCTGGATCTTCTCTGCTATAGAAGATATGTTTGAGAGTGAGTCACAAGGACTTTGCCACTCTCCACTAACTTGAAGTTAGTTTAGAGGTAAAAACCTCAACCAGACTCATGAGTGAGTCACATACTGACCCGAAGTCAGTTTAGATGTAAGAACCTCAACTAGACTTGATCCCAGATCAAGTTGTTGGACACATCCCATCCTAGACATAGAGAGTATGGCAATACCTGATGCGTCCATCAGTAATGTTATCGGTCTCTATCCTCATTTCCCAACTCATTGGCCAAATGAGAGATACTTCCCATGAGTCCCGAACTACATGGGTAGGATGTATGCAAGGCATAGATCAAAGAGAGGGTGAACCAACTCAATATCATAACGGTCGGGAAAGAGCACACCAACAAGGTAAGGCGAACCTAGCCCTGTGGTTGCTTATAGCTCCAAGTAGCTATCCCCAAGCCCCTTGGAGCTCCCAGAGCTCATAGTCCAACTCTAGCGGGGTTTGTCCATAATACCAAGCTTCTCACGGAAGGTTAAGAATTTGACCTTCCCAAGGGCTTTGTGAGAATCAAGGTTACTTGGGAGCGGGAGCGGAAGCACCATTTTCAGACGCTCCTGGCCCGGGAGTGTTTCGAGGAGTGCTTTTTTTATAATATATATGTATTTTATATTTTTTTATATTTTGATGCATATATGTCAACAAAAACATGTAGAATGATGAATTAGACATAAAAAACATAAAAAAAGATAGATTGAACCATATAACATCAATCATCTAGAAGTTATAATCTTCATCAACCACATCCACAAGTTAGAAACATACAACATATTGACTCTTGAGTCTCATGATTCATCAATCTTAAAGTTTCAAGCTTTCAAAATTCAATATATAACATTTATCATCATTGATTCGTTGATCACCACAGTTGTACTTGTAAGCTAAGTGTAACCATTACAACAAGGAATATTTAACATGAAATGAAATGTTATAAAATGAAATGAAATGAAACAACTTTCAACTTTCATGAAGCATCATATTCATAATTCATAATGACTTATAAAATTATAACTGCCAACTTCAAAGTTTCAAACTTCAAACTTAAATTGTCATATATTGTTTACAAAAAATATCATAATAAATATGAAAGAGTCAAGTTTCAACAGTTATAAAAAGTTAAAAACTACTAGAAAATAGAAAAAACTAGTAAACTGTAAATCTATTTTATCTATTGCTTGGCCTCTTGCCACGAGAAATGTCTAATTTTTGAACAGCTCGTGGTAATGGTGGTCTTCCAACAGTCTCCTCTTGCATAATACCACGACCATAACTAGAAGGCACATGCCCTCCATGTGAGGATGTAGGTGGAGGTTGCGTCAACAAAGGAACAATAGTTGGAACTCGAACATTGGCACTGGCACTGTTACTGGATGGTGGGTGTGGCGATGGCATGGCTGCTGTTGCTTCATCCTCATCTCTCAAAAGTTTTGCTTCCAATTCTTCTAGATGTATAGTGCCGTCCTTCAAATTATCGTCCTCTAGGTTGTTGTCCCAAACTTTACATGATAGATCCTCATAAGCCCGACCACAATAATGACGCAACAACCTCAAGTTGTAGTGCACATAAACCAAGATTTTTGCTCGGTTTTCATTGAGTCTATTTCTTCTCACATTTTGGATGAAGCTATAGGTGCTCCAACACCTCTGTGCAGAAGAAGTATTTATAACTTGTGAGAGAAATTTTTTTTTCCAATTTTGGCAAAAGTCCTATGCCGCCATATGCTTCACACCATGTGAGAGCATCAAATCTGTCTCTAGCTTCCATTGCATGCAAAGAACCAAACAAACCAGTGCAACTGAAGTATCTGTTTAATTCAAGGCACAGATTAGCACACTCCTTCCTGTCAGGGACCAACTTGTTTAATGATTTCATATATCCCTCTTGTACCTCTGGATCTGTATGAGGTTTGATCCTAACCCCACCCCTAGGTGCAGGTTGACTCAACCAAGATGGAGAGTAGTATTTTGGCATAAGGATATATGCCAAGGCTTGTTGTGGAACATTAAGTTTATTCCATCGTGCACACACACAGTTGTGAGTCATTGAATACAAGTTGGGATCATTTTCCTTAACAACACCTTTTATTTGCCCCAACATGCTATCCGTCTGCTCATACACCTCACTAATCACTGGTTTATTTGTATTGGCAAAGCAAATTATGCTATAAATGGGCTTGGTGAAATTCAAAATTTACCTCACATGTGCCCAAAACAAAGGATCAAGAGCAGTCTCCTCCACTTGTTCAAAACCTTGCCTGTCAACTGATATTGTTGCCCCGTCCTTTAATACCTGCCAGTGTGGACTTGATAACATCGCTGCCAATGACTCTCTTACCTTCAAAAGGCGCCTGAAGGTGAGCTAATAGCTAGTAAATCTAGTCTCTGCAATCTTTAAGAACTCCAATCTTGAGTGACTGTGGAAAAGCTCATGGGTATTGCTATGATTTGTAATAAATCTTATCATTTTTTTGCCTCTCTTGTACAAATCACCAAGGCATCGATATTGAGGTTGTTTGTTTTTATTTATATCATGCATCAAAAGGTTCATTGTGTGAACCAAGCACCCAGACCAAAATATGTTGGGGTATTTATCCTCAATAATTGCTCCCGCTGCCTTACAATTAGCAGCATTATCAGTGATGATTTGGACGACATTTTATGGCCCAATACAGTCAATTGTGTCAAGTAATGGTTTTGCAATGTTGATGTTGGTCTTGAACTTAAGATAATCATAGAAAATCAGTATTATAGATAGTATATCAATATTTATTGCAGTATCCACTAGATACAATGGACACCCCATGCTCATTCCAAGAACTTGTCATTCTACTCAAAGAATGAGTTATTGTTGCTTTTTCATGATCAAGTCCCATGGTTCTAGCCTTGTCATACCCAGGGCTCTTGTATCCTTTGGGGGCATCATGAATGGCAGAAACCATTTCATGCCAATAAGGCGAGCGAAGAACATTGAATGGTACCCCACATGCATAGAGAAACTGGATTTTTTTTGAATCCACATCACTCCTAGACCCTTTGTCAAGGAAATTTGATATGGTTCTACGCCTTAAAGAGATGTTTGCTCCTGTGCTAGGTGTGCCTCCATATCCACTGCCATGGGTGGAAGTTGATGGACTTCTTTGTGCATGATGTGATGGTGTATAAGATTCAATGAAACCCTTAGATCTTTTAGATTTGTATTGGGCTTCCTCCTCTTCCCTTATGTATTTGGCTCTATCTGTCGCTGACACACTTACACAAGTTTTGATTCCTATATTTTTAACTCCATCCCATGGCCTTTTCCCACAAAGGTGCCTTCTGGCACCGGTGTATGAACTTGTGTATTGTGTATTGCAATGGGGGCAAAAAAATTTAGTGGTTCCACTCCCTTTCCCTGTTTCAGGCCTAGTAACATATTTACACAACGGTGTTTGGTCAATTTTAGTTAGTGTCACTATGGTCTCATTATCTCCACTCTCCCTTCCCCCTCACAATGGTACTCCTCTTCAAGATTTTCATCTAATCCACTATAACCCACTTCTTCATCATCCTCTTCTGTAATAGGCTTCTTTCTTCTACTCTCCAACCCCATAATAACAAAAAACGGAACCAACAAGAAGAAAATGCCAAGCCATATAGCCATGATGTTTCAAACTTTCAAGTTTTTAACTTGCAAAAAAATGGAGGAATGCCAAATGGGAATAGGAAAAAATGCAACATAGAAAAAAAATTAAAATTTTCAATTGTCAACAAATTAAAATGCAGCATAGAAAAAAAAATCATTTTTTCATTTTTCAACAAATTAAAATGGAACATGGAAAAAAAAATCAATTTTTCATTTTTGAACAAATTAAAAATGCAACATAGAAAAAAAATCTAGATTAGACTCTCCTACCTCTTTGTCCTTCGATCCCAAGCTCTAATATCCTCTCCAATGTCCAAGCTCCTTGTTCTCTCCAACCTCTCCTTTCCCTTGCTCTCTCTTGCTCTCTCCTCTCCTCTCTTGCTCTTTCTCCTCTCCACTCTTGCTCACTCTTGCTCTCTCTTGGAATGAGAATGACAATGATGGGGAGAGGGAGGGCTTTTTATTTCCAACCCCCCCTTCCTCCATCTTTCCCTCCAAAAATTCCGACGCATTCTCCTTCTCCGTGCGCGGTCGGCTGTCGGCGACAAATGCTTAGAACGGGAGCGATTTTTAGCTGAGAGGAGCGCTCGGGAGCGAATGCTCCCTTCTTCAAAAAATTGCTCCCGAAGCATTTTTTTTCAAGGAGGGAGCACTCAGGGAGCGTTCGCTCCCGAGCGCTCCCTAAAACGCTCCCGAAAAGGCAAGGAGCATTTGGGAGCGAATTTTTTAAGGAGGGAGCGCTCCTACTCGGAGCGCGAATTGGGAGCAGGTTCGAGGGGAGGGGGCGCTTCCCCGCAACCTTGGTGAGAATATCTGCGACTTGCTCATCAGTCCCAATGTGATGGAGCCTTACAATGCTTCGTTGTACCATGTCCCGGACAAAGTGGTACCTAATATCAATATGCTTGGATCGGTCGTGGAACATGGGATTCTCAGAAAGATGAATCCCACTTTGGTTATCACAAAGGATAACAGTGGTATCCAACACATGCCCAAACATCTCACTGAAGGGCTTTCTCAACCAAACAACTTCACAACAGGCCATACTCGCTGCAATGTATTCGGCCTCGACAGTGCTCAAAGCAACCAATTTCTGCTTCTTGCTCATCCAAGAGATCGAAGCAGAACCTTGAGTGAAGCAACAGACAGATGTGCTCTTACGATCCACCACACTGCCTGCCCAATTGGTATCAGTATATCCATGGAGCCTCATACTCCTGACAGTGTATCTTAATCCATGGTTGATTGTGCCCCAGAGATATCTCGAGAGATTCTTAGCACCAATCCAGTGAATGTGATTAGGCTTGACCATGTATTGACTCAACATGTTCACTGCAAAACATATGTCCAGACGTGAGTTCACTAAGAACATCAAGGCCCCCACAAGTTGACGATACTCGGTGGGATTTCCCAACTCGGGCCTAGCAGCACTTCCACACAACTTCTTAAAGTTGATTTCCATCGGAGTAGTCACGGACTTGCAGTTCACCATCCCAAATCTCTCTAGCAGCTTCACAACATATTTTCCTTGAGAAAGGAAAATCTCACCTGGCTTTTGTCAGACCTCCAAGCCTAGGAAATAGTGCATCAGTCCTAGGTCCTTCATCTCGAATTCAGAAGCGAGCTCCCTCTTACATTGATGAATGAGAGGGTGAACACCTGTCAGGAAGAGATCGTCCACATAGAGGACCAAAATGAGAGGCTTGTCATTATCAACCTTAATAAAGGTTTGGATCAACATCACTTTGAGTAAAGCCCAACTTCATCAAGTAGCTATCGATCCTCTCATACCAAGCCCGGGGGGCTTGCTTCAACCCATAGAGGGCTTTCTTCAACCTGCATACATATGTGTCTCTATCTCGAACTTCAAACCCCAGAGGTTGTTCCACGTAGACTTCTTCCTTGATTGAACCATGTAAGAAGGAAGTCTTCATATCCATTTGATGGAGACTCCATCCTTGCGTTGTAGCAAGGGAAATGATCGATCAAATGGTGGTATAGCGGGCAACAGGTGCAAATATATCATCATAATCTATGCCTTCTTTTTGAGAGAAGCCTCGGGCAACGAATCTTGCCTTGTACTTTTCAACACTTCCATCAGCTCCATGCTTGATCTTGTAGAGCCATTTCGAGGTGACAACATATTTGTCCTTCCGTCAAGGGACCACATCCCAGACATCATTCATGATTGACTCATATTCCTCGTGCATAACATCCTTCCAAACTTGATGCTTCACAGCTTCTTCAAATGTTCTAGGCTCAGATTGTACAATAGTGCTCATGGCTGCTAGGTACCCTTGGTACTTATTCGGCTTCTTACTTTCACGAAATGTTCCCCTTGGAGAAATATGTCTCTCGACATCTTTGAAAGTATCTCTAAGCCATGAGGGTCTTCTTTTATTTTGAAGAAGGTGGATCTATATGATCCACCAGACTTTCAACTTCGGGCATCGGTTCATCCTTTATTTCTTCCTGCCTTACAACTTCTTCTTCCTCTGTCTTCCTTTGAGATAGGAATTTCTCTAACCTTCCCGAGGGCAGCATCTTTGTCGAAGGTGACATCATGGCATATCTCCACTTCTCTTTGACCAGGCACATAGATTCTATACGCTTTTGAGGTTTTCATAGTAGCTCACAAACATTCCCTTTTTTCCAGAAGCATCTAACTTGCTTCTCTTTTCTTTCGGCCCATGAAAATAAACGAGACTTCCAAAAAATATAAAATGAGAGACATCGAGCTTCTTACCAGAGGACTTCTTCGGGAGTTTTGGATTCCAATGCAAATTGTGGGCATCTAGTGAACATACACAACGGTGTTGGCGGCTTCTCCCCATAGGAACTTCGGAAGACCTTGGTCATAAAGCATGGCATGGGCAACTTCCAAAATGGTTCTATTCTTCCTTTCAGCAGCACCATTTTGTTCGGGAGTATACAAAGTAGTGGTCTCCCTCTTAATGCCAACTTTCCTGCAATAGTTATTGAATTCATTCGACTCATATTCGGTTCCATTATCGGACCTCAAAATTTTGATCTTCTTCCCTGTTTGATTTTCAATGAAGGCCTTGAAGGTGCGGAACCACTTGAATGCTTCGTCTTTCTTCTTCAAAAAGTATATCTAGGTTTTGCGGGAGAAGTCACCTATAAAAGTGATAATAGAAGCATCCTCCCAAGGATGTTACAGGCAGCATACCAGATAGATCATAATGTATCAATTCTAAAATATCAGATGTCTTCGTGACACTTGAGGAGAATGGTCCCCTTGTATGCTTTCCTTCGGCGCAACCCTGACATACACCTTCATGATCATCTTTGAAATCGGGTATCCTTGTCACCACCTAGCTTGGATTGAAGAGTTGTGTCACATGTCATGGCCCCCAACGAACTTCCTCCAACCTGATAGAGTGTGTCAACCCTGAACCCAAGAGTGAACGTTTCTTTGAAGTTCCTCTTCCAAATGCGTACCTTTCCATCAATGAATGCCACCTTGAATCCTTTGTCTTCCATTACCGAGATAGACACTAGATTCTTCTTCAAGTTAGGTACGTACAACAAATCTTGGAAATGGAGGACTTGACCTTGATTTAGATGAAGGATCACAGTCCCTATCCCTTTCATTGGATAGGTGGCATTGTCTCCAAGAATAATTTCCAAATTAGTATCCTTTTTAATCAAATCAGAGAGGGCCTCCTTATATCTAGTGAAATGCCTTGAGGCACCGCTATCAATCAACCAATTATCCACGGTGTCGAAAGGCGATGCAACAGAGAGGGAAGATACAAGAATATATTCATTTTTGTTATCAACAACATTAGATTCATCATACCTTGAATTCCTTGACCTCTTGAAAGGTTGACCATTTCCACTTCAATCAGAGGGAGCCTTCCTCTTTCCTTTGAACCTGTTGTTGCTTTGATTTCCATTTCCCTGAAGTTGTTGTTGTCATCATCTCCGGGAGAGTCCCTTCTATTGGGGCACTTTCTTGCACAGTGCCCAAACTTGTTACAAGTGAAACATCTTCCTTTTCTTCCTTTGGGACTCGCTCTTCCATGATTTTGATTTCTCGGACCAACATTGTTCCTCTTCTTTGCATGAGCAGTGAAGGTAGTAGGGTCACTTCCATTCCCGTTAGAGGGATGACTCCATCATCCTTATCTCCTCTTGAGTGCATCTCATCAACGATTCATCAAAATCAGGAATTATATTATTATTGAGAATAGTAGTATTAAATTCATACCATGCTTGGGGAAGTCCTCCATGAGCAATGAGAGTGAGCTCTTGGTCAGCTATGGCTTCTCCAATAGCTAAGAGATCATTCTTAGCATTGCTTCAAAAAGAGAATTTGATTAGCATTGCTAGCCCTGAACGTGCTAACCAACTTATCATACATCTCCTTAGATGTGTCCAGCTCAGAGATATAAGCAACCAAGTGCTTATGAATATAATCCCTGACGATATTTTTTGCCTCAACTTCCCCTTTCCTATACTTTGTCTTAGTGGCAACCTGTGCATTTGATGGAGGCTCATTGATATTTCCCTGCACATAATCCATAACATCTTGATCTTCCAATGTCAGATCCAAAGACATTTTCCAAGCATGATAATCAGACTTATCAGTCAGCTTATCATCAGTTTTGAAACCCTTGTATGATGAGGAGGCCATTGATCTCGGTCCTTGATTATTCAACTTCTTCGGTGATTGCTTTTCACTCTTGCTTGGGCTTTATCTTCACCTTAGCTTTGATGCCATGTTAATCTTAGATAACCATGGTATGTTCTATGCTTAGAGCAGTTTACTTCAATCTCTCTTATTAACCCAATTCAGATTAGCAATCACATAACCATTGAAAGTAAATGCTAATAGAACATAGAATAAATCAATAGAAGACAAGCCAATACAAGAGACAAGAATTTGTAATTCTTCTTATTCAGCAGAGAGAGAAAAATGTATTTTTACAGCAGTCAACAGGATGCCTTAGCCAGCAAAGACTTTGCTGGTCAAACCAGACCTTCAACCTCCAATCAGGTTCAATCAAACACTTACAAATTCGACCTTCTTTCAGTGTCACACACAACCCAAAATCAGCGCACAAAACAGTCAACGCATAAGTCGAAATTCTATGGTCAAACTAGTCAACGCTGCGGTCAAAGGTCAACATTTGACCTCGATTTTTGTGCCTTGAAATGAGGCCTCTCCAGATCATAATTCCCACCCCAAAAACATAGTCAAACGATGGAGGTTGACCCAAAGTCAACGCTGGTCAATGCTGTCCAGATTTGCCCTAAACCAGTCCGAAATTGCAGCTTCCTGTTTTCACATGTGTGGAGGAGAGAGAAGCCTCTAAGGCTGTATGAACCGATCAGATGAGAGAGAGATGTGTGTGATGAGTGAATGATGAAATGAGCATGATATCTCTCCTATTTATATCCATGACTGTGGATGTGTGACACATCTTTTCGGGTTTGTGAGTTTACATTACAATTCTGGCCGACCTTGACAAATTGCACATGTGTGGAAAATAAATTCAAAATACAAGTTCTTCTCATCCAAAGAAGATCATCTTTAGATCAATCTTGCACCTCTTTGAAAGAGGAATCCAACAAAATTATCATCTCCATCATATGAGCAGTGCAACATGGAGTTTGGCCCTAGTTGCCAAATTTAACACTTACCTTGGGTTTTCTTGGATTAATCATAATCGTGCAAACTTCCAGTGGTTTCTTCTCGCCACCACAAACCTTCCTCTCTCACAACATGTGGTTATTCAACACCACTTTATCCTTCATGACAAGTGGTTATTCAACACTACTGCCTCTTTAATGGGGGTATACTTGTCTCATTAGGCTTATATTACATCAACTCATGTACATTTAATTTCTATTCAGGTCGATCTAGTCCTTTCGTTTCAATACAAACATTTTATTTCCACATCAAATACATTAGGAACCATTAAACATTGTAGGGACGTTGTTTTCATGGTTTCATTACATTTGCATCATAATTTTGAACACATGGTACTATTATTTACCTTGCTTCATGTTTTTCTTCTTGTATCTTCATATTTTTTCTTCCTCTTTCACTCCACTTGCATTCTTTTCTGGCCGCTTCTCTTTTGCTGCTTCATTATTTCACTTCTCTTTTCTTTGCTTTTCTTGCCTTTGTTGTATCAAACTTTCTTCCTTGTCCTTGGCCTTTCATTGCTGCATTCTGCTTCATACATTTTTCCTTCTTTTCTCGAGTCCAGGAGTCCATCAACTTCTTTTTGCATCTTATGCATTTTTCTCTCTCGTCTTTTTTTTGTCATGGAGTCTGCTTCTCTCTTCATTTGGAGTCTTCTCTTTGTTTTTTCTCTTCATCTTCTTCTGTCATATGCTTTTATCATCTCCATGCATGATTCTTCATTAGTCTTTCTTTGTCTGAATCTTATTGTTGAAAATGTAGCGAGTAAGGTCTTTTGGTTTGTGCCTTAGACAATGAAGATCTCGAATTGTCCTTACGAGTTAGACTTCAATTATGATGAGTTATTTCAGTTTATTGGAATAATCATCAAGTTAGCATGCGTAGAGTTGGAGTTTTGACTACAGAATGAGGTGGCAGTTAGCAGTTTAGTTAGAGCATGTTAGTCTTTAGTCTTGATTGAAGGAAGAGCGAGTTAGATCTCCAGTGTTGATTGGAGAGTGCACGAGTTAACAACTCTAGTGATGATTAGAAGGAGAGCGAGTAATACTCTTTGTTAACTCGCTATCATACCTCAAGTTCTAAATTAAGTTGGGCCTCCTTGGCATGGAACGAAGTTCACCTATAAAGAGAGGACGAAGGCACAAGTAAGTTACAATTGGTTTGTGCATAGGTTTGTGATAAGACAAAGCTCACTTATTTGTGAGAGAGCCTTGATTGTGGTGCACAGGAATTGTGTCCTAAAGAATAGGAGGTTGAAGTGCACTAAGAAATAGGGTACAAGTACGGTAGGATTTAGGAGAATTTGTTGTGCATAGGTTGTGTGGAGCTGGGGTCCTAAAAAATAGGAGTTGAAGTGCGCTAAGAAACAAGGCATTAGTGGAGTCTGCTTCTCTCTTCATCTGGAGTCTTCTTCTCTTCATCTTCTTCTCATATGTTTTTACCATTTCCACGCATAATTCTTCGTTAGTCATTTTTTGTCTCAATCTTATTGTTGAAAATGTAGCGAGCAAGGTCTTCTTGAAAGCATCAAGATAGTTGGAAAGCATCATCAAGGAAGGGAAGGCTCTTGATTGAAAACAAATTTCCTAGCATGGAAGAAACGAATTGATCTGGCACTTACAAACATGAAGTAATGGAATATGTCTTTGGTGAAGTTGTTGAACCTAGCAAAGACACGACTCAAGAGCTAGCAAAATATACGAAAGGAGAAGTAAGGGCACAAAGGATCATTGTGGAATCCATTAAGGATCATCTTGTTGCATTTGTTGATAATTTAAAGACTTCTAAGGCTATGTATGACAAGCTATTAAATCTATACTCTATAAGCACATCAGGTCAAAAGATTTCTTGGAGAAACCAGCTATACAGATTAAAGAAATCAAAGGATAAAGACATGGCCTCCTACCCGATGAAGATTTCACAGATAAGAGATGAGTTGCATGATCTTGGGGAGACAATTTTTGACTCCGAAATGACCATCTGTGTACTGAATTCCTTACCACCAGAATGGAGCAGTTTTGGAATTAGCATTTACTCTACTCTTTTTGATGAGTTGTGGACACATTAAGAGGGACTGTCCAAACAAGTAGAACAACAAAAGAAAGGAAAGAAGTGAAGCTCACACAACTGAAGAGAAGGGAGAACCTGAGAAGAAGCTGAAGAAGGAAGGTGCCAAAGATATTTATTATTGAAGAAGGCATCCTCTCTGTCAGGTTCTATATGAAGATTGTCTTTCATTTAGAATAACATGCATTGTTGTTTGATCTAGAATAGTTTTGTTGTAAAAGCATGGAATTATAGATAGTAGCATGTGATAGTAGAAGATTTAGATTCTAGAACCTACTTGATTGAGTTGCTTTGTAGGAATCATCTAGTCTTTCAAAATTGAGAAGATTTGACTATTTTGCATATTATAGTTGATCCAGGCATTTTCTAACATAATGTTAGAGGTAGTCATTTTGCTAAGGTGGATCATCATGATCCTATAAGAACCATCATTTTGGAAGGTTCTTGGAAGAAGCATTATGACATGGTTAGTATATATTCCATATAGTATGGAAACAATCCTCTGGAAGGATGAAGGAATGCAATTGGTCATGTTGCAAAACAAATAGCTAGATGATTGTATGGGAAAATAGGAATGCATATTTTGGGTAAGATTCATATGTACAAAATCTTGTAAAAGAAGTTGGTCATAAATCATGCATGGTGAATCTTCCATTTGATCGTATGATGCCTAAAATATGAATTTGAGTTACTCTAGAATGAATAAAAGATTAAGACTTTCTCACTAGAATATATAGAATGGTAATCAACATCTAGTTCAGCCTTAGAAAAAAAATTGTAATTGGGTAATCAAGTTCGATCCTTGGGCACTCTGATGCATGGAGGAAGATTCTTGTGAAGATGGACCATGAGGGTGTTGACGTTTTAATGAGAAGGTCATCATGATGAGGTAATTCTAACGTTAATTTTTTTATTATTGTTTATTTGGTTAACATATTGTTTTGCTACCTGGAAGGATATTACAGGAATATCTGATGAATGTCGAGGCAAGCTCAACATATGATTTTGGAAATTATGAAGTCAATATGTTTTCATATTGGGATTAAAAGGTAGCAGTGTGAGAAGATAACCCAAATTTCAAACAAAGATCACTTTCACGAGGAAGCTATGATTAACTTGAAGATCGATAAGGCTCAATATAATGCCTTCATTAATAATGACTAGATGAAGATGATATGCAAGATTAATCCTGTCAGAAAATGAAAGGGAGAAGATGACTCAGTGATACCCAAAACAGAATAAAGTTCGATATAATGAGATACGAAAGAAAGAGGGAGCCATGCAACTATCTCCAAGAAGAATAGGTAGCTGATATTCTTGTGGAAACAGAGCTAGAAAGCTTATGGTTATGACTTCTCATATTGGAAAGAAGTCAGGGATCTCCTCTATAAATGAGAGGGAGCAAAGGAATCTCCTTGAATAGGAGCAAGGATTTATTCCATAATCAAGAGGGAATAGGGATATCCTCTCTGGTTGAGAGGGAGTGATGATCAACATCACATGAGTCTAAGTGAAGGCCATGAAGAGATGATGGTGAAGGATTGGATACGCATCTGTGGTTTCCTTGAGGATAGATAATCCGAGAAAGGAAAGATACTGACCTTCTTTGAGGATAAGACAAGTATCTAAGTTAAGAGTAGTTGAAGAGGGTCGATATTCTTTGAAGATTTAGGATTGAAAATCCAAGATAAGGATAGTCCTAAAAGGACATACCGATTGAACATTCGGATGGGTTATGTGCCTTAGAGGTAGTGCGGTATCACATGTAAAGCCTCCGAGCATAATGTTCTCGAAAGAAGTTGAGCTTGTCAAGTTAGGCCTCAATGAGAATGCTGGTTATAATGGTGATGGTTACAGTTGGCTTATCAATTTGACTCTTCTTATGAGAACTCTTTAGTTTGAGAATGATGTTGTATTGGTTGTACAATTATGAATACCTCCCTAGTTAAGAGGGAGTGTTGGAAATATAATTAGTTTCAATCTTCATAATTGTTATTGTACTCTTTTCAATATGTATCTTATGTAACAAACAAAAGAAGAAAGAAAAAGTTATTATTGATCTCCTCTAAATTTGAGAGGGAGCAAAGGAGTCTCCTTGAATAGGAGCAAGGATTTATTCCCTAATCAAGAGGGAATAGGGATATCCTCTCTGGCTGAGAGGGAGTGATGATAAACATCACATGTGCATTCTCTTCTTCATGTGTCATGCACTTGAGTAGGACTAACAGCTGTAAGTCTAATTGAAGGCCATGAAGAGATGATGGTGAAGGATTAGATAAGTGTCTGTGGTTTCCTTGAGGATAGATAATCCAAGAAAGGAAATGTACTGACATTCTTTGAGGATAAGACAAGTATCTAAGATAAGAGTAGTTGAAGAGGATCGATATTCTATGAGGATTCAGGATTGAAAATCTAAGATAAGGATAGTCCTAAAAGGACATACCTAGTGAACATTAGGATGGGTTATGTGCCTTAGAGGTAGTGCGGTATCACACGTAAAGATTCCGAGCATAATGCTCTCGAAAGAAGTTGAGCTTGTCAAGTCAAGCCTCAATGAGAATGCTAGTTATAATGGTGATAGTTGTAGTTGGCTTATCAATCTGACTCTTCCTATGAGAACTCTTTAGTCTGAGAATGATGTTGTATTGGTTGTAAAATTATGAATACCTCCCTAGTTAAGGAGTGTTGGAAATGTAACTAGTTTCAATCTTCATAATTGTTATTGTACTCTTTTCAATATGTATCTTATGTAACAAACAAAAGAAGAAATAAAAAGTTATTATTTTAAAGCATGGGTTTCATGCTCGTTATTGATGGTCTTCTAGGTAAAAACATGTTCTTCATGCTTCTAAGATTTGTTAGGTCATAAGATATATTGTTATGAATCAAGAGAGTCAACATCATGATTATAAGACCCTTCTGGGCAAGATGTACCTTGTAAAAGAATTTATTTTGAGTCTAGAAGGTCCTAGAAACCTCCAAAGTACAAGTTGGCCTTGGCAGTTACAAGTCATCCTAAAGGAGGGAATTCAACCTCTTGGAAAGGCTATAAATACATGCAGCGTCAACCTCATTTGATGCACTCACTCACACAAGTTCGAACTGAAGTTGGGAAGAGCATGAAAGGAACAATGAAGGTCTAGAAGACAAGGAGAATTGAAGAAGAAGAAAAAAATGTTTTTGGGCTCTATCTCTCTCACATATGCGAAAAACTAGGGTTTTTGTAGCTTCCAGGAAGGCCGAAATTATAGGTCCGAATTGCAGAAGTCGAAGTTGCAGGGTTGAAATTGGAAGTTGTAGTTGGAAGTTGGCTGATGCAAGATTGAGCCTTGTTGATTTGATCCTATTGGAAGAGTTTCTTGAAAGGATGACTTGGTACTTGGAGGAAGGACTTTCGTCTAGGGTTTGGGTCTTGGTTGTCTCATAATTCATTTGAAGCAAATTATATAAGAGGATATTTTTTCGGGTTTTCCCCTTGGAGGGGTTTTGCCTTGGCTTGGAGCCTAATTTTTGTGTCCATTGTCTTTACTATTCTGCTCTTGATATTTGTTTGATGAAAGATCTAATAAAGAAAACACAAGAAGATAAGTAAAGTACACAAGAAAATATTAAGGTTAAGGAAAATTTGAATTAATAGCTGCCATATTGCATTTTCCAACACATTGCGTTGTTGACAAAATTAGTAGGCCCTTTCTGTAGGATCTATAGGGCAGTCAAGGTCCTCTTCCTCTTCCTTCTCCATCCCTGATCGTAGCCCCACTTTTGTTCTTTTTGATGACACTTTCTTGCCTTTTTGGCTAGTCATAATGGCTCCTTTATGGTTTATTATGTTATATGCGATGATGTGTATGCTTTTTTTTCTTTTTTTTTGAGGAAACATTTGGGCAGATCCACCCGAAGGGATCACATTCCTTCGGTTTATTAGTAGAGCCTAACCCGAGTGCGTCGAGGAGAATTGACCCCGTGACCTCCCATTAGCGAGGTGCTTTAGCAATGGGAACTCGACCAATTGAGCTAAACTTTGGGGCTATGTAATAATGTGTATGTTATTGATGCATTGTTATGTATAATATTTTGATGATATATTATAATTATATTTCAGTTTTCATATTCATATCTTGGGCAGGTCCCCTTTGTTGGAGACCCCGACCTCCCCTATGATGTTCCTTAAAATTTGGGGGTGCTACCACATGTCCTCCAGATACATTTCCCTGCTCTCGTGTTCCTCCAAATCAGAAACTTAATGGAACATTGTTTTAGATATTGAATATAATACAACTTACAGCTCATCTTGACAAACTAATGTTATTTGGAAAATGATTATACCAGTGAAAGTTGGATTCCTAAGCCATGGCATGATTCAATTGTCATAGGAAGTTAGAAGCAATGTCACAAGGTTCGTTGAACTTTAACCTGGAGGTTCGAATTTTGGCGAACCTTAAAAAAATGTTGAGGTTTGGCGAACCTCATCGAACATCATAGCCATTGACCAAGTCCATAGATCGAAACTCATAACTTCATGTCACAACTCAAGCTTGTAATTTATCCTTGCAGTTTCCATGTCTGTGATAGCATTTTTTATGTTTACTGATGTTGATTTCTTACTATTTTATACTATAATTCATTATATATATATACCTAATGGCGGATCTCATCTGAACCTCATCAGAAAATTCGAACTCAAACTGAACTCAATCATTGTCAAACCCGAACCCCAGCCTATATGTACGATAGATATAAAATACCAATAGAACATATTGAATTAAACGTGGGAAACCTTAATTGAAAATTCCAACTTAGGAAACATGACTGCCAAACAGAACTAATTGATGAGCAGTTTTTAACTTTAAAACTCTTTATATTCTTTATTTGAAATTATTTGTAACTAGGATTTAAGCTTCAGCATTGTTTAGAAACAGATTTGAGTTTGTCACATGATACATCTAGCCTCAGGAGTTTGTTGGATTTTATTTTCACAAGTTCTCTATTAAAAGCCATAATTTAATTTATACTTTGTATAAGTTCACCAATCTGTGTGTTCAAATTTTCATCGCTAGTCTTATCCTAGTTCGATGAGACTTAATGAATTGACTGTATTTTACACTAGGAGATTCTTTTATTTCTTAGAAAGAACTATACGAGTTAGATGTTCTTCAAAGAGGGTTGAACTACTTTCAAGTTCATAAACACTCTTCGTTAATTATCACTGATCAGAATTATGTATGAATGGAAAAGTTATGATTTGTCTTTCCATAGGCTCTATCGGGGAATACGATAATGTAATATTCATTTTATTTTCCATTGAAATAATGCGTTTTAACTTCATAATTTCGACTTAAATATATCCCCATTTCCTCTGTTTAAAAATATTCTATAATCCTTTGCTGAAATGATTTCTTTGAAAAAATGATGGTTAACGTCTGACCAAGTTTTTAATCATTGCTTAGGTCTGCGGATATATGGAGTGTTGGTTGTACTGTTATTGAAATGGCAACAGGCAAACCTCCATGGAGCCAGCAATTTCAAGAGGTTTTCCATAAGCACTTCATCTCATGGTTGTTTATAGTGCTCATTTATTTCTTCTAGATGGAATATAGAAGAAAGATAAACATGACTAATTCTTTCAATCACTGAAATATCATTGGAAATGGGTTTGAATTGCTGTAATGCTAATTTGTCAAAATGTTGCTTTCAACTTTCAAGATTCAGGATCAAATTTAGTCACATTTATGATTTAGATATTATATATTTAGAAGTAATCTTACAATTTATACCTTAGTTACCTTAGATATGATAATCCATTGTTTTTTTCTGGTTGGATTCTAGATTCTACAATTCCATTTGCTGGTTTATATATTCTTTTGTCATTTAGAATCAGATTATGTTTTTTTTCTCGCTGAATACTTTATTCTGCACCTCCATTTGCTTATTTTTGTTTTGGGTATTCTTATATGTTGGCATGGGTTGTGACTTATATTGCAGGTGGCTGCATTATTTCATATTGGAACAACAAAGTCACACCCACCAATTCCAGATCATCTCTCACCAGAGGCAAAAGATTTTCTATTGAAATGTTTGAAGAAGTACGTACAATGAAAGATATAGTTGGTCAAATGATGTATATTAACAGACAAATAAATGAGTCAGTTGGCATCTTTAACTTGTTTAAAATGTGCTTTTGAACATGCTGCTAGCTCTCGAACTTCAATACAAGCTATATTACTTCTTACTGAACGTTCAATCTTTAGATATTACTGAATGTTTTCAACTCTGCTTATTTCCTGAATTTGATGCTATTGTAGATTGTGCCTATGCACTACACATTGCCTTATTCATTAATCATTGACATAAAAGCCAAGTTGGAATTCTGCGCAAGGCAGTCTATACTAGCCAATTAGATTCTGCATTGTTGACGTTTGGGATGGCTATATTGACAGTCATTGTAACTGGTATGCACATGTAGTATATAACAGAAAGATAATTTGAGCTAACGACTGGGTTTGGAAATCAATAGGAATGTATCCTGCATACCAGTTTATTACAATTTATTTCTTCCTTTTTCCCTTAGCCAAATAAATACTGTGTTTTAATAAAGAGCTGTATCCAGTTGCATGACCAATTTACCCACACTTGTGAAATCAAAAAGTTTAACTTAATTTAACTTACCTTGGTTGAAACTTAACTTTTTTGAGTCAAGATTTTCTTGACTTTTGAAAAATTCCTACCATATTTGAATCTATATCTGAATATGGATTTGTATCCATTTCCATGCAACTTATAGCACATGAGAGAAAGTAAAATGAATGATAAATTTCATTGATGCTGACGCAGTTTATATATCCTCCTCAAGGTAATAACCAGTGATCACTTTATTATATAGTGCCCAAGTTGGTTATGAATCATGATAGTTTCACTTTGTAACCACTAACCTTAGAACCTCAATGTTACATTGGTCACATATCTAACATATAAAATGACACAAGTATTAACAGATCCTAACAATACTTCAATTAGTGTTTTCACTCTGTTGTCCTGACTCCCAAATTAACATTTTCTGATATTGGGTCTTTCAAATATGTCAAGATTGTAGCAGACTATAGAAGTGAAATATAGTTAAGATTTCAATCCTTCCTCTGAATTTACGATTAATACTTTTTTGTTAATTTCTAAATATCAGGTCTGATCTATTTCACACATCAAATATTTAATACCCAAAAATTTGTGTTACCGATAAATCAATTTTTTGAACTGCTAAAAATAAACACACTGGTAGTTTAACTTTTCACTGTAATTCAGAGTGTAAAATACTAAAAAAATTCAGTTACAAACAGCACATAATTTTGCCCAGTCAAATCTTCCTTCACATTAATTTATCTGGAAAATTTTGGGGCCTCGACCTATAGAGAAAATACACAGAAATTACAGCAATTGTTTGAACCTGGAAATGGACCACTTTTTTTTCGGCCCAGAGAAAAATTGACCTTTGGAAATCGGTTGCTTGAAGAATGACTCGGCTTTGGCAAATTCTCGGCATGCACTTGCAAGTCTCGACCTTCTTCTAGCTGTATGGCTGCACCCTGGAATTCTCAGCCTCCTTAGTAAATTCGGTCTCCATGTGTCGTCCTCTTCTCACAGCTGGAACTTGGCCTCAACTCTCACAGTTTTAACTTTTTTCCTACTCATGTTTTTGACCCCCCCTTCTCCAAGTCTCGACCCTCTCACTCAGATTCTCGGCCTCCACAATTTTTCTATTCAGAAAAACTTGCTGCACACTTTTCTCTCGTCTTTAGCAAACTTGCAATATCACTTGCAAGTCTCTTGCTTAGTGTCTCACTGTTGTGTCTTCATCCTCTCCTTTTATAATTCTCATTGAGCCAAATCCCTAATCTCCAAAGTGATAGTGGGCCCCCATCCTCTTCAAGAGTATCCCCTTTTTCAGAATCCTCCTTATCCAAGTCACTAGTATATATGTGTTATGAAGATTAGGGGCTTGGAAAGGAAAATCACTCGTTCGCTTGTTGAACTTGTGCTTTCATCTGGAAGAGGGTGTGTGGTTTCTTGAGTTGTCTCTATGTCAAGGCTCTCCTCATGCTCTTGTTTTTCAATTTTTTCTTGAATGTTCATGGGAAAACAAGGAGATTATTTTTCATCTGTACAAGTAGGAATACCTTCTTTTAATTCCACCACTTTTTTCTCCCCAATGAGGTAGGTGCGACACTCAACCTTGTAGTAGGATTTTCTTTGCCACTGAATTCTTGGAGTCCTTGAATGTAAGTGAGCCATTCTAAGCCCCTATGTGGTTTTGTCAAGCTCACTTAACTGGTTTCTTCATTTTGAGAATGGTGGCAAACAATTTCTTGGTTTATTTCTTCTTCAACAATGTCCCCCTTTTTTTGTTTTCCTTATCCATTTATTGGACCCTTTTCAATCAAGCCATCCATTCATCATCTTCCTTTGAATGATGTGAAAACAATTCACGAGAGGGAGGGGAATGCTGAGCATCTTCATGGAAATCTTTTTCTTCTTCACCCACAAACTCCTTTTTCAACTTTAATAGCATTTGTTGCGTTGTGATTGATCTTGGGCCATGGTATTTAGGATCTTTTGATATTCCTTCATCTGTTGTGTCATAAGGGTGATGGGATTTGGAATAGCCTCTATGATTACTTTTTCCTTGAACTTTTGCACACAAGGCTGAGTGCATCCTCTTTCCACTTTGTTTTCGTAATAAGATCGCTGGAAGGATGTTAACCAAATTCTATAACAAAGTCATTAATCTTTTCTTGCATTCTCCCTTGTATATCAATGAAGACATAAATGTCTTCAACCTCCTCATACTCATATATCCATTGTTCCTGAAAACTTTTGATGCATTGCGAGAATGTTTTTATTTGTTGGGTTTATAGCTGCAATACCATTTCCATGCTTCATATCCTTGCATTGATAATACAAAATCTTTCATTAATCCATCCTCAAAGACAAGTTTAGTATCTACGATAAAATTCGTAAATGTATTCCAACTTCTGTTAAATGTAGCAACTTGCATGTACAAATCAATTATGGGAAAATGCATATATCTCGAAATGCATGATAAATCCAAAGGAACATATACATGGTCAAAAAATGAATCCTTATTAGAACCCATACTTCATACATCAGGATGATGATCCTTTAAATTGAAGTTTGCTCGCCAATCGTAAATACATGGTCAAAAAATGAATCCTTATTAGAACCCATACTTCATACATCAGGATGATGATCCTTTAAATTGAAAGTTGCTCACGAATCATAAATATGGACTCACCCATATTTACTTTAATTCTTACCTTGGATGATAGCACTTTCTGTTGTACCTTTTTGTGTTTTGTTGAAGTGGAATTTCCAGATGAGATCCTCTAAGCTAGTCCTTAAACAATTATCTCATCAAGTACAAGTACAAAGTAACAAGCTTACCAAGGGGTATTATTGTGTACAACTAGGGTTAAATGACCTCCTCCTTGGCAAGACAAAAAATGTAAGCCGTGGATGGGAACAATTAACACTTTTGAATATTTCTCTAAAATTTTGTTGAATGCTAGATTGTTTGACCTTGTCCCTTGCAACAGTGCTACAAAATGTTATCGATCATATTAACAATGTTGCTATGGTCCAAGCGACCTTGCTATATGGGCAAACATAGAGCAAAGACCCACTATCACTTTGGCCCAAGCTCCCACTGCTTAGGCCCAACACCTCCTAAACAACCAAGGGAGGAGTCCCTAAGTAATCCCCAACAACTCCGGTAAAAGATAAGTGCCTTATGTGGAGTCAAATGGGGGGAGGTGTTTAGTTTGTACTCTCTACCTACTTGTAAAATTTATCATTGTAGTAGCAAAATTCTAAATAGAAAATATAAGTATCCAAAACTCAATAAACATATAGTATGCAACCTATGGATTTTGGTCGGGTCTGAAAATCATAACTAGAAATACAAAGATCTTTCAATTTTAGTTGTTGGTTGAGATATGGTTGAAAACAACATGTTGTCCAGTGTGACAGTTTGTTTAAATTAGAAACTGTTATATTAGACCATATTGATATACATCCGCCTAAGTCATTTGACACAGGGACGCGGGATACGCAGGAAACACAAATTCGAGTGTCTGACACGTGCACGTAGACCTCCCAGAACAATGCACGTAGGACACGTTATATATATATATATATATATATATATATATATATATATATATATATATATAAAGATTAATACTAAATATATATTTCTTACACAAATAGTCTTTCTTGATACAAATTTGTACATAGATCTTGATTCTACATTGTAAATTTAAAATTTGTAAGTTGTACAATGTATACAAATACAATTGTAACAGATTCATCAATTATCCAATAGGAGAAAGACATGAAACTGTAGTTTCATCATTAAGTCATCAAAATCAAAATGTGTTACATAGGTAGTAGCAATGCCAATGGCAAATACAAAACAACTACAAGATAGTAGGTAGCTCATTAATCATGATCGTCATCATCATCAAAATCAACATCACTGTCATGGTCACCATTGCTCCCTTTCGCTGGATTCTCCTTCTCTGTATCCAATGTAATCTCACTGGGTCATTAAGATCCAAGTTGGCCAATGCCAACTCAACATTGCTGTCCAAACCCATATCATCAGGAAAGAGATCCCACATCTTTGTCTTTCCCTTCAACCACTCATCCCAGGCTTGTAAATAAGACGAAGGTTGTTGTGCACATACACCATTGTCTCTGCCCTAGATTGCTCAAGCCTGCTCTTCTTGACTCTATACAAATTTCCATATGTGCTCCAATTCCTCTCGCAACAAGAGTATGAAGTCACTCGAGAGAGGAGCCTCATGGCTAACTACTATAGAGGAGAGCTTGTTGCCCCATGAGTTGTCCACCAAGAATAGGGCTTCTTAGCCCCCTTGTCTCTAATCACATCATAGCCTGCAAATCGCCCAGTGTCAGTGGAAAACTCTGCAAAGGCATCCTCCACCTCATCAAGGGGTGCTCTATCTTGAAATATATGCCTCGATGCATCCTTCCTCCCCTGTGAAATTTCATCATCCATGTGAGGAGGGAATCTGCGGGAAGGTCCCCCATTCAACCACTCATGGCTGTGTAGTATTTTGGGTTCAATGAGCGAGCCAAACAATGCAAAGGTGTGCAATTCTTGTCCCATCTGCTGACAACAAGAAGGCCATTGATGGTGTCTCATACTCAGGGCACTCACTTTGTAAAGTAATGGTCCTCACAGACTCAATCATGGAATCCCATCACTCATAAACCTCTCCTAGGATGGGTTGGTCTATATTTGAAAATCGTAGCAAAGCAATGATAGGGTCCATGATCTTAATAGTGAGATCTACCCTCTCCCACCAAGCATCATCTAACAGTGTGTCCTTGACTCTTTTTACGCTGCTTGATCTGTCTTTCTCCAAAATGACAAAAACTCTGAAATAACCATGGCCCCAAGAGCGGTCTTGACCTCCCTCAACCTCTTCAACATGATGAATGAAGAGGCAAAGCGTGTATTTGCAATCTTCAACAATGATGGATGGATGTACTCCTTGTAGATTGTGAGGGCATTTATATGATTTTGTACGAAGTTATGGATATGCCATGCATCCTCAATAATACTTCCAATCCAAGGCACATCAGAAACAATAGATTTAAGTGCTAAATTCAAGGAATGGACAATGCAAGGTGTCTCCGCAAGTATTTTGGACTCCAAAAATATTTGTGGATATTTAGCTTCCACAATCATGCCAACATCCTTGCAAACAACTGCATTGTCTGTAATGATTTGCACACAAGAATCAACACCTACATCTTCAATAACTTTAATGAACAACTCACCAATATATTGTACATCCTTGTATTGTCCAAGTGCATCCATTGATTTCAAGAAATTTGGTCCATTCAAGGAAGACACCATGATCTGGATCTGTCCATCTATCAGAAACAATACTATCCCCAGTTGTTGGCCATGCTGATTTAATGGGCTCAAACATTTTGTCCACCTCTTTCTTTGCCTTAGTCAACAATGTGGTTCTAAGCTTCTTTGACCCATGAGGCACATACCCCTTGAGTTAGAGCTCAACACATCTCAAGAAATAAAGGTGAATGTGCAACATTAAAGGATATGAAGTTCTGATAGAAAAATAATGCAATGGTGAGATCAAGCTCTTTCTGTTTCTTTTTCTGAAAAATCCTGTCCATTGGGCCAAGTGCCAATGCCTTTCTTTTTGTTGCTTGACCCACACCCCCACCAAAACTCTCAAATTGAAATTTGTTGCTGCTTGTGCTCAAGAATGGAAGGGGATCATCATTCTTGTTTTTTTAGATGATGCAGCCACCTTTGCGACACCAACATTGACCTCTTTTTCCAATTCTTTCCTCTTAGCTAAAGACACTTGTGTACATGCTCCAATTCCCCAAGTTGGTAAGGCCAACATATGAGCTTTCACATGGTAATAAGTGCTATTGAAATGATTGTTGCAATGGTTGCATTTCCAAGCAACATTGCCTCTTTGCCTCAACTTGCTGCATGGCCCTTGATCTCTTGTGACATACTTCCACAAGGGATATTTGGTTTTTTGAGCCTGCTATCTTTCTAAATTTATTCTGTCCTAACATTTGAAGCTGCTGTTGTAGCCCCACTTTCAATAGGAACATTTTCAGGCCCTGATGAAATTGGAACATAAGGGGCATCACCAATGGGGACATTCTTCCCCTTCATTTGCCCCTTCCTTGCTGCCCTTGATCGAGCCATGAATGCTGTAAAAAAACATAGAAAAATGCACAAACTTAAAAAAAATGGACATGCAAACTGCTGTAGCGAAAATGTAAAAAAAATAGAAACAAAATGCACTTACCTGTTTTGCTTGAATCATATCCAAAATTCAACCCTTTGCTAGTCGCTCCCACACAACCATAGCATTGAGCAAGAGAGGCACTCAACTCAAGAATGAGTGAGAATTCAGCCCAAATTGGGCTTGAAAGGCCGACGACGTACTTTTCAAAGGGACACGTCCCGAAATCGAGACATGCCTTTGGAATCCGACCCGTGTGTCCATCGAATCCCACATGCCAGGGCACGTTGGACACGATAATCGGACACGTGTCCGATTCGTGGGATTCGGGACACGAGGTGGGGGGGGGGGGAGGAAGGGCGAATCTGGTTTCTTAGACATCCGCCCATATACCATAATTCAAATGGGAATATGCCTGTCTTTGGTCTTTGATAACTATGCTTTGGATTTCTTGTTTAAATTAGGAACTGTGATACTATACCATATATGTACTGCTTCATTTTCCTTGGTTGTTGAACATTTCCATTTAGTTAGTGCTTATTATATATTTTCTTCATTAGGAGTAAGCAGCAAGTTTGGAAAACTTTTTCCATTGGCAGTGTTTTTTTAAACCAACTTCTATTTTCATGTTGTGTGCAGAGAACCAAATTTGAGGCCCACTGCAACTGAATTGCTTCAGGTTTAACATCAGACAAGCAACCTCTAGTGTGCTATTCTCCCTCTCAATGGGTTACAGTTTGTCATTACTAATGCTTATCTTTGATTTTACAGCATCCTTTTGTCGTTGGCAACTACCGTGATCCACATCCTCTTGTTAGGTCCTCTGCTACGAGGGACTACCGAGATCCTCATCCGCTTGTTAGATCCTCTACTGTCGGACGCTACCGAGATCCACCTCCTTGTATTAGGTCATCTGCTATTGGGGGTAACAGAGATCCACTTCCTCTTGTTAGGTCCTCGGCTCTGGTCAGTAGTGCCAATTGCATTTTATTTAGTTTTTGTGTTTGATAATTAGCAGAGGAGTTTACTATTTTATGTGCAGCTTTCATACTTTTATGCTGCTGGTATTTCAGGAACGCTCTCTGAATCTTTTACGCCAGTCAACTTCCTACATAAGAAACTCGTAAGTGATTACCATATCATCAAGTTCTTTATATTAATCCATTGTTAGACTATATTAAGCCTAATCCAGATGTTGGATGTAAAGTGATTCTTTAAAGCTGTCTGGGCATTTTTGAGTGAATCTCTGTAAGAGATTTCTGATTGAGATTTCTCTTCCTAGATTTATGTTGCGTTTTTCTTGTAGTTAGTTACTTTTGATTGAGTTCTTGTTATTTGATTAGTAGTTGCTTACTCGTATTACAGTAAAGCTAGGATCATTGTTTGTATCTTGACCCTTACTTTATTTCAATCAAAGATGCACCCTTCTTTAATGCAGCTTTGATATTAGTAGTATGCTAAATCCAACTAGAAGCATACAAGATATGCCAAATCTTGGGAGCGTGAGGAGCTCACTTGGAAGAGTATTTTCTGTACGGCAGTCAACTTTGAAAGGTATAGAAGCACCAAAGTCGAGAAATGAGATGTCTAATAACTTCCATTTGGAAGAGGATTTGAATTGTTCTGTACGGCTTGACTCGTTCAAATCAGATTGCTTTACAAAGGTAGGTTCATTTGTCATAACTTATAACTTCTAAGTCTCTGTTTTCACTAAACTAACGAGTTTTAGATAATGCTTATAGACATTTGTTAATATTGATTGCCTGTATGTGTTTGATTATAGAGTTTTAATCCTTTATCGGAGCCATCAGATGAAGATGAATGGCAATGCAAATTCAGGGATAGTGAGGATGTAAGGGCTTCACGGGGACTTGGTAATATCATGCATGAATCAATGACACATAGTGAGGCCCCTGAAAAAAATGAAAAAGGTTTTAGCTTTCAATGTGGGCGCCCACTGTATGATGATGATGAAGAGGTTACAGAGTCTAAAATAAGAGCGTTTTTGGATGAGAAGGTATGTCTATGTCTTTTGATCTTTCTATGATTCACTATTATCGTTTATGCTTTAAATTATTTATGTACATTTACTGACATTCTTTATGTTAATATGCTGTCTTAAATTCCCCATGACAGATTTTAGAACTGAAAAAGTTACAAACACCATTATATGAGGAGTTCTACAATACCATGAATGGAGCTCTAGATTCTGAAAATGACATTGGTGGAAGTGACAAAGCTTTGACCATTGTGAAATGCAAGTCACATAGTAAAGGTTCAAATGGTGCTTCATTTGACATGAGCAAACGTGATAGTGATGTGAGCATAAACTCAGGTAGTCCAGCAGGAGCTGCTCCTAGTGCTAATGTCTATCCACTGAGAGAAGTTTCCTCACCTCGTCTAAATGAATGGAATGGTGGCCTCCAGGAAACTCAGCAAGCATCAGCCAGCCCTAGGTACGTTCTCTGATCATCTGGGTCTGTGACCGTGTGTGTTGTACACATACAGTTGTTTGTCTGATGGCTTTAGAGTCACTATTCGTATGTGTGTATGTGTAGGCAGTTATCAGTTATTTATTTCAAGGAAAGTTTTGTACATGCTCATTTGTTCGATTTGTTTGACTTTTACTATTGATTTCATCCAACTTTTAGAAGTCACTTTGTTTCTTTATAAATATTGTTATCCATTTACTAAAATTTTTAAGTCCTTTTTAGTTTGAGTTCTGAGCTTCAGAGAGCCTGGAAAGAAGAGCTATATCAGGAACTTGAGAGAAAGCGAGGTAAGCCTTTTCATTGAAAGATGTACCTACTTCTTTGACATACAAGTTATCACTGTATTCCATAGTATGTCTTTACAATAATCCAGTATATGGCATCCTTCTGATGAATGATTTACTGCAGAAGAAATGAGGAAGCAGTTAGCAGCAAATAGTGGCAGGACATCGTCACCTAAAGGCAAATTGATGCAACGCCATAGGGACCATTTGTCTTGCCCCACTCCCACAAAATGAGTTTCTATGGACCAAAGAAGTTTCTTGTCAATCAGTCCACCACATTTTGCTGAGCAAGGAAAAGTGGTGAAATCAATCAAGACCCTTTCTTTGCAGTTGAAGGAGCCCTTGAGCTGCCTGTTGCATATAATGTAATTGTACAGGGCTTGCTTATGCTTTTCAGGGAAGGATTTCTTATTTGCGTGTATCAGCAGGTCGTTGTGTATATGATTTATATGTATTAGAAAACCGAGCAGTCACTGGTTATGATGCCTGCTGCATGTATTTGCAAGCATCTGGGTAAAATCGATTTCTTTGGTCACAGGCTAGCATTGTCTTTGTCAATTATGGACGGCAGAGAAGAGTGGTGATTATGAATTTTTTGGCAGAAATAAATGTAATAAAGTTATTCTTAGACGGGAGAAAAAATGTTTAGCTAAGTGGAGGATGGCAATGTTTAGCCAAGTGACGGAAGTAATTTATGCCCTTTGAGCATTTGGATAGGTTATGGTCGTAGTTTGTAACATACGTATCGAATCTTGAATCAAGTTGTATGTGGTTTAATAAGGTATCAAGAATGTTTGCTGTCAATTGTCCGAGTTACTGTAAAAAAAATTAGCTATACTATTATTATATACCCCAAAATCTGGTTCTGTTTTCAAAATATTGCCGTCAAGGGAATTTTTGGTGCTCTTATGCAAGTGTCTATTTCACTAATCTTGATGGTAATTGCTTTTCAAACGCTAGTGAACTTCACCCTCGTAATGCAAGGGTCATCTAGCTTTGGGCGGTAATACGCATAAACATTTAAAGTCCCCTTTTTAGGCCCACTATACAGTTTGTTGATGATGGCTCTAAACAGCAAATATTGCTTGAAGCTCTACAGATGATACTGGAACTCAAGGAGGACAAAGGATTATGCAGCTAGTGAAGCTGGTCTAGAGATATTGAGCTTTTGAGGCTAGGGGTGCACATGCCCCCTTGCTTCCTTATGCTCCCAAGATAGGAAAACTTCTTTTGAAATGTTTTCCTACGCTCCTTTTGTGGGGGAAGTGGGGGGACACGTAGTGAGGGAACATTCAGTTTTAGGGGATTCTTGAAAGCAGCCCCACCTCCACACCCTACCCCGAAAACGGAAGACTCCTGGATGCTTGCCCTCATAAAATTGTCATTGCCTTTTGAAAAAGGTCATCAAAGGGGAAAACAGGAAAGACCATTATAAGGTCAACTCATATGACTATTTTTCATTGTGATTGAATTCGTTATTATGATTGAATTTGTTTGAGAGAGCGCTGGAGATTTATATTGAGACCTAATTAATAATGGATGAAATGTGATTGTTCCACATCCGACTTACCTGACATTGTGAATATTTATAATGTTTACGATTGACTCAAATCCCAAAGGCAGTTAACATTTTGACAGTTAAATCTTCATTTATGTTTTTTATATGTTTATTTGTATTTTTGTTAAGGATTTCGATTGGAGTTGTCTTTGTTGTGTGTCCAAAAAATTGGGGCCTCTGCATGTTCTTTTGATACATTGCCATGCTCCCATGTCATGCCATTCCAAAAACATGATGGAACATTGATTTTGATAGATGCCCATAGTGATATTATCCATTACTTCGCTTTATCAGGCCTCAAACCACGATTCACAAGGTTTGGAAGTTCACATGTTTTATTGTCCACCCACTCCGTTGAATAAACGATCTTTCTTGGGTTATTAGAATAAAATCTTAAATTCCTCATGAATTCTCAAAACTGGACTCCGTTTTTTTTTTAAATATTTGGGCACGGGTCATCCTTGATTTTATATGTTACATTGGTGCTTGATAAACATAGAGTTTTCTTTGATTTTATGTTACTTTGGTGCTTGATAAACATAGAGTTCTTCGAGCTGTAATTTTTGTTAACTCGAAATAAATAAAAGGTTATATAATTTGATTTATTGAAAAATTAATTATTAATAATTAAACATCTGGTTCTTTCCATTTTTGGCATTTTGAAAATGTATTATATATATATTTTTGTAAATCTATATACATTTGCATTTGTTGGATACCTAATCCTCGTAGGGTTAGTGTGGGAGTTGAACAGTCAAGAGGAGTCCAAGAGACCACGTGGAATGTGAAACCAATGGTCTTTCTTATTCTGCCTATTCTATTATTGAGTTTAACATGGTATCAAAGCTACTCGTTTTGTGGCCTCTCTTTGCTTGTCAGTCCTGCCTTCCTGTGGCTTTCCTGCATGTCAGAACTGCCATTACTATTCTTGCTGCACGTAGTTCCACTGACCTCTCAGCGAGATTCATGTTAGATTCACTTCCCTACTTTTCTGCGCTATTGCGTGTAACTCCTATGTTGTGTGTTGAACCATTTTTGCATTCCTTTCTCTGCGTTGAAAGGAGCGTTACTTCTGGATTTGGGTGCTTGTGCCTCTAAGAGCCTCTCGTTTTTCTTTCCCTTAAATTCCATTTGTTAACAGAGTTATTCCATCTTTTAGAAACATATATACTATATATACAGATATCTGTCTGTAAAGCTGAGTTATATCTATCATAAGCTTTAGCTTGACTAGGATTTCACCATTAGTGGGTATGTCTATATTGTTGGGATGTGCTCACCAAAGCTCTGCGAGGTTGATCACGGGCATAGATGGTTTCCTTCCTTGAAGCCCTTTGCATTTCGTTCTGGCCTGTCTGCACCTCAAAGATCTTGTGATATTTCAAGGGGTTCGAGTCATACAATTATCAGTTGGACAAACTCACAGTTGGGTAGAGTATTTTCCTATTAGCAGAAAGGAGTTGAGTTGCCTCCATCTGATGACTGAGCAAAGTAACATACAAATTTCTGTCAATAGAAATCGAGTTTTCGACTCAAGAAGTCGTGTTTCCTACTAATAGCTCAGGCCGTGGGTCATTTCTAATTTCCGGGCGTGCATTTTCTCCACAGAAAGCCACATTCTAGACTCTGCCATTCAATTCGTATATGCATTGGTTTCATCTTCGAAGCACTGTACACTCTCCTTAGAACGCTGCCCTCACCTGCGTGGCTTACTCCGTACATGCAGTCACACCTCCATGCTGTCCACAGTCGACCAGTTGTAACTCTCCCTCACACAGTCCTACGACACAAACGATGCACCTAAGAAGCAACAACAACAGAGTTATTTGAACCACTATTGGATCTTGGAGACTTCAAAGGATATCAGAAAAGCGACCATCCTTTAAAACAATGGATCCGGTCAAACTTGTGCCCACAAGGATCAATAGCTTGCGCATCACTGCACCTGGACTGCACTACACTTCCCCCACTTGGAATTTCAGCGTATAAATCTGCACTTACGCACATATTAGAATCATCTGCGGCTTTAGTTAAACATTTGCTCAAGGAATTGGCAAACCCCTCCTAATTCCTCTGTAAACTCTTGACCATCATTTTTATTATCACACTGCTTTGCCCACTGCGCAGTGGATCTACGATATTACCTCTTCATCGCTATCTCAATCTATTTCATCGCCCTCCATGTGGATATATAGTACCCAAGAACATCTCTAGCTTGTAAATGTCAATATGAAGCGTGTAAAATAAGTTTGAAGTCTAGCATTGTGTATATCATGTTAACTTGGTGAGAAAAGGGGTCGACATTTAATCCGTGGCCTAGTTGCTCTAAATCACATGGAAAATCTAGTGGGCAGAGTTTTGAAGCCATGACCAGTCTGTGGGTATCGACCTTGGATCTCCGTGTTAGAATTTTCATTTATTACTTAGTACTATTTATTCTCTATTTTCTCTTATGTGATAGCCTCCTTTACTCGTGGATTATAAGGAATTGTTAAAATAACCCTCATATAGTAATTTAATGACTCAAAGCATTGATGACCTACAAGGGAGAGATAATGGTGTCAAAACTCTCAGTTTCCTTGTTTTGATGGGTTTATATATGATTTTTTTTGCTTCTATGTTGCATCCATAACAAAGTTGGTCCTAATTGTTCATTCAAAGCCTACCATCAAGGCTTCATATTGTTTGTAGAAAAAGATATTGCATAATTGTTAGAGAAGACTTTGGTATACAGTGATACAGTTGAAGTTCACACTCTTTATTTGCCATTGTTAAGATAAATGGTTGAACTTGAAAGAATATTAGAGTTATTGAGAACTCTAATCATATCCACTACTCACAACATAATCAAAATTAGTAAAACCATTATTGTTGACATTCAAATATGTCTAAAAAATACAAAAGAGAAGATAGATTTTTGCAGTTTGAGTCAGAGCTACATCGAGATGAGCTTCAACAGAAGAGTCATGATTCTAAACTTGTTTCTATTCAGAAAATTGAGACAGACTCCCAGCAACAACAATAATATAAAGTTGAGGTTGATTCACAATCAATGTTCAGTTCAAGAGTAGATTTGTGTGCAGAGGCAGAAGCTCAGGTTCCATTTCCCAAGCCCATCATTAAACCTTGGGAAGATCTTGTCAACAACAAGCACAAAATAGGTCTTGGATACGACAAGGAGGTGTTTTTTCATATTCCAGATTACTCAAAGCCCATCCAGTTCCATAGTGCAAGATTTCTTTATAACAGTTCACCTTCACCTATTCCAGATTCTCCTCCTCTTCCATAATAGATTGTGAAATGCCAACACTGTGACCAAGTTGGCCATATGAAAGATCACTGGTTTGATCTTCACCCATGTGAGCACTATCATAAAACCACTCATTCTTCACACAAATGCTTCAGAAACAAACCTTCTGCAAGAAAAAAGATTCATGTTGGATGGATTGCTTCTTGGCAATGGGCAACAACATCTAAGAAGATGTTTCAGTCGTATGTCATAATTTTTTCTAGAATATTAAAAGGTCTTGCAATTGAGTTTTCACCATCATCTCACCTTATATCTGACGAGGGGAAATGATGGTCATCTACAAGTTTCAAAGCCACATAAAGCAAGCTCGAGCCACAACCTAACATTCTAGATTCAGAGTTATAGCCAGAGACACAAATGCTCATGAGCATGCCTTTGGTTGGTGGTCAGCCTTAAACCATCTATGCGAGGTTGAACTTCCCCCTCTTCAAAGAATTGGGGACACTTCCTCTAGCAGAAGACTTCATCTTCTTGCCAGTTTTGGAGGAGTTCCAGGAAATGCATCAAGCATTCCAGAGTTGGTGGTCATCCTTAAATCATCGCAGGTTGTAGACACAAATGCCCATGAGCATGCCTTTGGTTGGTGGTCAGCCTCAAAACAATCTATGCGAGGTTGAACTTTCCCCTCTTCAAATCATTAGGATCACTTCCTCTAGCAGAAGACCAGCTTCTTGCCAGATTTCGAAAAGTTTCGGGAACTGCACTAAGCGTTCCAATGTTGGTGGTCATCCTTAAACCACCTCCTTATGCCAACATTTCAGAGATTTCATTCAGCTTAGTGTTGCCATTTTGTATTACAACTCTCTTCTTGGACTCGTACATACCCCTTCGGATTAAGGGGGGGAATGTTGGACACTTAATCCTCCTAGGGTTAGTGTGGGAGTTGAACATTCAAGAGGAGTCTAAGAGACCACTTGGAATGTGAAACCAAGGGTCACTCCAATGTATTATATATATGTATCATTGTGAATAATAGAGATATCTCATACTTATCTTTCCTATTCTGCCTATTTTATTGCCAAGTTTAACAACATTCAATGCACTTCTTTGTAATTGATCAAGGAAAGATGGTGTGACTAATTTGGCTCCAAGATGAAGTGCATGCATATCTCTCTTCCTCTTTTTTTGTAATTTATTTTTTCTTTAAATTGGTATTTCCATTCAAAATATAGATAGCTAAATTTGACCTAAATGCAATATCTTTTTTCAAGTTGAATGGAATATTTGTTTATTGAAAAAGTTGCTCAACAATATTGTTGCTTATCACATGCTTGTACTTGTTTGTTGGACCATTCATTTGTTTGTAAACACCAACATTCACCAATTGGAGAGGATGTAACATATAAAATCTCTAAAGGATGCCCCGTGTCCAAATATTTAAAAAATGAAGTTTGGTAAAGCAATAGACCACACCCAAAACATTTTAACAATTTTGCGATTCTCCACTACATTGTTGAATGTTTCAGGTTTGTGTACGCAAAACATTCTATCAACTTTCCATTTTAACAATGTAAACTGAAAAGCACAACATTCGTCATATGGCTAGTTTCACGTCGCAGATTTTTTGTTTCTTAGTTGTTTTGAAAGGCCAACCACTCAAGTACTATTGAGGTGAGACTTCAACATGCTTGGATTGATAATTTACTTTGTTTATCCTTTTGGGATATTGTACTTAATTGGAGATATCTATTTAATAAGTCTAGATCTTATTAAAAACTATGACTGCTTTCATTGTTTTCACACAAGACTATCTAATATTTTTGAATTGGACCAATTATATATTTAGATTTAGCTGAAACAAACTTTTATTTGAAATTCTCTAACAGGTTCCGATAAGGCAAATTGATTGATAACTTGAAGTCATTTAGACTTTTTTTTTGTCTATCTTATCATACAATTGAAGTAATTAATCTAGATGGTCTCTTTTTGTTGAGAAAGTAAAAAGAAACCGCCTAGCCCAATCTCACCCTTTCAAATAGATCAGTGATTTGGATTCCAACTAGTATCATTGTGATATCCTATTCAAAACATTGTAAAATCTTCCATTGAGCCACAATGTGGAGAACATTGGGTTAGGTGTACCATTTAGATACATAGCATTTTGTATATACCATTGAACAAATATTTTCGAAGGTGCATTGTGATCATGGCTTTGATGACCCATTTTATTGCAAAATGTTCTTAAGGAAGTTTATCAAGCCAAACCCCTCTATCTTTGTCGAAAATTTTAGAGGTTAAAGGAACTTAATGATGGGCCCTTTTGTGAATCTAGTCTTAAAGAACAATGCACATCAATTTGAATAGCCTTAAATAAATACGTCAAGGCAAAACATTATTGTGGGCCTTTGATATAAATATGGAGTGTAAAATAAGTCATCATTAGATTGAATACTCAATAGCTCTTTTCCATCAAGACGAGAGAACTTGGAATTTATTGTTGTATTCAATCAACTTCAGGAATACATCACTAGTCTCATTTGGTGTTGTACTTCTTAGCTAGTTTCACTTGACCATTCAAATAACCCTATGGTGTACAAAGATGATATAGGATGTAACAACCTTTAAAATGTTTCAGTTGCTTAGGTGGAACAATTTGGGTTGTCAACTTTTGATGTTGGATGAAGTGCTTTAACAAACAATTTGTATTGAACGATAGGCTTCCAATGCTCACCATGTTCTCGTGGGATTTTGTGAATGAATTTATTAAGGCTTACCTTGTTCCATGTAGTTGAGATCTAAATTTTGTTGGCCCATTTGGAAGTTTTGATCACCAATCATGTCCCAAGAGCAAAATAAAAACTCACAAAAATGATTTTATTGATGAAATCTTTGCAACAAGGTGATTAACATTATATATATCACTTATTTCATTAGCTCTGGACCCTTATTTATCTCTTACGTAATACGTTCATTTTCAATGGTGACAATGAAGTTTGTTAGACTTGTATCCTTTTCCTTGAAATCATTTGTTGATCATACTACCTTTTGATATTATATTCCTTGAAACCACAAGGGTGATGTTTAATATCCCAAAGACATGACTTGTTACTTGAGTTAAGACTTCTTGGCATAATGGCTCCATGCTATCATTCATCACTCACCCTTGAGAAGCTTGTGCTTTGAGCAATAAATTCTTACCATAAAAATCCAAATTGAGTTGTGCATTTGTCTAAAAGACAAGACTTATAACTATGAAATGGTTTCGTAAAGGCAATGGTGTAAATCGATAAAAATATGATCTGATAACAATATCATTTGTTGAAACAACTAGTCAGGACTTGTTCGTAAAGGTGGCATTATGCAAGTTGATGTAAAATATTCCAATTGCGCTTGAACTTTGGTTGGATATTTTAGTAGTTTGGATTAAGTGTATCAACCCAAAATCTCTTAACGGTTTTTCAAAAAATTAAAAAAAAAAAAATTGTTTGAACCATTTGCTTAGAAAGCCATAGGATTTAAAAAATTTGAACCTAATAAAGATGCCATGAAAGAGGGGAAAGGAAAGCCAACCAAGAAATCATACTTACAGCCATTGAACCATTTTGTTAGTATAACAATCATGGTATGTTGAGGAATATATGTTTCCACAGACTAATCCTCTCCACGAATGTGAGGTAATAGTTTTTTATATCAAAGAACATTGAGGAAAGTATATTCACTTAAATATACACCTTTAGGATGTGATGTTTCCATTAAATTCCTCATACTATTTGCAAAGGCTTAAAGTTTGAGATACACTTTTATTAGAGACTTTCACAATCAAAATCTCAGTTATTTTTGAGAAAAAAACGCTTTTAGGCACAAATCCTCAATAAGAGGAAACATGTCCTCCAGTATTTTGAGGACCATAACAATTCCTCCTTGATTCTATAAAAAACATCATAACTCTATTATTGTCAATGAATACAATTGGGGTTACATCATGGAATGTGAAAGCTTTGGCCTTATAGATGAGAGCTGTAGAGTTCAAATCTACCTTTTCCCTGATAAAGTGGGTATTATATCATGTTAAATATAAAATTAATGTTTACAACTGATTAACATCATACTTATTAAAGTATAGTGAATTAAAAATAAATCAACCCAACAACCACTTAGTTTTAAATAATGAAGGCAACCTAATAGAGGTCACACCTTCTAGTTGTGAAGAGAATAATCTCCCTTGGTCCTTTGTGGTGTAGAAGCGAGCGAGGTGATTGTATGAACATGGGGGTTGGATTTAAAACACCTTGAATATGTATGGATAAGGTAAGGTTCAAGGATTAGATAATTTTTGATGGTGCATAAATACTGCTCACAATATGAATCCAAAAAAATCCTATTCGTGTATCATAATAAAAGACAACACAATTTTTGCTTTTTAGAGGTAGATTGAGTGGTTGGAACTAACAATGTCAATATCACCCACCTTAGTTCAAATCCTATCTAACCTTGGAATATGATTGCGAGCTTTGCGTGAGAATATTAGAGGTTATAATAGAAGCTTGAAGGATTGACCCTAAATTCCCCAATTTTAAATATACAAACAAAAAAAGGAAAAAAAGAAAAAAGAAAAACATAGTTCTCATTATGAAAAATAATCAAAACTATTTACAATAAGTCTTTTCTAGGAAGACATTAATGCTATTTTATTACACATCATTGGAAATATTTCTCAAAATCATAAAAACATTTTAGTACAAGTTTGTTCTAATATCAATTCTCCATGGAATCCCAAACTACCCATACACATATGTAGAGTTGTAAAATTATCTTATTCTATTACTTGAAATTCTTGAACATATGTAAAAGTTGTTTCTACAAATTAGGAATTTACTTATTTTACATGATTTATGTTACAATAATTATAGGAAAAACTCTTTTCAACATGATTATAATAAACAGAAAGTAAACCATTTGGCATTGATTGATATTCTACTATTTATTTACAATAGATCAATAAAATGATTAAGGATTTAAGCAAATAATAAACATAGTAATACTTTTTTTAGGTACCCTATTTGGTATGTGGACCATGGTGGACACAATGTGCCTAGGACATTTAGCAATGTGAAGTTTATAAGTGTTGGGGATGCGTTATATTCTTTCCACGACTAGCCCCGGGCAATGTTACGTTGTGCTGGGTGCAGTGGGGGCGGTAACCGCCCTGAGAATTTTTTTATGCAGACCCAATAATAGTTGGGAGAACCCAAGGATGCAGGCCAGACCCAAGGATGGTGGGTGGACCTACCCATGGTTTTCACACATGGTTTTGGGCATAATGGTTTTTTTCCCATGGTGTTTTGTATCCGGTCAAGGGAACTGCAATTATGTTCTAATCCAGGGTTAATGGATTGGGGTTTATGAATGCTTTGACATGTACATATATGTATTGAAATATTGAAAGGAATATAATGAAAAATCAATCTGGTTTTTCCGGTTTAGGTTATAGGAGGAAATATTTCTGTGTATTTTATGTTTTCATGATTGCTTATTTTTTATTTTAAGAATTCATTTGCAGGTTATTTCTGTATAGGGTTAAAACCTACATTTGGTATTAGAGTTGTTTCAACTTCAAGGGGATGCCTTTGTTGCTGAGGGATTTTTCTCGGGACTGTGGTAGACCGTGTTATAGTGGGAGATCTACGAGATCGATTCTTGAGGTGAAATAAGATGGAGAACAATGGGAAGATATAGATCAAGAAATTCAATGGACAAAGTTTTGAGCTGTGGAAGTTCAATATGGAGGATTTGTTGGTGGACAAATATCAATGGATCATTGTAGATCTAGGTACGACACCAACAAGAATGTTGGCAGAAGACTAGGAAAAGTTAGATTGGAAGGCGAAGAGCACAATATGATTGCCTCTCTTTGATTCAATATTTCTGGATGTATCAGGGGAAGCTACAACAAATGATTTGTATGACCAGTTAGGGGCTTTGTATCAATCTAAGTTGCAGGTGAACAAACTGTTCATGCGGAAAAAACTGTATAACATGAGGATGAAGGACGAAGACTCGTTGACAGAGCATCTGAACGCCTTTAATATTATGGTAAGTCAATTATTATATGTTGATATTAAAATTTTAGATGAAGATAAGTGCATTAGTTTGTTGTGTTCTTTACTAGACTCATGGGATAGTTTGGTTGTTGTTATAGGTAGAAATAAAACTACCTTGAACTTTGATGAAATAGTATTATCCTTGTTGTTGGAGGAGATGAGACAAAAAAATATGATGAGTTAGAATGCATATGCCTTGTCTGTAAGAGGATGGTCCCAAAACAGAAATAAAAATAAGTCCTTAAGTGGGAGATCTAAATCTAGAGGGAGATTTAAATCTCCAGCAAAACCTGTAAAGATATGTTGGAAATGTGGAAAAGAAGGGCACTACAAAAAAGGTTGTAAATCTAAAACTCCTAAGAAAGGAAAGGGATCTAATGATTCTCCTTTTATAGAGGAAAAAACCACCTCAGATGAAGGTGGGGATGTGTACTTGGATTCTTCTTCAAAAACACATGTAGATCATGAGGCATGGTTGATTGGCTTACGTGCATTATTTCACTTCACTCCCCATAGGAAGTGGTTCTGCGAGTACGAGAAATATGATGGCGATGATGTCCTCCTAGGGGATGATAGGAAGGCCAAAATAATAGGACGTGGAAACATCACGCTGAAGTTGCAAGGTGGAAGGATTAGAACACTTCCTGATGTTTTGCACATTCCTACATTGGCCAAAACTCTGATTTATGTAAGCAAAACAGATGATGCAAGTGCAAAAACAATGTTCGAGAAGGATACCTGCAAGATTGTTCAGGGAGCACTGATATTGATGCAGGGAGTTTGGATTGGAACTTTGTACAAGCTTCTGGATAGCACTATTATTAATGCGTGCAACAGTTATGTGGTTCCTGAAAATGGAGCAGAAAATATAGTGGTCTCTGGAGAAAATACTATGCCATGGCATCAAATACTTGGACATATTGGAGAGAAGGGTCTTCAAATACTATATGGTAATGGTATGGTACAAGGTATGTCTGATTTACGTTTGGATTTCGATTTATGTGAACATTGTGTACATGGGAAGCAAAATTGGATGAGTTTCCCCTCTGGTGCTAAGAGGGTGAAAGGGATATTGGAGCTTGTGCACAATGATGTGTTTGGACCTATTTCGGTTCCATCATTGGGTAAATCTATGTACTATGACTCATTTATAGATGACTTCTCAAGGAATACATGGATATATTTCCTCAGGAGGAAATCTAAAGTCTTTGACATGATTAAGAATTTAGGGCTCTGGTGGAAAATCAAATAGAGAATAAGATCAATGCATTGAGGACAAATAATGGTGGAGAGTTTTTCATGAAGGAATTTGAAGAGTTCTGTAAGAAGTGTGGTATAGCACAAAAAAAGACTACTCCATACCCACCTCAAAAAAATGGAGTTGAAAAAAGAATAAATAGAACATTGATGGAAAAGGCAAGAAGCATGCTCTGTGGTATCGAGCGAGGACAAGAATTTTGGGCAGAGTAAATGGATACTGCATGTTACCTGTTTAACAAATCATATTCATCAACGTTGGAGGATAAGAATTCACATGAGGTATGGACTGGTAAGAAACCCTCTCACATCTTAGGGTATTTGGCAGTGATGCATATGTACAGGTTCCAAAGGAGAAAAGAACCAGGTTGGATAGTAAATATGAAAGGTGCATCTTTATTGGGTATAAAGTTGGTTTAAAAGGTTACAAGCTTTGGAACCTAGAAACAAGGAAGTTTGTGTATTGCTGAGATGTGGTGTTTAGACAGGTGAAATATGTTATTAAACATGAGTCCTACCAAAGGAACCTGAAAAAATAGAGTTTGAACTGAAGGGGGAAGAATCATTCTCTATAGAAGAACATGAAATAGAAGAGGAAGAGTCGCACACTCCAATTTTGAGGAGATTAGTTCGAGAGAGAAGGAATCTAGAGAGGTATAGTCCATATGCTTTTTGTTCAAATTTTTCTTTATCTAATACTGATGATGATCCTAGAACCATCAGGGAGGCAGTGGATTCAAAGGATGGAAAAATTTGGAAAAAGGCCATGGTTGAAGAAATGGAAGCCTTAGACAAAAAAGAGGTTTGGGATCTGGTGGAGTTGTTGGATGGAGAAATACAAAGCTTAGTTGGTGCAAAAGGCTATTCCCAGGTGTCGGTAATTGATTTTGGTGATATTTTTTCTCTTGTTTCCAAGTTAGCTTCTATTAGATTAAATTTATTTGTTGCTGCTGCTTTTGATTTCGAGGTAGAACAGATGGATAATGAAGACATCATTTCTTCACGGGGATTTGAAAGAAGATATCTACATGAAGCAACCAAGGATTTGTAGTGAAGGGTAAGAAAGAACTAGTACGCAAGTTAAAAAAGTCTTTGTATGGGTTAAAACAATCATCAAGGATGTGGTATAAAAAAATTGATACATATATACAAGGACTTGGTTTCACAAGGATCAAAGCGAATCACTATGTGTATTTTAAAATGATTGGTGACTGTGTTATTTATTTAGTCTTATATGTGGATGATATGTTTATGATTGGAAATGACAAAGAAATTATCTAGGATTTGAATACCCAATTGTCCTCTAAATTTGACATAAAGGATACTGGTGTTGCAAGCTATATTTTGGGCATGGAAATTGATCTGAATTAGGAATAGTAGTATTGCAATGCTAAGATCCTATTTAGTATACAAGAAGTTGTGTCTAAGGTTTTTCCTCCAAATAACAATTAGAAGTAGGTGGTGTTAAGTGTTTTTGGTGAATTTTTGTTTATGAATTCTGTCACATGACATCACACAAGAATGAAAACATATAACCATCAGTCAACACCAGCAACTATTGAAGGAATTCACCCCTCCTAGGCTACATCTCCTTGGATCAGCTCTATGGCTTGATCCCTTCTCACTAAGCTCAATGAATGAAACAAGGAGTAGATCAAATGCTGGTCAAGGGAATGATAAGTTTCTCCTACAAAGAAACATACTACTGCAAGTACATCAATCCATGAACATGCTAACCTTTAGTCAAGCATGTAACAATCAACAATCATTAGGCATCTTACACCAAGATCCTAAACTCCAGCTTCAAGAGCTACAATTGCACCACATACACCATGTAGCACATGAATAAAACTATCCTTCAATAACATAAAGAATAAAGGAGTATGAGAAGTTACAACATTGATAAATCTGCTGCTTCAGAAAGAACATGAAGAGCAAACAACCCCTGCAAGGCCATCTTCAACATCAAACTCCTACATGCGTTGATTCAACACCATGGTTGATCATGGCACCCTTTGGCTTCAACCTGAAAACAATCCTATCTAGAGTGCTCTATGTCTCCTGAGACCTGTTCCATTGAGTCCAAAACTCTAAAAAATGGTACCTTAGCCTCTTTCTGCATCCAATTTGGTCGAAAACTCCATAATTTATGACTTCTCCAAGTTTGTCCACAATTTCCTGCCCAATTTAGCTAACTGGAGCTAATTGGGACTAGCTGGTGCTAAAAATAGCATTTCTAACGGATTTGGTGGACCCGCCAACTTAACCGCCAGATTAGTGGTTAATTAATCCCACTTAACTGTTATTTAACCTTTGGATTAGCGCTAATCGATGCTCCATTTAAAATCTGCATTAATTTAATAAAGTGGGATTAATGGTTAATTAACTATGGATTAGAGGTTAATAATTGTGCTTAGGGATAAACGCTCCGCTTGTTCCGCCGTGGTCGTAGGTGATGGTCTCATGGCTTGGGGGCTGGCCCCCTCTCCCCCCATCAATGCTTTGACTATGGTTTAAATAAATGCGGAGAACCATATGGTTAAGACATATGGTGTAGGCGGAGTGGTAATACATGTGCATGTTGCGCGGGAGGTTGTGGGGTCGAACTTCGGCACCTCCGACCGGACTTGTAACAATTATTTTTACACCATACCACTGTGGAGGGGGGCGGGGGGGCACGTGGCGGCCCCAGGCTGAACCACATGCCCTCTCCCCATTGGTCCAAATTTCCACCACTTACAAACTACCACATAACCCAAAAATTTAACCAATCGAATGCTGACACTTGGCAGTCCCTTAATCTCCCAAAGGTAAATTGACCAAACATTGACCCTACCTAGTCAGCATGTCAGGTCAGTAGTACAAACTGCTGACTGGGCTCCCTGTCGGCATTTTTTTGCATGTTTGTGCAAACAGAGAAAACTAATTTTCGGGAGCATATAGAGTCCATTTTTCGCAACACGAAGTGCGACGAATTTAGAAAGATGAGAACTACACGTTAGTTCAGGTTTCACACCGATCCAAGAACTTTTATTTTTGAGAAACATTTAGCTCTTGATCACTCTTCCCTACTAAAAATATTTTGGACCCCAAAATCTCACTTTTAGTAATTCAGCTTCTGAAGGTTCAGTTCCTCCATTCTTCCAAACTTGATCAAATCGACGCTTGTCGTGCCTTGACATGTACAATGCTTTCCATTCCTTTTGGTCACCATAACCATAGGTGCACTGTATGGTGGAAGAGATTGTCGCGTATGCCAATGTATGAAACTGCATTTTTTTTAACATCCGATGTATGCCAATTTCGCAAGAAAACATTCTTGCTGCAAAGTATTTACCAAGGATAAAATCCAAAAATAATTTAGCAAATGACCCGAAAAAGTTCCACGTAGTGAATACTTGAGTATATGAGTGCCTAACACATTAGTGTCCTACTACATGTGCTGCTACTACTCATACAATGGTTTGGAAATGATTTCCAAAAACAGAATTAGATATGCTTTTTTTTACAACATGAAAACAACTTAACAACCAAATTTTCACAAGCAAAAATTAGCATGAAAATTATCTAAACAAAACACTGTTGCATTTGAAGGGATTTATTTATGCATATAACCTTTTATAGTAGTCCAACTATGGGAGATGGAACTAGTGCAAAACAAAATTTACAACTTCAATTGGTCAAATAGTCCGCCTACTTCTTACCCAACCAGGTAAGTGAACCCTCTATTTTTTCTTCCTCTTTTTCTAAAGCTGCATCAGGTATGAATGCTTCTTGCAACACTTTTTCCATGGTTGCTTCCTCTTTAGGTACATGCACAACTTGTTTTCCCTTACCAAGATGAAGATGCGGATGCAATTTCCAACATTTTTCCACCCAATGTCCACTGATTTTGTAATGAGAGAAAAAATTTCTTTGAGCTCCTCTTAGCTCACATGCCTCTAACTTTGGATTAGATTTTCACTTCTCGGGTTGCTTTCCAATAGCCATGTACATCCTTTTGAGAATTTCTTCCTTCTTTTCGCACTTATCGACACTATGGTTAGATGAAGGGAAAAAGTACATGGAGATACATTCTTCAATAAGTTGTTCAAATTTTCATTTTTCTTCTCATCTTGAAAAACATTTGATACAGTAGGATGATTATAACTCTTTTTATTGTTCTTGGAATTGCTCTTCTTGTATGAAGAAATTGCATGGCGAGGAGGAATTTCATGGTGAGAAGAAATTGATTTCTTATATTCTTCATCTTCCCCATCTCTCTCTAGAGATACCTTCAAGTATTTCTTGTATTTGAAGAACCAAGAAGGTACTAGTTCTAGATGCAAAGTCCAACACCTTGCCTCCTCATGTCCTCTTTTGTGACAAAAGGTACATGATACACAATAACTATCATTAGAAGACCATTCCTCGTCTGCAACATAACCCAAGCCTTCATACTTAGGTCTCCCTTTTGCTTCAATTGGGTTCTTGATGCCCCGTTGGTTCACACCAAGACCTCCTCCCTTGTAACCCATCTTGTACAAGAGCTTGGACCCAATCCCATTACCATATATTTCAAAAGCTGCAAAAGAACTATCTTCAACACTTCTATGAAAATAAGGAGTATGCAATTTATTACCAATAGTTCCATATTTTTTTTGAGGGACAAAGATGCTTGCAAACTCCCTTTTGATCTTGGATGTGTCCAATTGGACTCTTTGGTTTTCTTCCTTTAGCTCCCCAAACTTAGGTGCTGATCGAAACTCATCCTCCACATCATGTGGGAAAAAGGTACATACTTGTCCATCATTTTTTTTTTTTTTTTTTTTCTTCTGAAGGACTTTCTACCCATGCATCTTGCACGAAGGTTGTAAAAAAACATGGAGTTTGTGGAGAGGATGGTGGCTTGACACCATTCTTGTCTCATTCTTCCTTTGAAGAACATTCTACACTTGGAGGTGGTGTAGAGTTTTAACCATGCATATTGGTGTGCCTCTCTTCATAGAGGACCTTCACCATAGCTACCATGTCTATAAAAGCCTTTCTGTAAGTTTTTATATCTTCCGACATCTTGGTAGACTCTCCTCCTTGAAACATACTTTTGTTGAAGCCTCAAGATGGAACTTTGAGGGAGAACTGGTTGTAGAGACTTGCTCTCATTTCCAAAATATTTTCTCCTCACTTTAGATTCAAAACATGCCACTTTCACAACAAACAAAACCTTTTTACACAAAACAAACCATGTGCTCTGATACCATCTGATATGAATTAGGAATATTAGTATTTCTATGCTAAGATCATATTCAGTATATAAGAATTTGTGTCTAAGGTTTGTCCTCCAAATATGAAGTAGAAGTAGGTGGTGTTAAGTGTTTTTAGTGAATTTTTGTTTATTAATTCTGTCACATGAAATCACACATGAATGAAAACATATAACCATCAGTGAATACCACCAATTGTTGAAGGAGTTCAGCCCTCCCGGGCTACATCTCCTTGGATCAAATATATGGATTGATCCCTTCTCATTAAGCTCAATGAATGAAACAAGGAGTACATCAAATGCTGATAAAGGAAATTATAAGTTTCTCCTACAAAGAAACACACTACTGCAAGTACATCAATCCATAAGCATGCTAACCTTCAGTTAAGAATGCAACAATAAAAAATCATTAGGAATCTTACACCAAGATCCTAAACTCCAGCTTCAAGAGTTACAATTGCACCACATACACCATGTAGCACATGAATAAAACTCTCCTTCAATAACATAAAGAAGAAAGGAGTATGAGAAGTTACAACATTGATAAAGTTGCTGCTTCAGAAAGAACATGAAGAGTAAACAACCCCTACAAGGCCACCTTCAACATCAAACTCCTCCAAACACTGATTCAATACCATGGTTGATCGTGGCACCCTTTGGATTCAACCTGCAAAAAATCCTATCTAGAGTGCTCTATGGCTCCCGAGACCTATTACATTGAGTCTAGAATTCTAAAAAATGGTACCTTAGCTTCTTTCTGAATCCAATTTGGTCGAAAAATCCATAAGTTATGACTTCTCCAAGTTTGTCCACAATTTCCTGCCCAAATTTAGCTAACTGGAGCTAACTGGGACTAGCTGGCTCTAAAAATAGCATTTCCGCCGGATTTGGTGGACCCGCCAACTTAACCGCCGAATTAGTGGTTAATTAATCCTACTTAACTGTTGTGTAGCCTGCAGATTAGCGCTAATCGGTGCTACATTAAAAATCTGCATTAATTTAATAAAGAGGGATTAGTGGTTAATTAACTATGGATTAGAGGTTAATAATTGCGCTTAGGGATAGGTGCTCCTTTTGTTCCGCCGTGGTTGTAGGTTTTGGTCTCATGGCTTGGGGGCTGGCCCCCTCTCCCCCCATTGCCGCTTTGACTATGGTTTAAATAAATGTGGAGAACCATATGGTTAAGACATATTATGTAGGTGGAGTGGTAATGCACGTGCGTGTTGCGCGGGATCGAACCTCAACACCTCTACCCAGAATTGCAACAATTTTTTTTACACCATACCACCATGGAGGGGGGGCACGTGGAGGCCCTAGGTTGCACCACGTGTCCTCTCCCCATTGGTCTAAATTTCCACCACTTAAAAACTGCCACATAACCCAGAAATTCAACCAATCGAACGTTGACACTTGGCGGTCCCTTACTCGCCCAGAGGTAAATTGACCAAACAATGACCCTTCCCAATTAGAATGCCAAGTCAGCATTACGGACTACTGACTGGGCTCCCTATCACCATTTTTTTGCATGTTTATGCAAACAAACACAACTCATTTCCGGGAGCATACGGAGTCCATTTTTCACGAAACGAAGTGCGCCGGATTCAGAATGATGAGCACTACATGGTCGTTCAGGTTTCATATCGATCCGAAAACTTTTATTTTTGAGAAAAATTTAGCTCCTGATTACAAATTAAACGAGATCGGAAAAAGAGGAAGCTTTGTTTAAGTCAGAGGAAGTATGTCGAGACAATATTGCAGAGGTTTAATATACAAGATAGTAAACAAATGAAGGTTCCTATTCTTGTAGGTGTAAAGTTATCTGCTGAACAATTTCCCAAGACATAAGAAAAGTAAGAGGACATTTCTTGTGTTCCATCTGTGAGTGAAATTGGTAGCCTGATTTATGCAATGGTCTATACCAGACCAGACATTGCACATGTAGTGGGAGTATTGAGTAGGTTTACGTCAAAACTAGGGAATGAACATTGGACAACAATGATGTGGGTTTTTAGGTATTTGTGCGACACTAGTGATTATGGTTTGTGCTACCAAGGAAGACTAGAATTAGACAAAATTTTGAACATACATGGCTTTGTTGATGTAGGCTGGGATGGAGATCTAGATCAAAGAAGATCTACATGTGGGTATGTGTTTAAACTATTTGGAGGAGCAGTCATTTGGATGAGCAAGAGACAATCTGTAGTGGCACTTTCGACTACATAGGTTGAATACATGGAAACCACTCATGCAAGCAAGGAAGAAATTTTGTTGCATAGATTGTGTTCAAGTATGGGGATGGTACAACAAGCTATAAGGATAGACTGTGACAATGAAAGTCTAATTTTCTTGGCAAAGAACCCTGTTTATCATTCAAAGACAAAGCAAACCAATGTCCAATATCACTTTGTGAGGGATATTTTTTGAAGAGAAAAATGTGTTGCTGGTAAAGGTGGACACTTTGAAGAATGTTGCAGATGCATTGAAAAAGTCTATGATCACTGAGAAGTTTCATGGTGTAGATAAATAATAGGCATTGCAACTCGGGACCAATGACTTGTGCACTCTTGCGACCCCCTGTGTGGAAAGAAAACAACCAATGAGAGAATATTGGGTATGTGTTATATTCTTCCCACTACTAGCCTTAGGCATTGTTACGTTGCACCAGGAGCAACAGGGGGGGGGGGGTCGCAGGGTGGCGACAACCCCCATGGATGGTGTTCAGGGCAGTGCCTAAGGATTTTTATTTTTTTATTTTTTTTAGGCAGCCGCAATAATAGTTGGGCATACTAAAGGATGGGGGGTAGACCCAGGGATGGTAGGAGAACCTACCCATGATTTTACACATGGTTTTCATGAATGGTTTTTGGCATGATGGTTTTTTTCCCATGGTATTTTGTAGATCCGATTAAGGGAACTAAAAATATGTTGTAATCTAGAGTTAATGGATTGGGTTTTATGAATTCTTCGACATGTATATATATGTATTGTAACATTGAAAGGAATATAATGAAATATAAATTTGGTTTTCCTAGAGAAAATATGTGTATATTTTATGTTCTTGCCATTATTTATTTTATTTTATTTTAAGAATTCGTTTGTAGGTAATTTCTGTATGAGGTTAAAACCTACAGTAAAATAGTATACATTAAATGTTTTGAATATATGATTTTCCTTAATGCACTTATATTTGTTCTAGGTCCATTTTAGCATATAGCACACCAAAACAAGAACACATCCAAACTTTAGAGATCACTACACACCTTAATGCACAACCAAAATATGTTCATTGCCACACTTGGGTTTGGAGTTTCAAGTACCGGAATCCGGTGAAAAAAATTGAGGTAAAATCTTGATTTATGTCATTTAAATAGGTTTTTTGACTGTATATATGGATTCAGCACCCTAAAAAACCCCTGGGACACTTAGATTGTGCAAAGTTACCCATCAAACTTAGGTTTTAAATGAATTCCTGCCGGATTTTAGAGAAATTAGACCAGAAAAAACCACCGTAAAAGCCTTCAAAAAGTCGCACTAAAGGCTACTCGATTTAAATCGATTGTTTTTCAAAATAGTCCATGGTTTATTTAACCAATAATGAATAAAGTAAAACTTCCATTCACCAAAAATTATCCTTCCAAATTCTCAACTACCTAGGGTTCAAATGACATTTCCATTATGTTTTCCAATTATTTTTATTAACAAAGTTGATAAATAAATAGCATCACATTTAATCTACAGTGCAAATGATTGTGACTTTTTAACTTACCTGATACTTGCCACAACAAATCGTGACTATTCTTGGAATTGTTCCAACAAAATCAATTAGAAAATGTTTTTCTATCCTTTAGGGTTTCCCAAAAATAAAAAACAAGATCGTAAACCACAAATTATTCGCTGTCTCCTCTTTTGTTTTCGATAACTTCTATAGGGCTGAGGATCAGAGCAAAAACATAATAGATAGTTTGTTGAGGTGTTATGTGAAGACGACTGATCAATGTTCCTATATAATTTCTTTTGGAATTCAGAGGGGGATTTCAAAGATGAGTGTTGGAGTATCTTAAGGAGGAAATATAATTAAATTTAAGACTTTAATTTAATTTAAATAAAATCAATAATTTAATTAATAATTAATATATAATTTAAACAATTTTTAATAATGTTTTTTTTAATAATTTTAGACATTAATATATAATTAAGTGTTTTCTTTTCCTTTTAGTTTTAGTTTTAATATTAATTTTAATTTAATTTATCTTTGACCTTTGACCATAGTGTAGGAACCATATGGCCACCCTTTGGGGTTTTAGTCCATGAAATGGGGTCCTCGACTTCAAACACGAATATCTCTCAAATAAGGAGGGCTCTTGGGGTGTACCACATGCCACTGGAAAAGCCACAACAAATGGTGACTATTCCTGTAAATGTTCCAACAAAATCAATTAGAAAATGTTGTTCTATCCTTTAGGGTTTCCAAAAAATAAAAACAAGATCATAAATCACAAATTATTTGCTATCTCGTCTTTTGTTTTCGATAACTTCTATGGGGCCGAGGATCAAAGCAAAAACATAATATATAGTTCGTTGAGGTGTTATGTGAAGACGACTAATCAATGTTCCTATATAATTTCTTTTGGAATTCAGAGGGGGATTTCAAAGATGTGTGTTGGAGTATCCTAAGGAGGAAATATAATTAAATTTAAGACTTTAATTTAATTTAAATAAAATTAATAATTTAATTAATAATTAATATATAATTTAAACAATTTTTAATAATGTTTCTTTTTAATAATTTTTGACATTAATATATAATTAATTGTTTTCTTTTCCTTTTAGTTTTAGTTTTAGTTTTAATTTAAATTTAATTTCTCTTTGACCTTTGACCATAGTGTAGGAACCATATGGCCACCCCTTGGGGTTTTAGTCCATGAAATGGGGTCCTCGACTTCAAACACGAGTATCTCTCAAATAAGGAGGCCTCTTAGGGTGTACCACATACCACTGGAAACATCTTGATGAGGAGAATCCAATGACATGCATCTCCAAGCCAAAATAAATAATTTTCCACTTAAAAAATCCTTGACAAAGTCGGGGTATGTACTGAGTCCAACGAACCCAAACCCTATGACTAGGGTTTTCAACCATCCAATAGTGGAGCTTCCAACTTGATGTAATATGAAAATTACTAAGAAGTTTTCATTAAAAAATTGACATCAATGGCTGGAGTTTTTAGTCAAAGTAAAACCTAATCAACTCCAGGGTTGAAATCAATGACAACACCATCCAACAATCTCCCCCTTTGTCATTAATGTCAACACAAATACTCCTTATACGAGTACAAATTTCCCTGACTTCATGCTTCCATCTCCTTCTCATGATTTCTCTCCCTCTTTGAGATCAATGGAAAAGAGCGTTTCCTTCTGACAATCTGCTTGCTTCCTGTGGACCTTTAACCTGCTTGTGCTCCCCCCGACGAGAAGCATTCTTTTGTCTTCCTGCAAGTACTTGTCTACTTCAAGGTACTTTCCTCAATACATACTGTAATGACCTGTCTCCCCTTGTCATACTATGTTTCATATTGATGACCATCTGTAAACCTGTAATGTTAACCTGCTATCAATGTTGATGACTCTTTTAATGATCGATCACTATGGACCTATAATCCTTTAATTTTTCTTCTCCCCTAGTCATGCTATGGAATTGTCACATCTGTCTTGAAGATGCTAATATGCTCGTAATGATGTATATCTGTCAACTGTATACTAATGTCAATTTTCAATTTTCCCTCCTTTTCAATTTTCAGGGAGTCATCATGTTGATTTCTTCAAAATAATAGATCACCCATCTCTTCAGTTGGACCTTCTTGACTTGTGTCATTTTCTGATGTTTTTGTTGATTCATCATGATGTTTTGATATTACGAAACCTAAAAGCATGACTACCAAGACTTTCTCATCCGCTTGATCTTCTTGTACATGTTTTATTCTCTATAATTTCTTGTACCTAACATCAAGATTGTCATTCATGGTCAATTTCGTCTTGTACATGCAATTGCGAGAGATGTGCCCAAAATTGTGACATTTAAATTATTTAATGTTGTCCATATAATTTTCCATCTGATATCTGCAATTGCGAGCTATATGGCCATATTTATGGCATTTGAAACATTCAATGATTGGCCCATATGGTACGTACTCTCTGATGACAAATACATCATAGACCTGTCTCGTGATCGTGCAACCTTGTTTCTATGGTTTTGAAAACGATAATTGTACCTACCAAAGAATTTATAATCCCTAACCATATGTCCATAGTTAGTGCATAAAAATAATAAACATTAAATGATTGAGCATACCTAGATGATTCATACTTATTAAGAGCCAATGGTCTTTGATAATTGTACCTATCAACAACTTCACAAGCCCTAGCCATATGTACATAGTTAGTACATGAAAAACAATAACCATTAAATGAACGAACATCCCTGGGTGATCTTCTATACTCATTCTTATTCAGAGGCAGCATTGTAGTATTTGTCTATCCTTTGTTCTTGAATGCTTCAAGATCATTCTTTGGAGCTACAATATTCTCAGTCTTTTCCTCATCTTGATTTTGCAAAGATTTATAGATTTTACCTTTGTCACATGGAGCTTTACTTGCTTCTTCTGCCTTTATCTTTAATTGGGCCAATTCTTGATCTTTCCTATCAATAACCTACAAATGTTCCTTTTGCTAATACTTGAACTTGTTGACTTCATTAAGGGTTGCGTCAATTTCTTCTTGCTTTTAAGAAAGGTCTTCCTGAAACCAAATTTTCAAGATTTGTCCTCTTCTTTATTATCCTTCTATTTGTAGGTTTATAAGAGTGACCTTTTCTGCTTCTCTATTAAGAACTTGTATCTGTTCCTTCCGCCTTCCATTCTCCTTATTGAGGCTGTCTATTTCTGCAATGGTTATATCCCGTTCCTTTCATTTTTTTATCAACTATAGATACATACCTTTTATCAGATTCCTTTTGTTTACTTTCCAAATCTTTCTCTTTCTTCTTTGATTCTTACACTTCAATTTTTAATAGAAAAGCTTCTTCTTTGCGTGCGATTCTCTGACTCTTCGACTTTTACAACTTCTTCTAACTAGATTCTAAGACTGCTGATAATTTCCTCAGATTATTCATTCTTCTTATTAAGTCTTCCGACATGTCCTTTTTATACCTTCAGTTCTTCCAGAAATTTAGCACTTCCCCTTTCACTCTTGAGTTCCTTTATAAATCTAACAACTTCATTTTGAATTTCTATTTCACTCATTTCTTCAACTTCTTCACTATTGTTTAATTACTTGATACCGGGGACCACATGATTATCAACATCTATATATTGTTCTACATGGTTCTTTGAGTAGAATTATGGAGCCTTTCCCAAAGAATTTTGGGTGTTGAGCATTGGCCAACTTTCACTTTTATGGGATGTGGAAAAACATTAAAAATGACATCCATGGCTTTTGTATTGTACCTTTTAGCTTCGTCGATAGATTTTTTTCTAGATTTTTTTTTTTTGCAAACATCATGAACTTCCAGATGGGCTATCATTCTAGATTCCCATATACAGTAATCATCTTCATCAAATTTGGGAGTTGGTGTACGATATTGATTTTCTTCAGATTTGGAGACTGTTACAATATTTGAAACTTCCTTTGAATGCTTGGTAGATTTATTCTTCGATTTTCCTATCTCTGTACTATGATATTTTCCTTCCAGCTGTTAAGCTGCTACTGATACTGAAGGAAACTGCTATGATACCAATTGTTGGAAATACTAAGGGGGGGGGAATCAATATTTCTTAGCAATTAACACTTAAATAATCTTTTCAAAGCGTTATTTATTATTTATTATTGTTATTATTATTATTATTCAATGTTATATATAAGAAACAATAAACAACACCATACAATAATGAAGAAAGATAAAACTATGGACACAATATTTTTAGGTGGAAAACCCCCTCCGGGTAAAGAAAAAAGCAAACACTTCCTTAGTAATTGTATTCTCACTATTAAAATAAAATTAATTACATCAAGTTCCCATCCACAACTGAAGGAGGCTCCAACCCCCTAATTTATAGACTCTAACCTGTAGGATGCTACTACAACCTAATAACCTACTGCAACTGGAAAGATGTCTCAATGTCCTATAAGTCAGACCACAAACTGAGGAGTGCCCCAACACTTTGTTTACCAACTGTTGTTGGAAGGATGCTTCGCCACTCTATAGTTTATCAACCCCAACTTAAAGGACATCCCAATGCCCTGTGATTTACTAGCAAAAACTGAAAAGATGCCACAACGCTATGTGCAAGATATGACCTGCCCTAACACCACCCTGCTGACCTGAATTTTTCTCAGGATCCAACCTGAAGGTTACTCTAATCACCTGCCTTGCACCACCCTACCACCCTATTCAAGAAGAAGACCACATTTGACAATTTTCAGACTCGATCCCCCTTTGCTATGAATAAATGTAAGGAAACTGTAATGAAGATTCTATTGCTCTACTCGGTATGAATGTGACTGTTAAGTCCTGCAAGCCTTACGGCACACCACTGCTCAATATGACCACTACACCATCCAATCCCCTATTCACACAACCTCTCTCTGCTCAGTCACAATGCCAAAACAAACAACTACATAACCTGCTCATCCAACTTAGAATCTATTATTGTATAAGCTGTAAACCCAAGCTATACCATAAAAATAAACTCGCTGCACTACAACAATCAATGCATCCTACAATGGTCAATGTAACTATACTTTACTACTATCAAATGAATATGCATTCAATGGTTCATAGAGAAATAATCGAAATAACTGTGTCAAGTTGCTAAAGCTCCTACAAGTTCCAGGCACTAGATTCCAATGATGGCACAATCCTAAATGCCTTAGGTCATCCCTATGACATACTTTCAATTCTCTGAAACTCTGCCCCAGAAGGGATACCAACATATGTCTTATTTCTACTGCTCAAATAATCAACGTCGTGGTGCCATCATCATTTACTGTTGGCTTGTAAGATCAATGTTCAAAAAGTTGTTACAAAAATATTGTTATGTCAATATTATTAATATTGTCACTATTAAAGTCATCAAGACTATTGCATATAGTATACTAGTTTACTTCAAGTTTCTATGCCTCTTATTGTATAAAGATGAAACCTTTTGACTACTTCTAATAGTTTGATATCATAAATATAAAAAAAATTCCCAAATGTAATAAGTCAGTCTTTATCTACTACACTAAAACACTATTGTTCATTGGAACAATCTCACAAACACTCTTGTCTTCACTATTTTAAGTAATCAACTACCACTTATCAAGTCAATATTCTTTTGTATCACTGTTGTAGGTTACTTGGAATTCACATGTATCCTTGGTTTCAAATATTCAACTTTTCTAATCAATCATAGTTAAGTACCCTTGTATTTTGCTAAGATCAAACTTCCTTTATACTTGAAATCAGGCCAAGATGTAAACCAATACACATTTAATTGGATGCACTAATTTCTTCAGAACACCTTTAACAATCTAGTTATTGAGGTGAAGCTTCAATTCCACTCTTTATCATCTACTAAATATGTGCATTCACATTTCACACATTAGATAACCTCCTCATCAAATTATTACGGATCACGATAAATTATTTCCACACAAAATTATTGAATATATCATGCATAATTTAGAACACTCTACTCATCAAAAATTAAAATGTCCATGGTTTTAACATTTCAGATTGTTTTTGAAACCCAACTGTCACGTAAATACCTCCCAAATAAATTCAAACTCAATAAATATTAAAAACCAATAATTACCTCCCAAATAAATTCAAACTCAATAAATATTTAAAACCATTTATGAAACCAACACACAGTTTCTAAAAACCACCCAAATTAATAATTATAAAAAATCCATAACCTTTACTTATAATTATAAAAAACCACCCTAAGCCATTTAAATCAGTTTTTTTTCAAAACAGTCCATGGTTTATATAACCAATAATGAATAAAGTAAAATGTTCATTTATCTCAAATTTTCCTTCCATAACTCTAAACTACCCAGTGTTCAAATGACATTTTTATTATGGTTCCAAATTTGATTATAAACCATGTTGATAAATTAATAACATCACATTTAATCTATGGTGTAAATGATTTTTAGTTTTTAACTTTTACCTATACCTGCTCGCTATGGAGATAAATTCAGTCACGCGTTAGAGTTTCCCAAAAAAGAAGAAGATCATAATACTCAAATTATTCTCTATATCCTCTGTTGTTTTTGATAACTTCTATAGGGCTGAGGTTCAGAGCAAAAAAAAATTTAATAGTTCGATGAGTTGTTATGTGAAAAAGACTAATTAATGTTTTTATATAATTTCTTTTGGAAAGAGGGAGGATTTTAAAGATGACCGTTGGAGTATCTTAAGGAGGAAATATAATTATATTTAAGACTTTAATATATTATTTAAATAAAATCAAAATTTTAATTAATAATTAATATATAATTTAACGAATTTTTAATAATATTTTTTTTAATCATTTTAGTCTTTAATATATAATTAATTGTTTTCTTTTCTTTTTAGTTTTAAGTTTAATTTAAACTTTTTTATTTAATTTATCTTTGACCTTTGATCATAGTGTAGGTACGATATGGTCACCCTTTAGGTACGATATGGTCACCATTTGGGGTTTTAGCTCACGAAATGGTGTTCTCGACTTCAAACACAAATATCTCAAATTAGGAGGCTTCTTGGGGTGTACCACATATCAACAAAAATATATTAATGAGGAGAATCCAATGATGTGGATATTCAAGCCAAATTCAATTGTTTCCCACTTCAAAAATCCTTGACAAAGTATGGGTATATCCTCATTCCAGGGAACCCCAAACCCTAGGACTAGGGTTTTCAACCATACAATAGTGCAGCTTCCAACTTAATGTAATTTGAAAATTACTAAGTTTTCATTAACAAATTAAAATCAATGACTAGTGTTTTTCGTGAAAGTCAAACCCAAACAATTCTAGGGTTGACATCAATGACAACACCATCCAACAAGGGCCAATTTTTCTTTAGATATTTTGATTCATTAATTAAGGTGTTATGATTATCCATGCAATACATGAATTATGGAAAACAAAGAATATACATAAACACAATCACTCATAACCAAAATAACACAAACTATGACTTCAAAAACCCTTTTGGGAGAAAACCTAGTTGGAAGGTGAGGCTACTTTGCTCTCTCTTATCTGAATAAAAATGGATATAAGTACAAAGAAGTGAGATCTATGGTCGTGCAGGAACCCTCTTTTTTGTCTCTCTCTCTCTACTCACTCGGTGTTACTTTTCTAGTCTATGGAACAAAATACTCTCGATTAGAATGAAACCCTTGTTCCTCCTAGTGGCCTCGTTATAACATAGCTTGATAACCTTCTAGTGGTTAAGTTTAAATCCTTCAACTCTTAACTAGTGTTACAATATTAAATCTTATAGAGTTTTTTTCATCATTATCACGTGGCTATCCCATTTTCCATGAACAATGGGGGTTGATATGGCATTCTCTCGAATCATGGTGGTCAAAACATGAAGGTTAGCTTTTGGGTGGCATATATTCTGCATATGGATTTTAATTGAGGCTATTCATGCACTGTTCGAAAGGTATGTGTGTAGCATAGAATTAGGGGTGTACGCTTAAGTGACAAACTTTATCCCAAAAAACACTATTTGATGCCTCAAACGACATTTGGAAGGTTTGAAACCCTAATTTGCAAACTAGAACCTGTCGGTAAAAATGATAATGTGAGCTAATTCCTCCACTTTTTCCACTATGAAAGTATCATGATGGATGAAATTTAATATAATGATCCAATCTTGATCATAACTCCCCATTTTGGGAAGCTTTTGGTCCCAAAAAATTCTATTGAATGATGCGAGTAAATTTTTCCTCTACCTTCTCCGAGGTGTACCATTTAGCCTTGATTGGAAGCTATCCTTTTAACCAAATTTTCCAAAGTTCATGCTGCCCTTCCCTTATAGTTCTAGAAATATTCTGGAAAATTATATCTTTTATCAACTCTGCTTGAGAATATGGTGTCGAATCCTCTATAGAATGTAGGACTTGCCCTTATTTTTGATCCAACATGGAAGGGTCATTGAGTTTCAAATTCTCTACATTCACCACTAAATAAATGCACGTGTGTGGGGGTAGATTGAGTCTATAAGAATTATCTCCCTTACTTTCCAGTATCTCAAAGGGACCATATCATAGACCCTGTAGTCTCTCCTTGTTCAAATGTAACCATACTCTATGTCCTAAGTTGAATGATTTTTTTATCTTGTGCTGACCATGCATGACCTTGTATTTTTATTGTGACTTCTGAAACATCTCTTATACCTGTAGATGGATATGCTTGATAATATCAAACAAATTTTTTACCCTTAATGAATCCCCTAAAAGATCACCCCTCACTCCTCCTTATTTTCCATATGCAATATTCAAAGTTGAAGGTGGAAAAATTCCAAAACAAGTTTCAATTGGGAAATTACCAATATAATAGTGCAATTATCTATTATAAAAGTGATGTATATATGCTGCAATTTTATCCAAATTATTTGAATGCTTCTGATTGTAACCTCTAAAACATTGCACCAAAATCCTATTAGCTACTTGTGTTTTCCCATTTGTGTGTGGATGGAATGCTATAGATCTCAGTCAACTTTGCATCCATATTCTCCCACAATGTATATAATATGTGCTAAGAAATCTCATGTAACTGTCTTAAATGATGCTCCTTGGTATCCCTAAGTGCACCTAGTCTTGTCCAAAAAACAAGTTTACTACTTATGCCCATTGATGGTCCTTTTATAGGGAACTAAAACACACATCTTACTAGACCTTCCAAATACCGCGAAAAAGTTGTGATGCCTCTTCTCGGTTGTTCATAAACCTTCCACAAATTCCATGTAAATGATTTCCCAAGGATGATTGGGTACGCGAAAGGGATGATATAGATCTTGTTTCTTGTTACTTATCTTGATGGTGTAAAAAATCATGTGTAGTCTTATCAACCTAGCTACCTTTTGTTACATCTTGGGCCAATACACGTACCTCAACAAGTTGGAATTTGTATTCCCTACACTAAAATTCCCTGCAACCTTGGAGGTGCGAGGCTCTCTAATTATCTGTAGTTACACACCTTTAGGAACAATAAATGATCTAACTTGTAAATCGAATCACTATGGAGATTATAGTAAACTATGTTGTCACCTTTGTGCACATGGCTAGCTATGCAAATATTGAAACACCTCCTTGAAGTCCTCATCCTCTATATATGCTTCTTTGCATGAATCATAGGTGAAAGGTTCCATGTGTATGAGAGTTACCAAAGCTGTGATATTTGATGTGGGTGGCCTTGAAAGCATGTCAACCAACTTGTTTTATTTCCCTTGTAATACTTTATCATTAAATGAAACTACTTTAAAAACCCCATCCAATTGTAATGCTTGGTCGATTGTAGCTTATGTTGGGCCTATATGGATGTAGTGGTTGGTGATCTGTGTAGATTATTGTTTCTTTTCCCATCATATAGTGTTTCAACTTCTTCAAAACTTGATAGTGTTTCCCATTAGGTAGTCTACATCAAGGGAGGTTGTTAATAGAAAAATAATTGTTGTGGATAAGAGTGATCTCTCTAGATCTGGTAACCAGATATAGAACAAAACAAACACGAACAAATTTTTTTCCCTAGGTTTAATTTCAACCAAATTATCAATAGAAATGAGAGTGGGATGACCTCATAACATTTTATGAAGGTTGTCCTTGCCGATTGTTTGAAGTGTAGCTTCCAGTATCATTCTCAATGCTCAAATCAAATACTTTCAAACAACACCAAAAAACAAACAAATCATCAAAGCACATATAATCGAGAAATGATTTGATAAAAAACTATGTATACGATCAAATATGTATATACCAAATATTTCCAAACAAATAGACAATGATATGGGGGAAAGAATCATGTATCTGTATTATATTTAAGAAAAGGTTACAACCTGAAGCCACCTTGATGTTGTAGGTCCCTTTCCAGTTGTTCTCCATTCCAATGCAATGCCTTCAAAAGTCTTGAGATTAAAGGTTTGATATTTCAACAATGTTTCACCAAAGTCAAAAGCCTTTATGAGATTTGCTAACTAGCCATCTCTATGGGAGATGGTTGTACTTGTAGTCTTAGGAAGGGATAGGAGGAGGATAAGGGATGGAGTTTGAGATCCAACAAAGGTAGGGATGTGATTAAGATCCATACCACTCGAAGGAGATGCCGCTTCACAAGGCTTCTATTCTAGAAGTTTCTCGTACTATTTTTTTTACCTTTGTTAAAACAATGTCGCACCCTGTGAACTGGAAAAGTGGGAAAGTTTCGTAGTCTAGGAGGTATGCAACATGCGAAAACCTAGCACTGTCGCAGTTAATCATGGTCTAAGTTATGATATCCTTTTAAATTATGGTTTTTAAGTGTATTTTCAGAAGATTCTTGTCTTCCAAAGAAGGGTTTTTCTTCCATCTTCTTCAGGAATTAATGGAAATTATGCTTCAAATGTCGAAGGATAGGGGTATCACATTAATTTAAATGAATGAGAAAAAATAAAGTGCAATATATTGCTACCTAAAGTATGAATTCAAAAAAGGAGTGATTATTGAAGTACTTATCATGCAAGGAATCAATACAAGAAATCAACTGGTTAGAAACCTACCAACAATAATCAAGGAATTACAGTACGATAATATCATATGATCATCTATGAGGTAGGAATTACCATACTCAAAATACAAATTTCTCAAAGCATTGGTATGGATATGCAAAGATCCATGCCAAATAAGGAGGGTCATGGCCACCAACATACATTGTGGATCCATTCTCGCATGACTCATTATGAACATAACCACTAGACATACATTGTGGATCTATGCAACAAAGATAAATAATCAAACAAATCCATCACAACTTGGATATAACAAACATGATTTAGGTTCTTCATCTCTTTCATGCTATATTACGAATCTAACCATGCGAATCAATGTGTTGAGGTCAAACATGGTAGAAACTACCTGATTGCTAGTCAATGGTGAAAACCATTAACAAACACGAAAGAAACCACCAATAATGATAATGACTCTATGGAGTGTGAATAAATGATCTGAATTCAAACACTCATAGAATCAATTGATAAAAAGTAAATGATGTAAACCTATTTTTAAAGGTGAGGAAACCTGCCATTGAGGCATACAAGCTCCAAGGTAATGTGTTGAAGTCGATAGGAAGTCATTCATCATAGGAGGATGTTGATGTTTCCCCCATCAACGACACAAAACAAGTAAAAATATTTGAAGTATAACAAAGCACATAGTGATTTAGGACTAACTTAAGGATGGTAAACACGATAGATGTGATATACCATGATTAATATTTCTCTCGTTGTTAATAATTGTAATTATTCAAATGGCTAAGAGAGGGTCTCAAATTCCATTTCTTGAGGTAGGATTTTGCTTAAAGGAATTATTTTTTTAAATATTAGTCTTGATTGACTGAGTGGTTTTAAATGGGTTGAATATGCCATAAATTAACTGAAAGAATAAGGGTTAGGTCCAGGTTTCCTTTAGCTCCAAAAACAAGCAATAAGAAGGGAAGAACTTGAAGGTAGCATAGGCTGCGCTGTCCTAGGGAGTTGACTGCTATGCAATTGTGGAGGATGGGGAAGTAATATATTCGGAAAGGGAAGGAGGACCTTCATACATCCATTCATACACATTCTCTCTATCACACACGAGCATAGGAATATGCAGAGAACAAGCTTGTTGGTGACACACAGAAGCAGTGGAAGGAAAACCCATAGAGAAGGCAGTGGTAAGAACTAAAAATAAAATTCTCCAAGTGTGGAGGTGAGAACCAAAAAGGTAGAAACATTTAGAATCATAGCAAAATTCTCCGGAGAGACTAAAACATAGTTGAAGAACCCCCTCAAAGGCTTGTTGGGTAAAATTATCATAGAGAACTGATAGAATGAAACCATGGATGATGGTGGAATGGGGGGTACTGAGTCGTGGGCTGACGAATTCCCTTGTTAGAGCATAAAGGGCATGGATGACCTGGAAGCTACTGACACGACTCTGGAGGGGATAGGGGACAGTATGAATGAAGGAAAAAATGTGCGACATGAGAGAGGAAAAAAGTAATGAAGGATGGAGGAATATGGTGGGATACAAAGGGACTCAGGACAGACTCCATGGATGTGATGATGACTCAACTTGGATGCTCTAAACAAGGACGACTCGGTGACACTGCCACACAGAACAGGCCCATTGGGGACCATAAAAACATGAGTAAAAGATGGTTACTCATGATGAAAATTGACACGAGCGTGGACAAGTATGAAGGCAAGGTGGTGCCCCAAGTACAAGCGTTGCAAGTGAAGAAATTCAATTTTGAGGAGTGGTGAAGTGACCATTCTTGGAAAATTGTGTCAGGGTGAAGTATCAAATCACCAAAAATGAAAGGATGCCCATTTGAGAGCTCGGTGAGAGATTTCCAACGGTGCGGACGGTTTGTCAAACTGAGCTACAGTTTGGTCGCAGCTGGCGAAAGAAAAATATGGGGTTTCTCTTTTAATAAGGCATTTTCCATCCAATTTGATTCATTTTCAAGTGTAGTTGTGGTGAATGTAGAGAGGAGAAAAGGTCCTAAATCTTGCGGTGAGCGTAGCGGACAAACCGACCGTTGGCATCGAGATCCGTCAGTTGGAGGTAAGAGGCCTAACTATACTCTTTCAATTCAGTGGATTAAAGTTTTAGATTAGGCACCCAGAGCCCAACAATAGGCCGGGTCACACTTTTTTGGGTCTGTTTTGCTACTTGGGTAGTAGGTACTGGGCAGAAAACTGCGACCTTTCCCAGAAAATGGCTTGAAAAGTGCGACCTGTCAGAGAAAGGGGGTTTCAGTGCTATTTTTGGATGAGAGCTAGGATTGTATGGTTATGATGCAGTATTTCCTTTCTGTACGTTGAAAAAAATGATGGTTTTGTGCAGGTATCGCAGAGTTGAGGATCAACTGGAGAGAGAGAAACCTGGACACATTACGTTATGATATCTGAGAGGATCATGTAGTCCGCACTGCATTGGCCAGGTTTGGGGTCCTGCAGTTGTTGAGAACCCACTGATGAGGGTAGGAGAGCCCTTGATTTTCTAAGGATGGCCTTAATGCTTCTTGGAAGGATGGTCCTGATGAAGAATCAAGGTAAGAAAAGAATACGAGAATGAACTACTAGAGAAGGTGTAGAATCATCCCTGCCCACCAATTCAAACAGAGGGACCAAGTGGTAAACACAGTATCACAAAAAGTAGAATTTTTGAAGATAGGGTATCAAACATCTATGATATATGGCTCGCCGAAGAGTCCGACAGGTGCAACTATCCAAGAAATGGGAGGACAATCGACCGTACCTAGATTGATGGGGTCTAGGCCAAGACTTATGGTAATCATATGAGAATATGGCTAGGGGTGCCATCATGCCCCCAAGAATATGTGATGGAGGGGACTGATTTGGTATGAAGAGGTGGGAATGATGCCCCTAGCTAAAGGAGTTTATGGAGTGCCATATATGGTGTCACTATACCAAAGAGTGTCTTTGGAGATAATGAACTGGTGCTCACTGAGAAAATATAGAGGTTGGTCAACAAAAATGTCTAAGGGACTGGGTTGTTGATGTAAGATGAAGGAATGATGAGGGGAATCATCCCTAGAGTGATCTGAAGTGATATGGGACTCTAGAGGTTCTTCTAAATGGGGAATAATAATGGTACTAGAGTCGACACGACCAAATGCACTAGGAGGGTTGTGGAGAATTGCTTCTCCTGGACTCTCAAATATGGGTGCCCCCTTACCCAAACATTGGGTGTCAATGTAATGGCCACAAGGTGTATGTGGTTCGAATGCATGGGTTCGATGTAAGGGGGGATAGATAAAGTCAGGGGTGGTGATTTCTTCCATAATTTCATCATCACAATCGAAGATGGGGTGATTAGTGGAAGAAAGACCACATGGTGTGGCAAAGCTACCTGGCTCATAATCACGAGAAGAGAGGTTCACATGCGTATCGTCACAGAGGGTGAAAAAAGAACAAGTAGTTGAAGGATCCATCGATGTTGAGCCCAGGGTGATCACTGAAGGGAGGTCAGGCGAAATAGAAGGGGAAGCCCCAGAGGGGTCTTCCACCGTGGATCTCATAGATGATGAAAGGTAGAGGATAGTGGCTGAAGACTCTGTCATATCGACATTGGGAGGGGGAATTTCAATGGGAGTCGATGGGTCCTCTGGTTTTCCTGAAGCGTAACACGCCAGTAAGGAGAGGTAGACTCATGGTGGTCGACCTCATACTGGCGAACTACGTCCAAAGAGGTGCAGTAGTCCGCAAGGTGGGGATAGAGGTGGGTATAGTGGCCATGGAGATCACACAAAGCACAAAGGTGGTTTGTGTGCACAGTCTTGGGTTTATTGGTTGCAGTCGGTAAAGTAACACGGGCTTCAGGGACCTTAGACTCAGGGAACATGAAATTGACCATGGGCTTGATACGAGGCAATTCAGGACAATTATGGGTGGCATGACCGATAACGTCACACAAAGCACACAGGGGGGGGTGTATGTTTTGGAGGCTAATGAGGAGTGGGGGTTGTCTGGGCATCCTTGTCCTTAGGTGCCTTATTTTGGGCTCCCCCCCCCTCACTTGAGGCTTTCGCAATAGGAATAGGTTCCTGTTGAGGTGGCTGAGGCACAAAAGCAAAGGGAGAGGTCATGGCGACCGGTTGGACCGGGGTCAAAGCTGTATAAGGTTTGGGCTAACCAGGCGGGATATTTCCTGGGGGATAAATGTATCAAACTAGGATCCCCAGGGTCATGTTAGGAATAGAAAAAGTAGCCATGACAGGTACCGAAAATACTCCAGGAGGGGGAGCAAGACACGATATCTGACCGGAGGGGTAATGGCCAGGCGGGACAACTTCGAGATGGTTAAGGCTAGGGGGAACCATTCCAGGGGGATAGATAGGATCATGGACACCAACTATATATGAGGGGCCTTGAGGAGGAGGTCCTGAAGGCTGATTCGAAGTACTAGGAGGAGGATGCGGAGGGTGGGGCTGCTGGCTAGTCAAACCAGTCCATTTGAGGTCGGACCGAGATGATTGCATCATGCAAACATTCGACGAGATAGGGTCAGAGATGAGAGGATGGAGACCAGGGAATGAACCAAGAAAAGAGGAATATTTATAGACTCCAGGTGAGACACTGGTCGGAGGTTTGACTATTTTTTTATTGGCCACCGAAGAAATAATGGATTGTGGAGAGGTCTGAGACTTTGGTTCGTAATATGTCAACTAGTCTATGGTGACGATCTTTCCATTGTGAGGAAATCACATCTTACGGTGAACCGCAGATGGGACCAAAAACGTCGCATAAGTGTAGCTAGGACCCAATAGAATGTTGTAGTCTAAGGGGGAATCAATGACTTCAATGTCAATACAAACAATCTTACCCACAAGAGTAATAGGACAATTGCAGAACATGCCAAAGGGCTGAGAAGAGTGGCCATCCCACGCACGAAGGTTGATAATGGAAGGGGATAACTCAGGAGATTCGAGTTGCTTCGAAACATAAGAAGACATCACATAGGTGGATGTCCCCTCATCAATGATACAGACGTTGGCATTCCGGATCTTGACAGGGATTTGGAAGGCGACGGATGCAGGAAGGGGGGGATGCTCTGACTTGTCAATGTTGAAGACAATAAAACGATCATCTAAAGGATCCACAACGCCCATATAAGTTAGTGGAGCTTTTCATTGTGACGGACACGACTGGAGGACTTCCAATATTTACATGGCAGCAGGGGATTGCGCCAGGTCATATACTATACTGTAGGAGTGGGCAAATTTACTAGAAGCAACATTTCGACGTAATGGTACCTTGGGGATCTTGGTATGAACCTATGAATTAGGCTGAGAGATATGTAAAGGACCATTAGGTGTCGAAAGAGGCTCTGTGGGACCTAAAGACGAGGGCTCGGTCGCGGACGCAACAGGGGGCTTGTTGTACTAATGGGACTGAGTTTGAAGGTTGAGGTCAGCGGTGTTGGGTTGGTCAAAGTTCAACATGAGGATCTGGTAATCAGAGGTACCAGATGGAGGAGGTTGAGTGGCCGCCTGACTTTCAGGGGGTTGGGCATCCATGTATCCTTTCTGGGGGAAAGGATTGGTAAACACAACCGGTTGGATAGGGGTAGCATTGGGAGTAACTGAAGGGGAGGCTTGTTGTCCTCGGGATGCTTCTTGAGCTTCCCACATATGATGCATCTAAGGTAAAAGGGGACAATCATGGGTATAGTGACCATAGACACCACAACAAGAACAAGGATTATTTGTGCGAATAGGCCTGTCCTGCTTGGGTTAAGTGCCCTGTCACTGGGTTGTAGTGTTAGATGTATTCCCTTGGGGATTGTTTCCTTGATTACCTGGGGCAGATTGGTTTTGGTTTCCTTTCCTCTTCTTTTTGGAAGTAGGAGGATTAGTCACACTTTGTTGTGCATACACCTGACCCTGACGGGGGGTGGTTGTTGTTACGGAGCTTGAGAAGGCAAGGGAGGCTGAGGTGCTAGTGCTGGAGGAGCTGGAGCACCAAGCTAAGGATACAGATAATAAGGAGGTTGGGAAAAATTGGGGTAAACAGGTTGGGAAAAAGGAGGAGGCATGTCGTATCTTGGATACATGCTTCTGGGAGGGGGAAAGGTGCTGGAGGAGCTGGCCCCTCCCTAAGGGAAACCATAACCCATGGGAGGATGAGTGTACAGATGTAAAAGGGATCCAACGATACCATCGGCGACATGGGATGCCCCTAGTGTGTTGGCACCACCGAGTGTAGGGAGATCAGGTAAGATAGTATAAACATAACCAAATTGTGTGTAGATAAGGTCATATTTCAACGCAATATGGAGGGCAGCTTCCTCGGTCTGAGGGAAGTGGGATGTGACATCTTTTCCAATAGTAGGCAAAAGGGATCTAAGAAACCAATCTATGTAGACACGGTCTTCGAAAGCAGGGGCTCGACTCGGGCTCTTCCTTCTGCACCATTTTTGAATATGATCAGATAGGTGGGTAGTAGAAGTTTGACAGAAAGAGGTCAAGAGTTTGGTACCGGTGTCAGGAGCTGGAAGTAAGATAGAAAAGCCTTGGAAAGGGTCGCAAAATTAGTATGAGAGGAGGAGGTTTGGTTGACATACCACTTGGAAGCTTCTCCAGTAAACATACGCTGGAATAACCAGAGACAGACAGAGTCATCGGTGATGGAGTTAGATGAACACCACATGTGGAAAGAACGAACATGGTTGGTAGGATCCTCTCCAACATTTCCTTCAAACTTGGGGATGTCTGAAGGAAGCTTGGTTGGCATAAAAAGCCAACTAGGATCATGGTGTATGGGGTTATTAATCAACTGGCTAAAATCGAGAAGGCTTAGGCCTGCCAGATAAGGAAGCAAAGGAGCAACCAGAATAGTTCATGTTGTGGCACCACTAGTAGCATTCCCAACATTAGGGTTGGGGTTGCCACCAGCGTTAGGTCCTGAACTAGACATGGAGAAGGTGAAAGGTGAAGGAGATCCAGGGATAGAACATGAAGGGGAACCCGATGAACTAGAAGCAGAGTCAGAATGGGGACTCAGTGGAGGACGAATACAAACCCTATGCGGTGAGGTAAGTATTCCTAATAGAAACTAAGGATGAAGGCTTTGGAGTCTCCGGGATAAATTTCTTGGGGGTGCAATGATGGTAAAGAGACACGTAACACAAAAAGGAAGAGAGGTAAACAAGGGCAGGGAGGTGTAGGATCAATTGATTACAATGTTTAAGTCTTGGCCTGGCGGTGTAAACCATGAGCTTTTCACTTAGGGTGTGCATGTATGTGATAAGTGTGTTAATTTTAATTAAGCCCAGACGTGTGTAGAGAAAAAAGAAAAAAAAATGTTGTATAGCCATAAATAAATCTGAAAATGACAGTAAAGGAAACTGAATGTGACAGTAAAATAAACAGCTAAAGATGCATCAATTTAAACCGAAGGAGGAGGGCTTCCCAACAACTAGTCTATGGGTAGGCGAAATCTAGTCAAAACACACAAAATGGCCAATGGATCTAAAATCGGGAGGGACAGGGATCTAAAGGTCAGATCTACTGTAAAGAGGGGCAGAAAACAACAAAAAAATAGAGGGAAAAATTCTGCAAAAAAGGTGGCAAAAGGCTACAACCTGAAAGGAAATGGAGGGGACCCTAAAGTAGGACCAAAAAAAACTAAAAAGAGGTGTTTTGGATGGATTAATAACCAATCTAAAATGGATTTGAAAGTGCAGGTTCAAATCTGAAAAAATGGCTGAAAACACTAAAATCTCAGAACACCTGCTTTAGTTAAACTCCTCCTAAAAAGGTGGAAGCGTACTGAAGCCCTAAGGGGCTTGGTTCCTACTTCGACGAGTAAAAATAAGCAAGTACATGTCTAATATGGGTGAAGAAGGAGGTCAAACAACCCTGAACAATGGACTAGACAAACCCAGAAAAATCATAGAAAAAATACCGCAAAGAGTATAGGTCGCAATTTCTGACTTGTTTTTCACTGAGGTCGCAGTTTTCAGGCTGTTTTCTGTACCTGAGAGTTGAGGTCGCAGTTTTTGGCCCAAAAAGTATGACCTGCACTTTTGGCTGTTTCAGGAGCAGATTTTAGAAAAAAAGTATCGTCTTTGTTGCGACTGATACCTGTTACCTGCGCAAAGGGCCCATAAACACACAAAAGTTAGAATTTTTACTGTTTTAGGGTTTTAAAGGTTAAAAACAACATCAAGAAATGAAAAATAAGAAGCTAAAGAAAAACCCTAGGGGTTGAAGCATTTGGTCATGCGGGGATTTGAAAAACGACAACGGTCATATCTATAAACCCTTGTGGAGTCGCCAGTTGTTAATGTGAATTCTAATCACAAGCGTACGAAAAAAGCTCACTTTAGCTATGCATAACAACCAAACCTAACATCAAAGATTGCTGTCAATTTCCTTAGATCTGCAGTTAGTGATAAGAATAAATGCTACAAAAATCGAGATCTATGTAGTTAAAGACATTAAACAACAAATAATAAGCAAGAGTTGCTCCATGCATCCAATGAACAAGACAAGAATTTTTAAAGAATTTTTTGTATTATGAAACCTGGGAAGGGAACATAGAAAGATGTTACCAGTCCCCCTCAATGGGATGGGTTCTTATATGTCCTCTCTCTCTTGATGGTGCAGAAAACCAAGACAAAAATGGAACTCAAAGGGAGCTCACAAGCAAAAAGTAGGAAAATATGACAATGATGGAGGATCAAACTGAGACCAAAAGTATAGATCCAAAGTCATCTTTAGGCAACAAAAGGTAGCGAATGAATGGAAAAACCCTTCTATTTATAACAAAATATTGAGTTATTCTAGATATTGGTGAATAAATAAAATATTATTAACCAAATCTAGCTCCAACTTTTATGGAATATTTTATTATTTTTGTTGGAGGGAAAAAGAATTTGAATTTGGTCAAATCCCTTTATTTAGAAATAATAAATAAATAAATAAATAAATGATTTATTTATTATTTTAAGAATGTGGTTGAGTAATAATTAAATAAATAGCGATTTGTTCAATTATTTATAAATGATTTAGTCAAATTTAACAAGGAATATTATTTAAATAATGTTTTAAATAATTATTCCTAGAAAATAATAAGATAAATAATGATTTATCTAATTAATTTTCCTGTTTTGGGTTAAATATGACCAGGAATATTAGTTAAACAATGGTTTAATTAATTATACCTTGAGGAAAATCAAACAAATAAGGATTTATTCAACTATTCCTCATGGGGTTTCCTGTTTAGACCAGAAAAAACTTAATAAATTATGGGTTATTAAGTTATTTTTCATAGTGAAAGAAATTTTACTATGGTAAAATTGGTCTTACATGGTGTACTTTTGTCCATCTAATAGTAATAGGCTAGATGACCAAAAATTGGTGCAACAGACCTTACCATGTTTCTTCATGTCCTCTTGAGTTTTGGCTTCCCACCAAATAAGTGTTTCACTTTCCAATATCAATGAAGAAAGATGAATCTTTGTGTCATCATCCTTGATCCTTTGTATCCCGCAATACACTTGAAGCCAATGAACCCAATTATCTAATCTTTCAACATTTACCTCTCCATCATACATAGGCAAATCAAACTTTATGTCAAGTTTTAGAAATGGAGTTTTACCATGACCTTTTGGAGAATGTTGAGGTGTTTGTGAAGGGCTTTTTGTGGAAGAAGATGATGGTGAAGATGGTGGTGAGGATGGAGGTGTCAAAGGTGGGGTTTCACCATTCCCTCCATTACCTTTTGGAGTCTTGTCCCCATCTCCTTTTGAAGACTTATCTCCCTTTGGAGGATTGGACCTCTGACCTTGAAACCTTTTGTTTCTCTCTTCATAGAGAAGCTTTCACCATTTGTGTCATATCAAAGCATGATTTTCTGAAATCCATTTCAGTCTCTGACATATTGTCAGGCTCTCCTTCATGTGACATACTTGCTGAATCTTCAACTACAATTTGAGGTGAAATTTGTGGTGGATATTGTGGAAAACTCTCTCTCCTTGTCCTTGACCTAACTTGAGGACTTGCAACCACAAGCTTTACTTCTCCTATATTGAGCTTAAAAATTGTAAGCATCAGAAACAATTGTAAACAAATTAAACCCTCACAACAAAAAAGAAACCTAGCTCTGATACCAAACTGATCTGTATAAGAAAATGCTTGAGGATTATGTTAAATTTTGCAAGTGATTAATTAGGGTTTTAAGCCTCTTATGTCAAATTATTAAACACATAAACATGAATTAAAATCTTAGTTTTTGCAGAAAATATAAGACAAATCACCATAACAAAAAACACAAAACAAGAAATGATGAAGGAGTTCACCCCGCTTGGGCTACATCTCCTAGTCCAACTTCCAATGGTTGGGCCTCTTTGATTATGCTCAAAAAATGGCGTTTACACCAAGTTATAGTGCTCAAATGGCTTCAATGATAGCTCCAATGGCTTGATAACTGTCAAAAACTTCTGTCTAGCCTCTTTCTGCTCCCAAAAAGGCCAAAAACTCCAAAAGTTATCATCTCCCAAAGTTTCTCTGGTATTGGTTCTCCAAATTCCCCTTTTTTCGGCCCTAGGAGAAAATTTGCGCCTTTTTCAGCAACGTGGGGTGACATTTTGGTCTGACACCAGCGAGATTCTCACTGGCAAGGAGGCAAACTATTTCCTCCTTAATCGCCCCGGTGAGTTCCCGTACCAGGCTAAATTTCCACCACGTCGCAACAAGTCCGCCGCTGATCTCACATTTTCCCACTAGGTTGACCTGACCTGGGTTCTCGGGTGGTGAGCTGAGGTTATGATTGGGTTGGGTTAGTGGAACCATGCCCTTGACAGGTTCTGCTATCCTCTTGCGGTTCTAGCTCCGGTGGTGGCTTAAAGTTTAACCGAAACATGTGAACGATGCATCAACTGTTAACAACCTGCTCCGAAGGAGTTAACAAACTAGGTTGCACAAATATCTTGACCGTGGCCTCTAACTCCTGGCAACCTGCCATGTGAATGATTTTCTTCGAACCATTAACACCACGATTATCCCCTGCCACATTTAAACTTTGGACTGTGGGTTTTGCATTAACATATGGTTCTCTGACAGAATAATTACATACCGCAAAATTTAGGTTATAACATGGTTTGGGGTTATACAACATGGTTTGACCGCCGATACATTGTGCCCATAAATTTTGTTAATGTGGTTTAACATAAAACATATTATGGGGCTAGGGTTAGCTCATAACCATAGTCTGCGGACCAGGGTTGGGGGTTAACCCTGGTCCCAACCCCCGCTACCAAATGTATTAAACTTTATAGCAGAGTGGAAACATATAGGGTTAAGAACCATGGATAACGAAGATGGTATGAGGCTTTTTTGGCATAAGTGAGGTCGCATGTTTGACTCCCCAGGCTGCTATTTAGCCTTACCAAAATTTTGGTGGCCACATGGTAGCCTCTGGTTGGCCCACATGGTGCCTCCTAGTTGGTCCACTCCACCAACCAAATGAACCAATGTAATTTTACAAATCCTCAACCAATAGAATTGTGAAAAATGGAAAAATGTGATAGGACAATGGTGAATAGTCAACATGTACAGTCAGGGTCTAGTCAGTAGTAAAGACTGCGGACTATGTTGCCTTGTACCCAAAACCCAATTTTTTTTCTCTTTCCACAAACAAAAATAAATTGATTACAAGAGCATAATTCGTTTGTTTTTAATGAAACGAGTTGCACCATATTTAGAACGATGAGATCTATGCAGCCGTTCTAGTTTTGATCCATTCCAATAATTTTGAATTTTGAGCATAAAATTAATCCACCAGATCACTCATCTAGCTCATCCAGTTGTGCCAATATTTGTTTTTGAGTTTCAAATAAAACAAGCACCAACTTTGCTAATGTTATAAGGGTCTCCACTTGGAATTAAATTGGTAGTAATACTTTCTTCCCATAGACAATCTCATAAGGAGTGTTTCCAGTAGTGTTTCTCCATGTAGTGTAATATGCCCAAAGTGCCTCTGGAAGCCTTTCTTCCCAGTCTATTTTGTGCAAGTGTACAATCTTGGTTAGTATTTCTTCAAGTATATTATTGGTAGATTTCACTTTCCCATTGGCCTGTGGGTGATATGGAGTGGATTTCTGATGTTTGATCTTGTATTGCTCCATAATTTTCTGCACCAACTTGGATGTGAATTGAGCACCTTGATCTGTCACAATTTCCATTGGGACACCAAAACGAGTGAAATTATCCTAAAAAAAAAATGTAACTACAACATTTTCAGTAGCAAAAGGAATTTGCTTAGCTTCTACCCATTTTGTAACATAATCTGTACAAACAAGAATGTACCTCTCTTGTTTAGATGGAGGATTGATTGAACCAACAAAATCTAGAGCCTATTTTTCAAAAGGCTCTATGAGTACCTGAGGTTGTAGAGGAATTTCATCTGATTGGATGGATCTTTAGTAGCTATCACATATTTTGACGTATTCCTTGGCATCTCTAAAGAGAGAAGGGAAGTAATATAAAAAAAGAAGCACTTTGTATGAATTTTTTTTATCAGTGAAGTGTCCTCCTCATGGTTCATCATTGAAAGCGTTTAATATCTTTGGAACTTCATCCTCTCGAACACATCTCTGAATAATCAAATCAGGCCGTGTTTGATACAATTCTCCCTCTATACATGAGTAAGGTGTTGGTCTTGTTAACTTTTTGTCTTTATTTGGTTAATAATTGTGGAGAAAACTTTCTTGTAGCCAAATAGTTAACGATATCTACAAACCATAGAGTCTTAATAGATATTGGAAAAATATATTTGCAGAAAAATTATCCTTTACAGGGGTATCAATATTATCATTCTACATCCTGGAAAAGAAATCAACAATTGTTTTTTCCTTTCCTAGCCTATCCAGGATGGTGATATTGAATTCCTGAAATAATAACAACCATCTAGTAATGCTACCATTGGTAATTGGTTTATTCATTAAATATATAATAGTATAATGATTTTGCATGAATGAAATTTTTATAACCAGTAATGTAATTTCAAAACTTATTAATGGCATGAACAACAACTAAAAACTCCTTTTCATTAACTATATAATTTAACTTTGCATGAGTCAAATTTTTACTTGTATAATAACTAACATAAGGAGTCAAGTATTTTTGTCCCAATACAACTCCTAAAGCTTTATCAGAAGCATCAATTGAGATATGAAATGGTAGAGACCAATTTGGCCTTATTAATATTGGTGCTTCAATAGTTTTCTATTTCAATGATTCAAATTCCTATTGGAGGTAAAAATTCATAAAAAAATCACAATCTTTTGTAAGAAGTTTAAATCGTGGAGACACTATCTTTGTCAAGTTTTCTATGTACCTTCTGTAATATCCTATAAAACCAAGAAAACTTCTAACATCTCTCATTAGGGGAATTTTGAGGTCTAAAATGTCCTAAGGAAATTATAAAATAATAGTGGAAATAATAAAATAAGATTAGATTACATCATCAAAGTTTAGAGGGAAAAGAGAAAAACTACTTTTTCAACTCGTATTTTCAACTTATCTCTCTATGGGTTTACTCAATTTTTGAGCGGGAACACTCATTGGATGCATAATTTGATTCCTCATCCAAGTCGTACACATGTTGCATACTTTCAAAGGACCCTACTACATGAAAAATGAGATATACATGAAAAACATGATTGCAATCAAGATTTTTCATGTATTTCTCATTTTTCGTGTAGTAGGGTCCATTGAAAATATGCAACATGGGTACTCCTTGGATGAGGAATTAAATTTTGTATCCAACGAGTACCCCGACGCGAAATTTGAGTAAAACCTTAGGGAGATAAGTTGAAAAAGTGGTTTTATTATTTTATTATTTTTTAATATTTTTACTTTTTTACCCCAAAAATGGTGAATCATCCCCATGGTTGACATCATCATATTGAATCCTATTGGTTCTTATAAATTTTGTTTTGGTTCTACATTTTTCTTAGGAGGCCCATTTTAGACCTCAAAAGTTCTCTAATGTTGAGAAGTAGGAACTAAATTTTTTGAGATTACCTCTACCTTAGATGCATCCACCTTGATTCCAACATCTGAAATATGATGCCCCAAAAAAATTCCCTCATCAAAAATTTTTCATGACTCAGTGAAATATTTGCTTCTTTGCATCTAACGAAAACTTTTTCTAATTTATCCATATCTTCTTCAAAAGTGTTTCCATAGAAAATAAAATCATCCAAGTAAACCTTTACACAATCATTCATCAAGTAAAAAAATATAACTAAAAATGCTCTTTGAAATGTAGAAGATGCATTACATAAATCAAAAGGAAGTACCCTGTAAGCATACATACCCCATGGACATGTAAAATTTATTTTGTATTGAACTTCTGGTGCCAATTGAATTTGGTTATACCCACTGGACCCATGAAGAAATGATTTTTTTCCCTCCCTACTAAGGTATCTAATACTTGATTAATGAAAGGTAGTGGAAAATTGTCTTTTAAAGTAGCCTTATATAGTTATCTATAGTCAATGCACACTCTCCAATTTCAATTCTTATTAGGAACAATCAATAAATGCGAGACCTGTTGGCTATTTGATATTGGGTAAATGAAATTCACATTAAGAAACTTTTGGAATTCCTCCACAACAATTTCTCTCAGATTGGGATTCATCCTTCTTTGAGGTTGTCTCACTTGTTTGGCATTTTCTTCAATATATATGTCATGCATACATGTATTAGGGTCAATTCCATTCATGTCAGTGTATTCCCATGCATACACAGAACACTGTTTTTTTAGCTTATTTATGAGTTGTTTCTTTTGAAATTATTTCAAGTTGTTTTTAATGTTTAATGTTTTGTCTGGAAACATTTCTACCAAATAATTTCCAAAATTTTATATAGAATATAAAGCTACTTTAGATTCGTGAGATGATAAATATTCAATGTTACATTATCCTTGAAAACTTTGATCTTGTTCACAATATGAATAAGAGTCACTATTACTCATCAAATTTATTATTTGATCCTCCTCATCAAGTTGTGAAAGAGTAAATACAGGTTGAATATTTTCAAAGTTAACTTATCATCATCATCAATCTAAACTTCACTTTCTATTTCAATTATTGTTTTTACAGGTGGATATAATGTGAATCTCTTAGTATAACTGCCATCATAAATATACATATCACCATATCTACAACTTATAAATGAATTAGTTGTAGCTAGCTAAGGTTTACCAAGGATTAATGGAAGTCGAGCCTAAATTATTCTTAGGAGTCAAAATCATAAAGTCAACAAGATATTCCCATGAATCTAAACATACAGATACATCTTCTAATATAAAATTAGGCTAAATAACATATCTATCTGCTAGTTGCAATAAAGTTGGGATATATTGAAGATTAGGAAGCTTCAATTGATCCATAGTTTTTTTGCTCATGATATTAATGGATGCTCCTAAATCAATAATTTTTTTTTGGATTTCAATACCATTGAGATTTTTACAATTGGGCTACCTTGATCTAAATATTTTTGAACTATTGGTTTCCCCATCATAATATCGACAATGTTTCCTACCGATTGAATCTTTTAATGTCTTTTTTTTTTCTTCTTGGTTTTTTAATGCACAATTCCTTTATTGTTTTGCAAATGTGGGTATTTCCTTAATAGCCTAAAGTAAAGGAATCTTGATGCAAATATTTTTCAATTCATCTAGCATATTATATTCAGGTAAAATGATTTTCCTTTCTATTCCCTTATTAATTTGAAGCCTTTCAGGAAAAGGGGAACTTTGTACGGAAACATGAGGTTGTTCAACTAGAGGAATTGTTGGAGTTGATTTTATTTGGTTTTCACCTAATTGTGTAGGAACAACTTCCTTTGGAGGAGTATTTTCTTGATCAATATATGCCTCCTTTTTAGGAACTTTATCCTCCTTATATTGTTGGATGAAAACTTGTAGAGATTTCTTTTGCAAGACTCTACCAGATCTAAGTTGGACATTATTTATATCTAGAGGAGATATCATACAGGCTTGAACATTTTGACTCTCAACATTATAGATGGGAACAATGTTACCGATGAAATAGGTAACCTGACCTCAAAACGGGAACTCTAGCCCAAAAACGCTCAAAAAACATGAAAAAACACCCCCCAAAAAAAAAATGTGTCTTCCAGAACGCACTTGTTTTTTTTCGAAGGTCAAATTTCAACATTTTCTAAAATTATGCTAAAAACAAAATTGTTTGTTGAAAAAAGGATTGAAAAAACACCCCAAAAAAAAAAAGTGTGTCTTCCAGAACGCACTTGTTTTTTTTTAAGGTCAAATTTCAACATTTTCTAAAATTATGCTAAAAACAAAATTGTTTGTTGTAAAAAGATTGAAAAAACACCCTCAAAACAAAACCAGTTGATGCTGGAATAACAAAAAAAAAAAATTTGTCATACTTTTCGCATTTTTAAAAATAGAAATAACATTTTTTAATTTTTAAAATTCAAACATTAAAAAAAACATAAAATTTAAGAAAAAAATAAATTTAAAAAATAAAAACATTTAAAAGCTTAAAATTTAAAAATATATGAAGATAAAAAAAAATAAAAATAAAAACAAAATAAAAATTTTAATTCAAACACTAAAAAAAACCTAAAATTTAAGGAAAAAAAAATAAAACAATAAACAAAAAAACTAAGATTGAAATTTTAAAAAATATAGAAATTTAAAAAATAAAAATAAAAGCAAAATAAAAATATTAAATTAAAAAAAAAAAGGTTAAAAAAAGAAGGAAATTATAAAAAATAAAATATAGAAATTAAATTTAAAAAAGAAAAAGAAAATGCTTATTAAATTTTAAAAAAATAAAATAATTTAAAACAAAAAATTAAATTTAAGGAAATATATTAAATTTTAATAAATTTAAAAATTTAAAATAAAAATATTAAAAAAAAAAACATTATTTAAATTAAAAGTAAAAAAAATAAAAAATAAAAATAAAATACAATGAAAATATTAAATTTAAAACAGTACATATTAGAAACACAAATAAACTATAGAAAATAAATTAAATTTAAATTACAAAAAATAAAATATATATATGAACTTAAATTAAAATATGTATATATATCAGATTTTATTAAATTAAAAAAAAAAATATTAAAATAACAAATTAAATTTAAAAACAAAAATATTAAATTTTAATAAATAAACAAATAAACAAATAAATTTTGAAAGAAAAAATAAATTTTAAATATAAAAGAAAAAAAAAACCATTGTTAAAATAAAAACTTTAAAAATCAATTAAAAATTGAAAATTGAAAAAAATTAAAAAAAAAAATTAAAAATAATATTAAATAAAAAAAATTAAAAAACAAATTAATTAAAAAAAATTAAGTTTAATTAAAAAAAAATCTAATTTTAAATACACAATTTTAATTGAAATATTAAAATATAAAAATTTTATGTTATTAACAAAAACAATTAATAAAAAAGTAAAACATTTCAAAAACAATATTAAATTCAAATAAATTTAAAAAAAAAATTACAAAATTTATTAAATTCTATAAAATAATAAAGGAAATTTATGAAATTTAAAAAAAAAAAATCAATTAAATAAAAAAAAAAGCAAAATTTAATAAAAATTACTAACAAAATAAATAAATAAATAAAATTTAAAACAAAAAAAATAATAAAATTTACAAAAAATAAAAACAAAATTAAAAAAAAAACCAAAACAAATTATATTTTATATAAAAAAATTAAATTAAAAAAACAATTAAATTTTTTGAAAAAAAAAAAAAAAAATTAAAAAAAAAATAATTTTTTTAAAAAATAAAATAAAATGGCGGCGGTGGTGGTTGTGGTGGGGGCAGTGCCACCCGGCCCTCCCCGCCCAGGCGGCGGCGGACGCCGGCCGGTGGGCGGGCGGGGAGGCTGCGTAACCCCCTGCCCGCCCATCGGCCGGCCTCCGCCGCCCCCCGGGGGGGGAGGGCCGATTCCGGGAATCGGCCCTCCCCCCCGGGCGGCGGCGGAGGCCGGCCGATGGGCGGGCGGGGGGCTGCGCAGCCTCCCCGCCCGCCCACCGGCTGGCCTCCGTCGCCGCCCGGGCGGGGAGGGGCGGGTGCGAAGATCCCCGCTCGCCCACCGGCCGGCCTCCGCCGCCGCCCGAGCGGGGAGGGCCGGGTGGCGCCGCCCCCACCACCACCACCGCTGCCCCAGCGCAGCCACCCGCCCGCCCACCAGCCGGCCTCCGCCGCCGCCCGGGCGGGGAGGGCTGGGTGCGCATCCCCCCGCCCGCCCACCGGCCAGCCTCCGTCGCCGCCCGGTCGGGGATGGCCGGGTGGCGCCGCCGCTCGGGCGGGGAGGGCCAGGTGGTGCCGCCCCCACCACCACCACCACCGCCCCACCACCACCGCCGCCACCATTTTTATTTTTTTTATTTTTTTTTAAATTGATTTTTAAATTTTTTTTTTTAATTTGATTTTAAATTTTTTTTTTTTTAATTTCAAAAAATTTAATTTTTTTATTTAAAATATAATTTTTTTTTTTTTTTTAAATTTTGTTATTATTATTTTTTTTTGTTTTTAATTTTTAATATATATGTATATTTTTTATTTGATTTGATTTTTATTTTTCATTTTTTATTTTATTTTTATTTTTTAATATTTTTATTTTAATTTGATTTTTTTTATTTTTTTTTTTATTTCAAAAAAAATTAAATTTTTTTTTTTATTAAATTTTTTTATCTTAAATTCAATCAGTTTTTTTTATCTTAAATTCAATCTGTTTTTTTTTTTTTTAATTTTTTTATATTTTTATATTTAATATTATAGATTACTTATTTTTTAAAATTTAAAATTTAAAATTTATTTTTTAAATTTTTTAAATTTTAATTTAATTTAATTGTTTTTTTTTAATTTTTTAGTTTATTTAGTTTTTAATTTTTAAAATCTTTTCATTAAAAAAAAAAAGCACTAAATTTATGTGTATTTGTTTTTTAATTATTTGCATGTGGTTTTTTTCATTTTTTTTGTTTTTTGATGATAGTTTTTTTCTTTTTGTTTTAAATTTTCTTTTTCAATTTTAATTTAATTTTTTTTTTTAATATGTTTTTTTTTGTTAATTTTAAAATTTGTATTTTTTTTCTTATTATTATTATTTTTTTAATTTAAATTTATTTATTTATTTATTTTCTTTTTTATTTATTTTTTAATCTAAATTTTAATTTTGTAATTTTAATTATTTTGAATTTTTTTTTTTTAATTTTTAATATGGCTTTTTTTAATAAGTGAGAAAAAGATGTTTTCGATGTTTTTTTTTTTTTTTTTTGGGTCAATTTTTGTTTTTTTTCTTTAAATTATGTGTCTTTTTTTTCAAATTTTGTCATATCCTTTGATATAATTTTCAAATATTTTTGTTGTTTTATTTATTTATTTTTGTTTAAATTTTTTATTTTTACGAGCTATTTTTGTTTTTTTTACATTTTTATTGGGTTTTTTTTTATTGTTTTTATATATATATTTTTTATCTAAGTTTTGTTTTTTATTACCAACATGAAAATCACCACTCTAAAAAAAACGGTTGATGCAGCATCAATAGGTTTCAAAATTAGCATGAAAATCACCGCTCTAAAAAAAAAAAGTTGATGCAGCATCAATACGTTTCAAAATTAGCATGAAAATCACCACTCTAAAAAAAAAAAGTTGATGTTGCATCAATACATTTCAAAATTAACATGAAATTCACTAACATTTTAAAACAAATATTCATACTTCATAAATAAAAATATTAGAGTGTCAAAAATGAGCACCAAAAAAAAAAATGGTGATTCTGCATCACCACTTTTCAAAATCGGGTGCTTTTTATGCTACCAAGAAAAAGTAGGTAACATTGCGGTTACCTATTTCATCGGTAACATTGTTTGGGTTGTTGAGGTATTTTATTATTCAGATTTGGAAGTGGTTGAGAACGTAGTTTATTGTATTTATGAGGAAATGGAGTGGATGACAAGGGAAGTGGTTGAGTCAAAGTCAATTTGGGTTGCAATTGTGGTTGAGTATGTTGTGAAGGTTGAGGGGGATAATACTGAGGTTGGTATTGACGGTATGGATATTGAAATTGAGGATATTGAGGATTCCTACCATAATAATTTTTCCAACCCTGTGACCAAGATGTGTTTTGGGGTTGAGGTGGCCAAGTTTTCCAAGGCATAGGTGTGTTCCAATTGCTTTGTGGTTGTGCATATTATTGATATTGTGGATTGGTATCTTGTGCCATAATTGTTTCTCAAGGCTTCCAAGGTCTCTTTGGAGCAACATATCAAATTGATTCAACTTGAATTGTTCAAGCTTCTTCTTGGAAAACAACCTTAAGGCCATGCATTGAAGGGCATACATTTGTATCATGATATTTGGCACATATAACACATATTTCAACACTGTCAAGAGGGAATTCTTGTAAAGCATGTTTTTTCCTACACCTAAGAAAGGAAATGGATAATGAAACATTCTCATATTTTTGCTTCTTTTGTATCATTAAAGTAGATAATAGTTCACTAATATTTCCAAGGATATTTGTTTTCAAATTGTCAAGAAAATTTTCTAATTCTACTATACTTATCGTTCTAGATGCAGATTTTCTTACTCTTGACATGACTGTATCTCTTGGGTTCTTACCATATTTTTCCTTTCCTCTTGCAATGTGTTTGCATAACTCACAATTTTCGTCGAATGACAGTTGAGGGACATCTCATTTACCCATTAAATTGAGAAGATAAATCCATTCACCCCTTATTGTTTTTAGCAAAAGATTTTTTAATGTCTCTTCATCTAAATTATACTATTTAGCCCTTTTGATGTTGTAGGAAAACATTTCCACCAAATCTTCATGGTTTTCATATTCTTTTTGAACCATCTTAAAGATTTTATCCTTAAGGTCATAATGCATACAATAATATTTATACTTTTATAGGAATGCTCTTTCATATCATCCCATGTTCTGATAGAATGTGTTCCTAGACCCATGAACCATTTAAGAGCTCCATATTCTAGAGTGACTAGAAATAATTTAAATTTTTTAGCATCAAGTATATAATAATATGATTTTATTATTACTTCAAACTCAAAAATAAATGTCTTTGGATCCTCAATTTTTAATCGATGAAAATTAGGAAGGAAAAAAGATGAGATATTTTTCATGGTAGAAGTGGTATTTGTATCTTAAATAGGGAATCCAAAAGGATCCTCTTCATTAAAATCTCTATCATCTCCCCTTCCACCTCTACCACCTCTACCACCTCTATCATCTCCTCTACGTCTTCCTCCACCAATCCTTTGTAATATCCCAAAATGGTAAAACTCAGCAATACATGCATGAAAAATGCATTTTTTTAGAAATATAAGTATTAACAGAAAAATGCAGTCCATGGATTCGTTAGATCTAACATTATAGCAACAAAATATGAAAGGAAATCAGAAAAAAATCATTATAGCCTAGTTAAACAGGCCTCCCATGCTCTAAACAACCCAAAATCACTGAAAACCCCAAGATTTACTTCAACACAAATTACTGCAGAAAGCGAAAACGCATTTTATAGAGGGTTTATGCTCAGAAATATAGATAGAAATCAGATTTTATATTATATTAATCAATGAGGCATAAAAACAGAGATCTAGTCTCTTTTACATAGATCCAAGATGACCTGGCAATGGTTTTTTGAAAAACATGATATACATGAAATATTTTCTATAGATCTATGGCTGAATCACGTTGTATAGCTGAAGATCTACATAAGAATGGCTGATCATGCAAATAAATTGCAGTAGACTCTCCTATTAGCTTTCCGGGAAAAAGGCTGATCCTTCTCCTGGGAAACTAGCTAATAAAACAAGAGATCAAACCCCTCCACTGCAATACCTTAAGAAATAACGTAGTTTATCCAAGGGAATGCACTGTTTCTGAAGGTGACTGCTTGGCCTAACACCAGATAGTGGAAAATATAGCACAGGATGCTCTTCTCAGATTTCTTAAACAAGATCTCCAAGCAAGAGTGGGGAATTCCCGCATGAGAAAACCCTTGCACTAAACAATGAAGCAAACTTAGATAAACAACCAAAGGATGAAAAAAGTCTAAACAGACCACATACAAAATATAATCTTCAATCATGCCCATATTGTTGCCATTCCCTTCATTATATAGTTGATGAGCTTCCTCACCAAGGGTCCCACCCAATTATGAGGTTGCTTCCATGCAAAGGCTTCTCCACCAAAATTATGCTGTCTCCATTAGTATTACTCATCTTTTTACAACGTTGTTTGATTTAGTTAAAGGCTTTACTGGATCTTCATGCATTGTCTCTTTTCACACTGAAGGTGTCTTCATTTTGACTAGCTAGATTGATCTTCGTTTGAATTGAGCTGTCTTTATTTAGGATCCACTCCTCACACATTAATGTTGTTGACTTGGTCAAACTTGACTTTGTCCACACATTTTAGACTCTGTTCACACATGAGGATGTTTTATCTAGTTATTAACATGATCCCTTTTCACATTATGAGGGATTTTATGCTTACTTAAACAACTTATGAGCCTCCTTGCCCATTTATTCATCTAACTAGATATTGAAAGAGAAATTAATATTCCTATTAGCTGGATGCTAATTTAGGAATATTACATTCTTCCCCTCCCAAAGGTTGCTTGTCCTCAAGAAACTACAAGGGTGCTTCAAAATCTCCCCTCCTCCTCTTGGGGCCTCCACATCCAATAGTCTTCACCATTGCTTCAAATATTCTGCAACAATTCTGTCTCCCAATGGTTCCTTCCCAAGTGTGTAAGTTGACCTTTGGTGGATAAACCAAATGGATCTCATCATGAAATAATGGAAGGTATATATGGAAACCTTCTTGCTGATCAATGGCCTCCTCAAGATAGAAGTGATGACAAGCATGGGGAACTTCATTAACAATGAAGGACTTCCATCTCCATGATATCATCCAAATGAAATGAATCACTTCCCAGCTTGGTAGGTCATAGAAAAGCTCCTCCCAAATGCTCATGAGAGGCATATCCCAAGTGATCCAAACATACATATGGCCCAACTCATAAAGGAACAAGTGATCTACTATAGTGGCCATATAATCTCCCATGCTCCCCTTGAAACATGTAGTGCAAAAAGTGTGGAAAATTTCTTCCCCCAAGGACACATCCAACGAATGTTTCTCTTCTCCAACCATGTTCCCAAAAAGGATAAGAACATATTCAACATATGGAATCATAATTAGAGTCATGCTAGCTGCCATGTGAAGTAAAAGAGAAGGAAAATGGTCCCTCATGTGCAACCAATGCAATTTTTCTCCTAACTGCCATAGAATATGATATAACAAGTGTGCTTTCCACCACTTGTTTGCTGTCCCATCCTTCTTGTGTGATTGGAGAAGGTGTATGATAGTTGGTGCTAATGAAGCACACCATGAATAATTCAACATCTCTCCAAAATCTCTTAGGGAATGGTCAACATCTCCATTGCTCATGGCTCCAAGTAGCCCATAAGAAAAAGTGCCCCCTCTTGGAGCAAATCCCTGTACATGAGTGTTAGAAAAATAAAAGCATATAGTAGATACATCATGATGTTTAGAAATACAAATCTTACCATACACTTGATTCAAATCAACGAGGTAGCTCATGGATGAGCTCCCTCTCACACCCAATGATTAAGGAGGTGGTAATGATAACTCTTCCAAAGAGCTATGTTCCTCCTCAACCAACAAATGATCTATGCACTTCTTCATATGAGAGTGCATCTCCTCTTTGAATTTCTCCCACATGAATCCATCTAAGATAGTACGATATGATCTAATGAAACCAATGGGTTTGGAAAGCAAGATCTCATAGGTTGCATTAAGTAGTTCATACTTAATCTTGGAGTCTCTAGCCAAATAGATCTGATCATGAGAATAAATGACTCCATCAACTACTTTATATACCTCCCATCCATCACTTGCCCATCAAGAACCTTACATGTGAATAGGTCCTTGGAATATTCCATCAATAGTTGGGACTCCCAATAAGGATCTAGGCTCCCCAACAATGACAACGCTGTAGAAATATGAAATGCAGAATATGTCATAACATGGCTCTCCTCTTTGACATGCTTGATGCCAAAGTCACATGTTGGAGTACTATCAACTTCCTTTTGCTGCCTCTCTTTCAGTTGATCTTTCTCAAGTCAAGATTGAAGTAGGTGGAAGTCAACCTCCCCTTGGAAAGTCCTTGTCTTCCAAAACTTCCTTAATTTGGCCCATGCATGCAAGAGTGTTGATATCCTCTTGTCATGTTCAGAAATATTCTTTGTGCGTGAGAATATCATTGGCCACCCCAAAGATATGGAGTGGCCATTTGACATTATGCTCATGCCATCATATATTTCTGAATTCTTCTTTTCCAGCACAAGTTGTTGTGTGGGAGATAGCAATGTCCATTTTAGAAAATTGCTTACCTCTCCTTTGAACTCATGCAAGATCCTCTGCACTGTGCTGGATTCTCCCAAGGCTCCATCCTTAGCCAAATATGTAAATTCTGCCCATAGTTGAGGGAACACTTTATTCTTCTTCCAATCAGGGGGTCTCCCTGGTGGAATGCCTCCATGCAAAGAGACATCAAGGTATAGAGCAGGATGTACATGTGTGGAAAAATTTGTCCTTTCCTTCACTACACAAACCCTCCTGCCTCATTTGTGTATCAATCTTCTGAAATAAAGAAGGGTGTGTGATCCTCATCATGTGATGCTTTTCCTCCCCTTTATCTCCTTCTATCTTCAAGATCTCACCATTTGCTAATGATGGCACGTGCTGCACATGGATTGTGCCATGATCTCTACATGTGAGATTCTTTGGAACTCCTTGCAAGAGTGCAAGAGTTTCTCTCCTTGGAGCCAATGCTCCATCTTCCTCTTCATGTGGTACTGGATGTGCTCTTGATATGACTGTGCTGTTACCTCCAGCCTTCTCTTCCTCCTCATCAATAGTTGAAAATGCCTCATCATCAATAAAAGACCTTAGATCTTGGTATTCCCTTGAAAGAGGAACCTCCATGTCTTTCTCTTGAGAAGAAAGCTCATCATGCAATGGGGATCTTGCCCTTGGCAAAGTATCAAACAAGTTTTCATCCCCTTCAATGGTTTTCTGAAACGAAGTTATATTTATGGATCCTTCCAACCCATGCAAAGGTTTTGTTTGTTTTGGTTTGATTTGCTTCATCAAAGATGTTTCATGAAGTTTTTTATCAAATATTTCCACCATTCTTCTAATGAAATTTTCATAAGTAGATATATTTGCATTATTTAAGTAAAAAGATTCAAACAACCACCAAGAATAAGCCTTACCCTCAAGATGTAGTGCTGCTACTTTGATGGCTTCCTTTCTGAAACTTGATGTTGTTGCACATAGGTGTCTAGCTCCTTCACCCAAACCCTCATTGGACATTTAGGTGATCCATCAAAAGTAGATAGAAAGAATCTACCCACACCATGCTGCTTGATCCTTGTGCTTCTTTCCTCCTTGATCTTGCAAAACCCTTGGAAGTTCAAGTGATCTTTGAACCCTTTAGATTGAGCTTCATACTCTTGCAAATATTCACCAAGAGTCTCCCTCTTTGGCACATCTCCTTTCTCCATCTCATTTTTCTTGAACATATGGCTGGTAGAGCGTTTTAAATCTGATGGTGTGGTTGAATACTCAAACCCATAATATGAGGAATTAGAGCTTTCCTCATGTATAGATATTGTAGATATTGTTGAGGGATATCCATGTTTTTCCCTCCTCATTTCTTTGATGTCCTTTTTGATGCCATGAAAAGTGTGTAGAAGAAGCTTTGAGAACTTCTTTCCTCTAGACAATAAGGGTTTGCCTTGATCGCTTTTGTAGATCCTCTCCTTCTCATGAGAAGACTCCATCATGGTTGTAGTACACAGGCTGAGCCAAGATTAGGGCTCTGATACCACTGTAATATCCCAAAATGGGAAAACTCAGCAATACATGCATGAAAAACGCATTTTTCAGAAATATAAGTATTAACATAAAAATGCAGTCCATGGATCCATTAGATCTGGCATTATAGAAAATCTGAAAGGAAATCAGAAACAAATCATTATAGCCTAGTTAAATAGGCCTCCCATGCTCAAAACATCCCAAAATCACTGAAAACCCCAAGATTTAATGCAACACAAATTATTGCAAAAAGTGACAGCGCAGTTTATAGAGGGTTTATGCTTAGAAATATAGAGACAAATCAGATCTGCTATTATATTAATCAATGAGGCATAAAAACAAAGATCTAGTCTATTTTACATAGATCCAAGACCCGACAAGGGTTTCTTGAAAAACATGATATACATGAAATATTTGCTGTAGATCTATCGCTGAATCAAACTATATAGTTGAAGCTCTGCATAAGAATGGCTAATCATGCAAATAAATGGCAGTAGACTCTCCTACTAACTTTCTGAGAAAAAGGCTGATCCGTCTCCTGGGAATCTAGCTCATAAAACAAGGGATCAAACCCCTCCACTGCAATATCTTAAGAAATAATGCAGTTTCTCCAAGGGACTACGCTGTTACTGAAGGTGACTTCTTGGCCTAACACTAGATAGTGGAAAATATAGCACAAGATGCTCTTCTCAGATTTCTTAAACAAGATCTCCAAGCAAGAGTGGGGAATTCCTGCATGAGAAAACCCTTGCACTAAACAGTGCAACAAACTTAGCTAAACAGCCAAAGGATGCAGAAAGTCTAAAAATAATACATACAAAATATAATCTTCAATCATGCCCATATGGTTTCCATTCCCTTCATTATATAGTTGATGAGCTTCCTCACCAAGGGTCCCACCCAATTATGAGGTTGCTTCCATGCAAAGGCTCATCCACCAAAATTACACTGTCTCCATTAGTCTTACTCATCTTTTTACAACGCTATTTGATTTAGTTAACCTTGACTAGATCTTCATGCGTTGTCTCTTTTCACACTCAAGGTGTCTTCATATTGACGAGCTAGATTGATCTTCATTCACATTGAGCTGTCTTTATTTAGGATCCACTTCTCACATATTAATGCTATTGACTTGGTCAAACTTGACTTTGTCCACACATTTTAGACTCTGTTCACACATAAGGATGTTTGATCTAGTTATTAACATGATCCCTTTTCACATTATGAGGGATTTTATGCCTACTTAAACAACTTATGAGCCTCCTTGCCCATTTATTCATGTAACTAGATATTGAAAGAAAAATTAATATTCCTATTAGATGCATGCTAATTTAGGAATATTACATCCTTTGTCTTTCCTCTCCATTATGTACTTATTTTCCTCCTCCTACAATTGTAGATTCTTCAAAGCTAATATAAGGTTAACCAATAGGGTTTTCTAGTTCTTCTTCCTCTCGTTCTTCTACAGATGGTATGTCAGAAAAAACTTCCTCCTCGTCTTCAATAGGTAATTCTAATTCTTGTAATAAGAGTTATTCACCTATTGAAGAAAGAAATATGACTCCTTTAGTAGGGGATTCAAGTTCTTCAACCACAACTTTTGTAGACGAGGTTGGTGAAATCTTAGGCTGAATTTCAGACCTATGCACTTCGGGGAGTCTATGCCTACTTTCTATGGATGGAGTGCAGGCGTCAATGAATGGTGTGGCACTACGCGGTATAGCGAGGTTGGTTGGTGATGTGGTATTGAACTACGTCCTCTACCTCTAATTACAAATCTACCTCTAGAATATCGTTCTCTATACATGAATTCTAAATGATTTTAACTATGAATCTAGAAAATGAATGCATCTACCATGATATTGAAGTTGAAATAAAAAATAAATTCCTATATACACTTCCCCGACAATGTCACGAAAAATGTTGGGTAATTTAATTTTTAGTTAAATTACATCATTAAATTATAGACCAAGGTTGGTATACTTGTGAAGTGTATATGCACAATATATGCTAGGAGTTTTATTTATTATCAAGAGATTGAATTCAAATGCAAGTTGCAATTCTAATATAATAATTCGAATCAAAATTGTAAATCTTAGCTACTCAAGGCTAACTCTCATCAAGTTTACGAACATTTTATTTGTATAAGACTTATTAAAATCAGAATGAAATGAAAACTAATATAAGAGCAAGAACTGGAAATATTTTCTATTGAGTAGAATGAAAATCTTATGCTATTGAAATGAATTGAAATACTATTCTAATTGATAAACTGAAAACTGATTCCAGTAAACATAATTGAAAGTCTATGATAATGTACTTGAAATAAATCTATTATACTTTAACTAAAAAAGAAACGATTTTAAGTGCTTTGAAATCATTTCTATTCTAAGAGTGGAATGAGGAAATATAAATAAAAAACAGAATTGAAATGAACTTCAAAAACAATGATTAAGTCTAAATTACAAGTCTTGTAGATTACTAATGTGAAAAACTGTGATTAGAACCGATATGAACATTAGCTTCAATATGAGACTAAGCGAGAAATTAAAATAAATAAAATAATTAAAGATAAGTTTTTTTGGTGTTTTGATCTTAATGGTGAGCCCTCAACCTACGAAAATCAAGGATATAATGATTAAACTAAATGTAAAAACATAGCATCTATGAATCATAAAATATCTAGGTATTTTCAAACCAAATTGAAACAAATTCTAAGAAATAAATGAAATTAGATGACTATGATAGATTATGGCTCTTATGCGGGACCTCTCGTTGAGCGCAAGGGAGTATAAAATCAAATAAAATTAATCACCAACGCATTCGTAATTCAAGTCTGGAACATGATCATTGTATTTTCTAAAACAAAGTCTTGGACCTCAAAATTTAAAAAATTAAAGATATTATTTTTCCTCGTCTTCCAGATCGAGGAAATATTTATAATGTTTCTAATCTTTAACAACTAAACAAATAAATGCTGAAATGAAAGTTTGCTGATTGACAATGTTGTATTTGAATTGGAATAGGATATCTAATTCTCATGATTTTCTATGAGAAGAGAAAATCATGAGAAGGATTTTTATCAACACATCAACCATTTGAAATCAGATTCTTGCTTGCCTAGTGATGAAACTGTTTCTCTTGAAACCCTGCGTGAGAATAGACCAGAGTTGAATTTCACTTTGACCGACGATATTCTTGAGCTTTATGGTTCTCCAGATAAGCACGATAGATGAATATCCATGTGACTAACATTTGGCTTCCATCCATTTGTCTTGTTCACCTTCAAGTTTGAGATAACATGCGTAAACTTTGACTTAGCTGCAAAAAACATTGATTAGCTATGGAATATGCACTTTTAAGTAGCCATAGTAATGTTTCAATCTTTTTTCACATTATAAACAATACATGAATGAATTGTACCTTTTATAAAGTTTGAGCATGATCGGGATGACCTTATGGCTTGTAGATGTAGCAAAAATATGTATCAAACGGATAAAGGAGAGGGAAAAAAAGGTGTCAAAATGAGGACAATTCAGGACCTCAAAAAAGATTCGATAGAGGATACTATGTTGAAAAAGAGGTCTAGAACTACAAGATAGAGGCAACACGACCATTGGAATATTTGGTTGAAAATATAGCTCTTAGGAAAGGATAAATGGTACTTTAGGGAGAATGTAGAGGGAATATTTACTCACCTCATTCACTAAAATCTTTTTGGGACTGAAAACCTCCCAAAATGGGGAGGCATGACCTAGATTGGATCACTATATAGTTTGTCATCCATCTCAATGGTTTTAGAGTGAAGAATTAAAGGAATCAACTTATAGGAGTAGTTTTAGTGACGATACCCAATTTGGAGAATTAGGGTATGAAATCTTCTGGAGTCATTTCAAGGCTTTAAATGACATTTTTTTAAAGCTAAATTTATTTTTCTTAAGTGAAACACCCCATGACGCTGTTCTACACTTGAAGAAATTATGAATAGTGTAGTAATTGCATCAACCAGAGTTCATATGTAAAATTTATGGTTCCCAAAATTTGACCTATCATGATTGACAATCACAATTAGGGAAGAAACCATGTTAGTCCTTGTTTTAATCATGGAAAATGACCTATTTGCATGCAATTCCTAAAGAATATTCTAGAAGGGTCAAATTTTAACTCATTTGAGGGTCAAATGAGTCAAATTTAATCCCTAGTTGGTAATCGAGTTGTATTATAATTGAGCCACTAGGAGGAAAAGGGGTTCCATTCTATTCAAGTGCATTTTGTTTTATAATAGAGTAGAGTAGATTAAATTTGATAGATATAAAGCGTACTGGTGGGGTTTGTGTTGTGTAGCATCCCATGGGCTACAAGTCTTAGGTAACTCAATAGAGAGTGCCTTCTCCTTTGTATTAGCATCATTTCCATTCAGAAAAAAGAGAGTAAAGCAACCTCAAATTATAATAGGGTTTTCTCTTGAAAGGGTTTCCCAGATCATATATGGGTATTCATTGTGATTCATGTGTGTTTTTATTTCATTATTCTTTATTTTTCACATTTTATCTATTGCATACATAAGCAAAAAAATAATAACTAATAAATCTATAATTCTAAGGAAAATAAATCCTCATATTTCAGTCTATTTTTTTTATCAAATTTGTTATGATGAATTGTCTAGTGTAATATTCGCGATATTTTATAAATCAATTTTAAATGATAAGTAATGTGGTCCGTTAGCAATGATCATTCAATTGAATTCAGTTCATAATTGAACTTTGAGACATGACAATTTAAGCATGGTGACAACATTTAACAACAATTCAATGAAAAATTGTGACAATGAAGATGATGTATTAACATGTCAGTTCGGGAAAAGAGTTGAAGAAAGAAAATATTAGGATGATTATGATTGCAAAACTACTTGAAGGAATTCGAATTTCCAAGTTGCATGCTGAAATCTTCCCCAATATAAAGATGATACAACAAATTTTGATATCATTTTTCAACCGCAAAAAGGATATTACTCGAGAGGAATGTGGTCCTTAATTTTTTCATGTTTGTGCCTTGGTAGTACCCTTGTTAGCTTCCCAGTGTGAAGTGCTTCAACTCGCTCAATCACCCCATTCTTGATCTACAACGAATGTATGCCTCCACATTATACGAGAATATCATTGGAACCGCATTTTAACTATAAAATCTCTAATATTTTGGATGCTCAATATTTTAACCCATTTGCATGAAGTATTGAATTGATAAAGCTAGTATATTTTTATCTTGCATCCTATTTGTATCCCTATGGAAAAAATATCAATAATGTGGATGAAGAACAATAATTAAATTATGAGGGCATCTAACATTGGGTCACTCATCCATGATTACTTCTGAAAAGAAAAAACATTGACACGACTATTTATTTTATTTAACTTCATTTTGCATTTGTTTCAAATTTGATTTTTTAATTGATGCAAAGTTTCATCCAACATGAGTTTGAATCCATGGGAAATAGAGAAATGAGATCAACTCCATGCTTTACCTTCTCCTCTTGATTTTTTTTCCTCCCAACTTTGAGTTTTTAGATTGATAATTGATATATTGAAATAAAGATATATCCGTGTATTTTGTAATGGATTTAACTTAAATTTATTTGTTCAAAGTGCAATTGAGCAAATTCTACTTTTTTATTTTTAATGTAATGTATATAATGTGATAACATCTCCCCCATACTTGGTTGTATAGCTCTTTTTCAACACTTGATAGATCTGGGACTAATATGAATATAGGAAAACACACACACACACACACACACAATCCAATTTCCATCACTATTTATTTTTTATTTAATCTCATATCTTGTAAACTATCAAGAAATTGGTTCATTATCAGTGGTTGTCCAATTGAATTGAATTCAAACTTGAAATTTGAGATAAGGAAATTCAAGCATCGTGACAACATTCAACAACAATTTGAAGGGAAGTAATGATGATGAAGATGATGAATTGGCATGTCAAATTGGAAAAAAGAGTCATAGAAAGAAAACATTGGGAGAATTACAATTGCAGAGAGACTTGAATGAACTTAACTCACTAGTTTCATGCTGATATTTTTTCCCAATGGTAAAGATGATATAATAAAATTTGAGAGAATTTGTTCAACCATAAGAAGGATAACATGTTAGAGGAATGGGGTCCTTAATTTTTAACATGAGTGTGCCTCAATAATATCCTTGTTAGCTACCCAATGTGAAGTGCCTTAACCCATTCAATCAGCCACACTTGATTTTGAAGGAATGTTTTCCTCCACATTTTGTAAGAATATCATTGGAACCTTGTTTTATCTCTAAACTCCATGATTTTTTGGGCTTATCAATATTTTTTTAATATTTAAATTTATATGAGAAGAAAATAATTAAAAAGTAATTACACAGATAGCCAAAACACACATGATTTAGCATAGAAAACCCCAAACAAGGAAAAAAAAGCAATAATGGATCTATTGTTATCTTATGGATCAAAATCCACCATTCATTGACATAAACACAACTAATCCAACCAAAAATGTTTCCTCGAATGTAACACACCCTCTTATCTACACCGATAACCAGAGGTGGTCACTATGATAACCTGACTTTCAGTAAGTGATTATGAAAATGGGGTCACAATTTTCGACACACACACACACACATGTATTTGTGTTTAAGAAAAAAAATATTTGAATAATAAAACACACACACACACATACAAAGTTTGAAGAAGGGGAAATACTACAGAAAATAAACACTTCTCTTGTAGATAGGGTAAAAAATATCAGAGATACCCAAGGAATATAGAGTTATAACACCTGCTGAAATGTCAGGTTTGAAAACCCTAGTTCTGTAGTCACATAAATGAAATGCTACTAGCACATAGCCCTAAAACAACTACTGAAAAAGAAAGTTGTTGAAGTAAATAAATAACTAAATACTAGTGTTTGGAGTTGAAATAAAGGGGGCAAGATCTCTGTAATTAGTGCATAAAACAGGTTCCATCAACTTAAAAAAAAACATCCTTTCCAATTAGAAAACATAATGAAAAATAACCCTAGTATTCCTCTAATTGGGATCTATCTCAAATGCCCAAATATTATTATAATAGCATGAGAAACCAAGAAGAAAATTTAAAAACAACAATGGAGTGGGTAGGGAAGGTTCACACTGACTCTTATACCATGTTAAGATCACAAGAGTAAGAAGGGATTGAATGGAACAAGAAAACCAACCCAAAAAACTATAGTAAAAATAGAAAACAAAATTCTAAGGAATTGCACTAGGGATGAAGAGAAATATGCCCATGCATGAGTGCAATACGCATGGAATACACAAATGTACACAATAGAGAAAATATTCAAACTACGAGAGAATGCAAAACATGTCACAGTGCCAATATGATTAAACCCTTCATATTAGAAAGCATTAGCTCAATGATAAAAAAAATGATCTACAAATGAGATATGGCTTGCATATTTATATGCAACTTGAGTAGGGTATCTTCCTAAGAGGAGTTATGGACCCACATAATTAGAGTGCACTTACCAAGAGGGTTATTGAGCCTACATATCAAATATTTTTAGGTCAATATTAACTAGACATATTAATGCAATACGAGAATATAATATGTAGCTAGCCATGGTTATAACTACACTAATCATATATATGAAGGGGTTGTCGACACCTGTACACATTACACAAATAAGTCAAAATATTAGGTAGGATTTCCTTTATGTTTATGGTGTCCACAATGTCACAATTGACCATTTTGATTAGTACAAATGTGTCATTCCTTATTTGCATGGAATCATCTATCACATCCTCCCTAACCATCCACCAAGCACACTTTTATAACTTCCATTTTGTTTTGTTATATTCTCTTAACACTCCCCCTCACTAAGATAAACCATTCATGTTTGATGGGAAAAGGCCTTCAACATTTCTCATGCAAGATTTTTATACATAACTTAACCAGGTCACCCTTGCTCTTTTTCTGAGGGAGGCTCTCAAGTAAAAATTGCAATACATGCACAATCCTCCATGTCCATAGCCTTTTAAAAGGATCACTTCTTTCTTCCATGTTGTTCAATGATGCAGGGCAACAAGGAATTAACAAAATTTCAAGATTATTTGGATATGAGATGAGCGAGGCCCCAAATATCTTTGTATTATAAATGCTAAGATTGGAGACAACAATCTCATAATGATAATCCATTAAATTACCTCCATAATTAACAACACTATTTATGGAAAAATGTTGTTGTTTGCCAATAAGCGCAAGAACCAATGTAGAAGAAAGTCTATTGTGAAGCCATTGATGGGTTCATTTGGTCTTATCTTCATTGATATATGCATCAACCAACAATAATGGGGTAGAGATTGTTGTGATAAATTTCCTTTTTATTGAAGACCTATGAATCACTAATGAATATTCCAATTTATATACCATATAGACCTTATGCAACTTGTTTTTCATGTCGAAAAATGTAGCAAGAAAGTCTCAATTTGACTTTGCCTTGGTCAAACTAAGAAAATTTGAATTTCCACATCAACATAAAAATTGGATGTAGTTAACTTGTGTGACATGGCTCTTTTCACTCAGTTAGCTCAATAAATTCGAGTTAGAGGAGTTAGAGTTTAGTTGAGCATGTGCTATTACTAATTTGTAGCAATCAAGGTCGGTTATTTCCAGTTCAATTTCAGTTAAACTAGTTGTAGCTGTTGGAGGAACTAGTGGAAGGTCAATTGCACAGTGGGACTTTAGTCTAACTCAGTAATCACCCAATTAACTAATCAATCAACCAAAAATAGCTAGTGCATGCAAATAATTAGAGTTCCCTAGTTATGGTGAAGGTTCCAAGGCAATGTAACATCATTTGTAGATTAGTCTTGAGTGTACAGGTGTTACATGCAGTCAGATGATCAGCCTTGGGAATTGCACAATCATTTTGGAGGAATTTCCTAAATAATAGGGGCGTAATTTCTTAGGATTTACACAAGGAAATAAGGGCTCAAGAAGAGGAAAAATTTGACTAAGTCTGGGTCAGAGCTTCTCAGTGAGAAGAGAGATAGGATATTCACTTGCAGGTTGTGCTTAGTTGAGAAAATCAATTGTAATACATCTCTATTCATCAGATTAATGCAAGAAAAAAAAGGGGTTTTTAGCAGATTGCTTTCCCCTGGAAAAATAATGTGTGATTCTGTGTTATTTATCATTGCATGTTTGTGATTGATGTTCTAATTTGTGAATTGAATTTCATAGAGAAATAGAGTAGGTTTGTGTCTTGCGTTTTTGATTAAAATTTCATGAGCAATTGAAAATATACATCATAATTTATAAATGGTATTAGAGATGGAATCACATTAGAACAATAATTTCGAAGTTGTCTCTCAGTATGTTCGAATTTGCAGTTCATGTAGCAGGATCTCTACAGAGTTGGGAAGCTGACCTTAAACAGGTTGAGACTAGAGTATGCCTTGGAAGACAACTCTAATTTCATTTCATGGAAGGATCGCATGGAGGCAATCTTGGATGATGATGGATTGTTGGAATATGTCAAGAAAAACATTACAAAACCATGACCAGCTGATGCCTAGAACCTATCACAGTGGAATAAATATGTAGCCAAGGCGAGGAGAATAATCTTGGAGGGAGTACGAGACCACATTGTCTCAAATATCCATGGGAAAGAAACTACTTTCTCAATGTGGAAAGCACTGACAGATTTTTTCGTGAATAGTAGTAAACACATGAAATTGGAACTCAAGGATAAACTTCGAAATATCGAGATGTAGAATAATGAAACTATTCCGCAGTATCGGAGCAGGTTCACACAAGTTCGTGATGAACTTGGTAGGGTTGGCGTAAATGTTGCAGAATATGACTTGGTAAGCCTAGCTCTTCTAGGAATTCCCAAAAGCTGGCATAGCTACCACGAATTTACTGAACGAGAGGGAAAAATTACCAAATTGGGAATGCTTATGGTCCGATTTGGTACAAGAGGAGATAAGGAAAAGTGCCTAAGATGGAATAACATCCACAAAAGCGGAAGAAGACATGATCTAGTTGTAAAGGATTGAAGGCCAATGGAAAGAACTCCCAAGGTGAGGTTGAATCCAACCAAGGGGTAAAGAATAAATACTTGTCCAAAATTAAATGCTTCAATTATCATGAATTCAGGCATTATGCTACAAAGTGTCCACACAAAAATTCTAGTGAGGAGCCTGCAGTAGGAGCAACATGTGAAGATTTGAATTCACAGTTTGAGCTAGATTTTACCCTTATCACATGCATGGCCATAATAGTGATGGGGAGCATGTGGTACTTGGACTCAGGTGCCTCATTCCACATGACAGGGTGTAGAGAGTTTTTCAGTGACCTAGAGGAGAAATATCTCCAGATGCATATTGAGTTTGGGGACGAAAAAAGGTACAATAGACCGAGATTGGTACAATAACCTTTCAGAGGGAGTCAAGATCCCATTTTTGAATCGAGAATGTTATGTTTTTTCCAGGCCTAAATAGAAATATCATCTCTGTAGAATTTTTGGAAGACCGTGGTTATGATGTGATCTTCATCAAAGGGAAAACATTCCTGAGACACATAGCCATTGGATAGGTGAAGCATATCATGGTTAAAGTCAAGAAACTATATTCACTTGAGGAAGAAGATACATGTATAGCCTTGAGGAGAAATTAAGAGATTAGAGATATAGTAGTTGAGAGGGAGAAGGATAGAGCTCTCAAAATGGAGCTTCGAGAGGAGTCTAATGAAAATTGTGGAGAAACCACAAATGGAGGGGAGGAGAGGAGGAAAAGTGGATACATCCACTCAAGAAAAGACATCCAATAGAGGTAGATTTTGATCCAAGTGGGTAGAGGGAGAAATCTCATATATACCTCGAGGAGTGAGGTGGAGTGATGTATATCCCTATCCCCATAGTTGCAGAGTTTTGGGTAGTGTTCATTGAGGTTTTATCCTTATAGATCATTACCTGGCTACAGGGGCCCACATTATTCAGTATCAAGAGGATCAACGTCAGTCAGATAATTAGGAGTGCAGAGGAGTGTTGACAGTAGAGCAGGAGGCTCATTAGGAGAGTAAAAAACAACACAGTTTACCCAGTAGACAGTCGCAGACACAATTGATTCAATGTTTTTTTTGGATGCTTATCAGTTGCATATGTTGTAGTAGCAACAACAATAGTGAGAGGTGTTGCTATATTAAATTTTGTATGTGTAGTATAAGGGTGGTTGATAATCCATTTATTTCTGAGAGGCAGTGTTGAAAAATGCAACAAGAAAGTCTCAATTTGACTTTGCCTTGGTCAAATTGATAAAATTCGAATTTCCACATCAACAAACAACTTCGATGCATTTAAATTGTGTGACATGGATCTTGTAACTCATTTAACTCGATAAATTTGAGTTAGAGGAGTTAGAGTTCATTTGAGCATGTGTGATTGCTAATTTTTAGCAATCAAGGTTAATTATTTCTAGATGTTTTCAGTTAAACTAGTTCTAACTTTCGGAGGAACTAGTGGAAGTTCAGTTGTGAAGTGGGACTTCAATATAACTTAGTGATAATCTGTTTAACTGATAAATCAACCCAAATTAGATAGTTCATGTAGATAATTTGAGTTCCCCAGTTGTGATAGAGATTCCAAGGCAGTGTAACATCAATTGTAGACTAGTCTTGAGTGTACAGGTGTTGCATGCAGTCAGATGATCAACCTTGGGAATGGCACAATAATTTTGGAGGAATTTCCTAAATAATAGGGGCCTAATTTCTTAGGATTTGAGCAATGAAATAGGGGTTCAAGAAGAGGAGAAATTGACTAGGTTTGGGCCATAGTTTCTCAGTGAGCAAAGAGATAGGATATTTACTTGCAGGTTTTTCTCAGTTGAGCAAAGCAATTGTAATACATCTCTATTCATCAAATTAATGCAAGTAGGCAAAGGGATTTTTAGTAGATTTATTTCCCCTAGAAAAATACTATGTGCATGTGTTTTATTTCTCATTGCATGTTTGTGACTGATGTTCTAAATTGTGAATTGAATTCCACAAAGAAGTAGAGTAGGTTCGTGTCTTGTGATTTTGATTAAAATTTCTTGAGCAGTTGCAAATCTACATCATAATTTCTACATTGCAGTAGCCTTATAATAGTTTCATTCATTGATATATATATATATATATATATCTGAAAAGAATTAGTGGAAATTTGAAATACTGCACACTAAATTATTTAACTATAAGGGCTTGCAAGCAACCCATCAACATTAGATATCATGACATTGACAATTGGCTACCATAATTTCCAAAATACCGAAGCAACCATGCCCAATTAACATTTTTGGGTGCACATAAGAGTTTAAGGATATTTGGCATGAAAAACCCACACATATATACATACATTTATTCATTAATAATCATACAACCAAAATTTAAGTATGCATAAGAATGACTAAAATGAATCCTTGTGGCACACACAACTAGTAAAATTGGCTCTCAACCATGTGTACTATACCTTCAGCAGTGTAAATCCAACAAGTAAGGGAATTCTCATTAGGAATACTTTATTAAATAGGGGTTGGAGTTATATCCCATAGCACTCTTTCTATCACACAAGAAATCATAATGCAAGACACCAATTTTGGGCTGCCCCATATCCATATTTGATGCCGAAGTTCATGAATTAATCCTTGCATCAAACCTATTTTTCAAGTTCTTAGGTCTGCACTGTGTTGTTTTCAATTAAGCTAGAATATATATATATATATCCGAATGGAAAATGGCATCCACCCATGATATTCATCCACCCATGTTATCCATCCACCCATGGAATTTACCCATGGTATTATTGTAAATGGCATCGACCCATGGTATTTATTCACCTATGGTATTTTAAATGACATCTATCCATGATATTCATTCACCCATGGTATGTATCCACCCATGGTATTCATCCACACATGGAATTTACCCATGGTATTGTAACTCAAAAGAAGGCTATAAATAACAAGCTTCACTTTGTAAAATGGCAGATTGTCCACCACAATTTAGCTTCTACAGTTATTCTCTATTTTAATAAAACAAGTTTCTTTGTGGTTTTATTTTCTTTGAGTTCTCTCTTTTTTTCTGGAATTCTATGGATCTGACAAGATCTGCAAAATTAGAATGCTAGAAAAAAAGAGAGAACTCAAAGAAAATAAAACCTCAAAGAAACTTGTTTTATTAAAATAGAGAATAACCGTAGAAGCTACATTGTGGTGGACAACCTGCCATTTTACAAAGTGAAGCTTGTTATTTATAGCCTTCTTTTGAGTTACAATACCATGGGTAGATACCACTTACAATACCATGGGTAAATTCCATGTGTGGATGAATACCATGGGTGGATACATACCATGAGTGAATGAATATCATGGATAGATGTCATTTACAATACCATAGGTGAATAAATACCATGGGTCGATGCCATTTACAATAATACCATGGGTAAATTCCATGGGTGGATGAATACCATGGGTGGATGTCATTTTCCATTCGGATCATTCCTCCCTCCTTAAGAAGAAATGGTCCCCATTGCGTGAATTTCCCTCCTAAGAATCCTTTTTTGAATATTAAGAGCCACTGAAGAGAAGGGTTCTGTGTAGATAACCCATAACCATGATGAACGAAGATCCGAGGATAGAGATACCCTGTAATGCTTGTGACCAACTGTGATATTGACAGTGTGCGACCTAGAAAATGGACTTTGATGAAGTGTGGGTTTGTGGATGACCCAAAACCATGAAAAATTAAGATCCAAAGATAGAGATACCCTGTAATGCTTGTGACCAATTGTGTTACTAACAGTGTGCGGCCTAGCAAATGGACTTCGATGAGAATGATTTTGTGCGGTTGACCCATAACCGTGATGTTGATTGTTGTTGAAGTAGCAGGTGCCTACATAGCTTGGGGTGGGAGGGAATGTCTCCAAATAACCCAAGCCGAACGCTGTTATGAAGAAACTGATGGTGAAGCAGGTGCCTACTAAAGCAAGGTGGGAGGGCACGTCTCCAAAGGGAACCTGCTCCGAATGCTGCTCCAGATTTAAAATGAGCATAACTCAGTCAGTATAACTCAGAATATTTATTATAGCCTATTTTTGGAAATGGAATGATCATTTTTCATTTTCTCATGTATTTGAAATTGCTATTTGGAGACTCTAGACTCTCAGATTCGCGTAGGAATTGTCCCGCCGTCACAAAATTTCTGAAAAAATAAATGATTTTAAATCAACGATAACTCCCTCGTCTGGACTCTGATTCGACCGATTTTTTTTTTGAAATCAGGTAATTTTTCAAGGGGAGATCAGATATGTAACCATTTATCTTAAGTGTTGCACTTAAAACTGGAATAAATGACGGGAGAGCCGCCGTCCATGAATTGTCGTCAGAAAAATTGCTGCAACATTGCTGATTTTGAATGATTGATATCTCCTTCATTCGAAATCCAATTCGGCCAATTTTTCTTTTGAATTTGGGTATTTTTCGCAAGGAATCCAGATCTAGTCTTTTTTTTTTGTAAATATTTCACCAAAAGTTTTAGATCTGATCTGTAAATTTGTCGCCCAAAAAATTCATGGAGTTTACTGAAGATTGCTGTAAAACATTGAAACTGAAATATGCCTCAAACCCTCATTCCCATGGATTCGAACTTATCCGTTGACATGATGATCTAGATTCTGGGGAAGGCCTAAGATCAGTAAATTTGAAATGATCCTAAAGACCTAAATTAGAATACAAAAATAAAACCGCAAAGAAACTTGTTTTATTAAAACAGAGAATAACTGTAGAAGCTACATTGTGGTGGAAAATCTGTCATTTTACGAAGTGAGGCTTGTTATTTATAGCCTTCTTTTGAGTTACAATTCCATGAGTAGATACCATAGGTGGATACCATGGGTCAATACCATGGGTAGATACCACTTACAATACCATGGGTAAATTCCATGTGTGGATGAATACCATGGGTGAATGAATATCATGGATAGATTTCATTTACAATACCATAGGTGAATAAATACCACGGGTCGATGCCATTTACAATAATACCATGGGTAAATTCCATGGGTGGATGGATAACATGGGTGCATGAATACCATGGGTGGATGCCATTTTCCATTCTATCATATATATATATATATATATATATATATATATATATATATATATATATATATATATATATATATATATATATATATATATTATAGCTTAATTGAAACAACACAAGGCAGACCCAAGAACTTGAAAAATAATATATATATATATATATATATATATATATATATATATATATATATATATATCCGTGTGTGTAACAATCATTCATCTTGAGTTCTTTGTCATCTTGAGTTCTTTTTAGGTTGGACTTCAGTATGTGACGTAGGTAATTCACCTACAAGGATGAGTTCAATTTAAGGTTAGTTTATTTAGTAAGGTCCATATTACATACATCCTTTCACATAACATCATGTGAGCATTACAAAGCATAGTATTACTAGCTATTACTCAGGTATATGGAAAACCATATCATATTAGGTCTTGCAAATTTAAATGAATTTATCCATGGCCATGATGTTTTTTAGAGGTTAGGAATTTCTCTAACTTTGAGGCTATTAATTGTGATCCGCCTCTATGATTTTTCTAGGTGTACATGCCATTGATGTTGTTTATATCTAGCAAACGATACTTGGTCATTACCTCTTAGAATAGGGCAACCTCTACTTCAAGTTGTGTGATGCCTCATTTTTTCTCTTCAAGGGATTTTATCAAGTTAAAGTCCCCACCCAGGATCGAAGATGTTGGGGATATTAAGAGAATTATTTTCCTAGTGGAAGTGAAAAATTAAGATTTATCTATGGGAGGTGAAGGGTCGTAGACATTAGAGAGAAAGTAGATTTTTGAAGACCCAATAAGTTGAAACTGAATGGTTAAAATTTTAAATGTAGCAAAAATATTAAGAATGGATACCTCTTGAGAATTAAAAATGATAGATAGTCCTCCATATTGAGATTTGGCGTCTAGTGTGACTAATTGGAAGCCTCGACCCCATTTATCTATCATTTTTTTTATGGCCTCACAAGAAGATTTAGTTTCCTAGGTCATAATGAAAATTGAGTGCTCCAAAATCCATTTTGATTTTAGAAGCCTCTTCTTTCCTTTACAGTTGATTCCTTTTACATTCCAAGATATGAGCTTCATGGAGGAGGGAAAAACCTTAGAGATCAAATTGATTTTTCTTGAGTTGAAATGAATGTCCCCTAATTCCTCTAAGATTTTTTTGGTTTCTCCTCTAGCCCTTTGTATTCTCATCCTTAAGAATATTTGTTGATTCCTTAGGGTTTGGACATGTACTCAAAGTGAATTGGAACTAGTTTAACCTATTGATTCTTTTTGTGCTTGTTGCCACAATTTGAGGATGGATTTTCTGTAAGGATTCTGGACACCACATATCTCCACAATGGTATGATATTGTCCACTTTGGGCCTAAGCCCTCATGGCTTTGCTTATGGGCTTTACCCCAAAAGGCCTCATACCAATGGAGATATTTGTCCATCCTTATATACCCATGATCCTCCCCACTTCTAGTCAATGTGGAACTTTGGTCGTATACCCAACAATCCTCCCCTCGAACAAAGGACCATCGAGCCTCCCCTCAAATGATTATCCATATGTCCACTCTCTACCAACCAGGATTCTCCACTCCAATGCGTTGGAAGCACACGCCTTACATGGAGCACCACCTGCCTCGAGAGCTTGCTCTATCCCAGGTCAAATCCTCTTCACCGTGTTGGGACCAGGACACATCCATGAAGAATTCAGAGCATACCGCCTGTCTAACCGAGCTCATCCATGGAACCCATCGTCATATTACCGGGGCCCACCACCTTCGTTCGGCATTCGAGGATTCATCCAGTTCGCTAACTTCGGGGCATGGCTCTGATACCACTTGTAAGGATTCTGGACACCACATATCTCCATGATGGTATGATATTGTCCACTTTGGGCCTAAGCCCTCATGGCTTTGCTTATGGGCTTTACCCCAAAAGGCCTCATACCAATGGAGATATTTGTCCATCCTTATATACCCATGATCCTCACCACTTCTAGTCAATGTGGAACTTTGGTCGTATACCCAACATTTTCTTAGAATTTTAACTTGATGCTCTAGGATCAAATTATGGTATTTATCTTTCCAGTATTTTTCAATACTAGAAATATTTGGTGCATCCATATCCATTTCTTCATCTCCCTCAATAGTGTGGCTGGCCTTGATATATCTTAGAGTGGGCTCCTTCATTTCTGGTTCCAATATTTTCATTTGTGGGATTGAGGGAATCTCATTGGAGGCCTTAACAATGTTTGAATTTGGCATATCAACTTACAAGGGGAGTTGATCTGATGATGGATTTGAAGGTTCGATATTAGTGAGCAAGTTGAAGCTATTACTGAAGCATGTATTTTTCCAATGTGGCAGTGACAGAGGGGGATTTAGTCCTCAATGTTTGCTTTTTGTCTTGGAGAATACATCTTGATATATGGCGTGGGTTTGATCAAGAGAGACATTAGAAACAAGAGGGGGGGACTTCTATAGAGGTGTTTGTATTCATGATATCCTCTACATCAGATTGGGATGTACTCATAGTCTAAGGTTTTCTTCCATAATTAGTCTTGATAGTAGATTTCAATGGATTCAAGTAAAGGTTATGAGATATTCATGTAAGTTAAATTGATGTGGGCATATAATATATACCTATTTTTTTTTTTTAATGGAATTTGATACTTTGACACAGTGCCCCGATGCATTTCCTATTCTAGCTAATATCTCCTCATCCCAAAATGCTCTGGGTAGGGAGCACATTCAGATCTAAACCGAGGTTGTCGTGAAATATTCTTTGTCTGGGACAAATCTCACCATCCATAATATTAAGTAGAGCCCCATATATTTAAATAAGTATGGGCCATTATCAAATATTATGATTTAATCAAAATATCAGACATGGAGTGAGTGTGTGTATATATATATATATATATATATAATACTTTGAAAAGGTCTTCGTTTTATATTTATATATATCTATCTTGATATATTAAATATCTATACAAAAACTTGACATTGAGAGGAAAAATTCAAGAGAAGGTGAGACATTAAATTTATCCAATTTCTAAAGTTTCCATGGATACAAATTCACTTTGGACAAAACTTTGCATTGATAAAAAAATCAACTTTGAAATGTATACAAAATCAAGTTCAGTAAACTTTAGCCACATCAAATTATTACCTATCAATAATAGTAAAGGGACAACTACCCTGATGTTCAATGCCCTCATATTTTAATAATTTTTCTTTGTCCACATTGTAAAATTTGTTTTGTAACCATATGATTAGTATGAAAGAGAAAAATATACAACCTTTATCAATTGGATACTTCACCTCGATGAGTGAAAATATGTTAGGTAAACTTGATCGGATGGATGTGGTCAAGGTAGTTAGGTCAAGAGTGGTGGTTTCAGGAACTTAGTATTGGTGCTCATGGTATTATATGTAGTTAAATCTTATAAGAGACTTGGGGATTCTCCATTTTAATGTGTTAGAGTTTAGTTGAAGGATCACTTGGCTAGGAATAGGGTGTTAGCCGACTTGTCTGCATTAAGTCAAGTAATGGTTGATTTTAAGCCATAAAAATAATAAGATCTATTATTGACTAGTTTTTCCCTAGTTGAGGTTATCCAGAGTAAATGATGTGTCTTGTTGCTATCCTTGTAATCAATTTTTAATTATTTTCTTCTCATATCAATTTAATTATTAAAAGTTGTATGAGAGCCAGACAAAGGTCCAAAAGAAGAAACTTATATTTGGTGAAGAAATAAGTGTAATGCTTGGTCAAGCCATGAAGGGGTTGAGAGAAATGCACAAATGATGTGCCTATAGATGACATGAGGTAATTGGTTTAGTAGGAAGATGTAGAGGCAAAGACCAGAGCCAATGTAGATGAAAAATAGATCAAGATCTTGGCTACAATGAAGAGGAGATCACCTAGTGTGAGTAGGTGTGTAGAAGCAAGATAAAAAAAATTCAAGTGCCAAAATAGGAATGACTAAAAAAAATTACTTAGAATATGGAAATTAGTAAATTGAATGTAAATGGGCATACAAATATGAGACATAGTTAGACATGTGTACCCCTATTGATAAAGTCTTGACATAGACCTACGTGATAGGTGGGAAGAGAATTGGGGTTTCAATTTGGAACTAAAGCATTCCTAGTCAAGTTTAAAGGATATATTGTTAGGTAAATTTTTTTGATCAATGGTTGGCATTGATGTCAACCCAAGCAACACCAGGGGCTATCCCAATATTGCACGGGAATTTTGACTTGACAAATTACTCTATTCTAAGTCAAGAATTGTTTGGATGTATTCTACTCATCGATATTTTTCCGTTGATATATGGAATGCCACGTAATTCTTCACAGTTTGAGAGATATTCATGTTTGAAGTTTGTAACCCCAGTTAGTGGGATAAAACCCAATGGGGTTGTAGAATGGAACTCATCATTGGTTGTGGTCATTGAATAGTCAATAATTAATAATTTTTTAAGCTCCTAAAATCCCTCCAACTTTCACTTGTTGAAGACCCTCTCAGCCTAAGAATTTCTATAAACTGTGACCCTCATATCCTCCTCATGTGAGGATTTCATTGCTTCAAACAATTCATCATGGAATTCTCGCTATAACTATTTTTCTACGAAGCTTCAGAAGCTGAAATTGAAACCCATTTGAGTCAAAATATTGATGAAACTCAGGAAAAAATTTCAGATCTTGGTTCTCTATATTTGCATAGATATGATCTAAGGAAGTTAGGGTTTTTGCAGGCTCCCAAATTCCATGTCAAACAGGTGACCCTGGGAAAATCATCATAAATTTCTTTCTGAGCATTGGATTCAAATTTTGTAAAGCACGATAGAAATATGATGAAATTTAGTTTGTTGGGTAACTTTTTCAGGACTGAAGGTTGAAACAATAACACGTGGCACTTCATACAAGTTCACTTTACTGAACCAATCTATAATCAGGTCATCGTGGGAGATTGGACATAACTCTTTCTTGAAGAATCCAATATCAATAAGACATATGGGGTTGGAAATATGACTCAGAGGGATACCACATGATTAAATTTAAGACCTTAGAGATCCTAAATTACATAGATACAACATATTCAATATAGAGATTTTAGAAGGCAAGAAAAAATATGCATTCAAGGATCACTGCAGTCAGGACCACACATCAACAGTTAAGGGTAAGTCTGCTACAACAAGGTATGTATGATTAGTGTTTTCATTTTAATTTGAATATCATCTATGACATGTATTTTTGTAGGACAATGTAAGTATTTTGTATGTATGTTTGTTTGGGTTTTGTTCATAAATTCTGAACATATTTACATTTTAATTTTGAATATTTCTCTGACATATGTTTTGCAGGATAGTGTAAGTATTTTGTTTGTATATTGGTTTGGGTATTGTTCATGAATGCATGTGTAGGAAGGGGGACACAATAGGACAACTCAGACACACACTAGAAGGACTTGCAACGCCAAAGTACCATTACTTGAAGTAAGCACAACAGTACCTCAGCAGCTACTAGTGATCCAAGAAGCAATGTCAAGTCAAGTATCAGGTCTTGTCAAAAGTCAGTGTTGTAAAAATAATCATTGTAAAATTGTAAAAGAGTCATTATTGTAAAGGATTAAATTTGTCTAGAATTGAATAAGAATTTTTGGGAGGTATAACAGTCATTGTTGGATAATGTTATGGTTGGGTTGAAGGTCATAGTGTGATTGGGTGATTAGTCTAGTTTAAGAAAATAATTGTGAATCATATTTTATCATGGATCATTGTCCTTGGTATGGGAGTCCACACTCTTGTCTTATTTTTTATCATTATAGGGTGCTAGGGAGGTGCTAGGTTGGTGCATGAAGTCACCTATAGGTTGGAGCCTATGAACACTTCAGGGTGGTAGGTCAGTCTAGGATGTCGAGGCATCCATTCAGTTGACTACCGTAGAAACTAGGGCATTGGGGCATCCTTCAAATGGGAGCTAGAGAAGTATGTTTTTCTAGAATTTTAGGAAGTTGTAGCTTTCATTTCAGTTGCGGCTGAAGATTAAATAATTTATTAGAAAAGTGTTTGGTGGTTTTTGACCTGGACGGGGTTTTCCACCTAAAATTCGTGTGCTTATTGTGTTATATTTTTTACTTTTGTTACTGGATAAACATTAAGAATAATTGAATATTAACTAATGCTCTGAAAATATTTAAAAGTGTACTGATTCACCCCCCTCTCAATATTTCCAAGAATTGGTATCAGAGCTTGGTCCCTTCAATAACAGTATAAAAACTGGAAGGAGATCATGGAGTATACTAAGAATAGAGTTCCTCTGTTCAATGGAAATAACTACACACTTTGGAGTGGAAGAATGCAGGTTCATTTACTCGTGCAAGGATACAAAGTATGGGAAATCGTTGAAAAAGGATTTAGAGTGACCGAGGATTAACAAGGTAAGAAAATATGGTATATGATGCAAAGGATAAAGATCTCATTATCAGTGGGCTTATTGAATCTATATATTTTAAGGTACTAAGTTGAAAAACTGCTAAATAAGTATGGGGAAAACTTGAGAATATATATGCATGTGACTCAAATGTGAAAGAAGCAAAGCTGCAAATTTACAGGGAATTTTTTGAGCAAATAAAAATGAAGGAAGAAGAAATATTTTTGCATACTTTCACTGTGTTGATGAAAAAAAAATGCATTGGAAGGTTTGGGAGAACCTACTGACACGAAAATTATTGTCCGAAAGATCCTTAGAACCCTGCCGACAGGATTCAACCCAAAGGTATCTGTCTTGGAATATAGTTCAAATCTAACCAATCTTAGCAAAGATAAATTGCATGGAGTGCTTACGACAAATGAAATGAGGATTGAAGTAAAGGATGAAACATCTCACCTAGAAACAAAATTCGACACATCCAAGAAGACTAGTAAGGACAAGAATACTTCGAAAGTGAAAAATTGTAGTTGTAAGGAAGAAGAAAAGGAAGAAGATGAATACTTTTCAGATAAATAATTTTCCTACTTCACGTGAAAAATGAGAATAGGTACAGGGAAATTCAAAGGTAAACTTCCATTGATATGTTTTGATTATGGTGAGGTTGGGCATTTTGTATCCAAGTGTCCTCACAAAAATGAGGCTATTATGAAATGAAAGAAATGTCCGAGGAAGTTCAACAAGAAAGGCAAGAAGAAATGGTTTAAGAAGAGTTTCTCCTCCAAAGAAGATAGCTCCTCATTTGATGAATACCGTGATAACGAAGAAGAAATCAACGAAAGAGTATTGTTTATGTCCAAGCACAATAAGCAAGACACATCTAACGAAGAAGGATACGAAGAAGAAGAGATGACTGAGGTTGAATTTCAAAACAAAGTGATTAGGGTTATCAAAGAGCTCATGACCGAGAAGAGGCATGTCAACACTCTTGAAGAAGAAATAAAGACAGAAAGGGAACAAGTCCTAAATCTTAAAATCAAGGTTAAAGAATAAAAAAGAGTTGAAGAATCACTCAAGGAAGAATTAAAATAAAGAAACAAGGAAAGAGAAGCATTGGAAGCTGAAATAGTTTCTCTACGAAAGCAAGTAAAAAAATGGAAAAACTCTTCAAAAATACACCAATAGCTCAAAGGCATTGGAAGAACTCATCAGCAATCAATGATCAAACAATGACAATATTGGTCTTGGTTACAAAGAAAAATATGAAAAGGAGCTAAGTCCTTCTATGAAAACAAAAGAAGATGGATATGCAAAATCTAACAAGCAGGTAGACCTCCCAACCAACTGAAGAGATCAGGACTCGCAAGAAGAACCATGGAAGAAAATTCCTCGAAAACGATGTCCTCCCAGGTATCAACCTATCTTCTATGGTCATTTTTATTCATGTGGAAGCTTTGGACATAAAGCTATAGAATGTCGCACGTATGTTTGGAATCAATACATTTTTGGGAGATCTTTTAGAAATGGATATTCCGGAACTTAGCAGAATATTAACATATTTGATCATTTGAGAGATGATGTCGAATGTTACAAATGTAACAATTTTGGACACCTGGCTAAATATTTCATACTTGGAAGTGCTTCAAAGGAATTCTTGAAAAATCAGAATGAACAAGTATGGAAAAAGAAGATTGAAAAATGTGCTATTGCTCTCAAGGCTCAAAGAAACAAAAAAATTTGGTATGTTGATAGTGGTTGCTCAACTCATATGACTAGAGATAGGCATAATTTCATATCCTTGAAGGAAAAGAAGGATGGAACAATGTCTTTTGGAAATGAAGAGTCTTCAAACGTAATAGGAGCAGGTACAGTCACACTTGGAAGCAAGAATGCATTAACGAACAATGTGTTGTTGGTTGAAAATATGAATCACAATCTACTCAGTGTTGGATAGATGTGCGATCAAGGACACATGATGCTATTTAACTCTAAGAAATGTGAATTCAGGAAAGAAAATTTTGGTAATATTGTGGCTACAACAAGAAGATCTCCAAATTACATATATATTTTGAATGAGACACCTAAAGGGTGCTTTCTATCGAAAGAAGATGAAAATTGGTTATGGAAAAAACAAATGGGACATATAAATTTGGACAATTTGGTCAGGATAAAAAGAAGGAAGCAGTAAGAGAAATGCCTAAAATTTCAAAACTTACCAATACGATATGTGAATCTTGTCGACACGACAAGCAGACAAAAGTTGAGTTCAAGACAAAAGAACACTTTGCATCATGTCCATTGGAATTAGTACAAACTCATATGTTTGGTCTTGTTGGACACCTAATCCTCTATGGGTAGGTGTGGAAGGCGAACAACCACAAATGGAGTCCAAGTGACCTTGGAATGCGGAATCCAAGGGTCACACCTAATGTACTATAAAAGCACATCTATGGTTAATATTAAAGTATCTCACGCTTATCCTTCAATTTGGTCTATGTGTGTTTATTGTCATGTGTATTTACCATGCTTGTTTAACATGGTATCAGAGCCATGATGTGTGGCCTTTGTAAACCAATGTGAAATATATTCCTATGCTCTCTGATTCTGGCTAACATTCTTCCATTTCTGTAACTCCCCCATCTAACGTATGACTGTCAGTTCTGCTTTTTCAGATTCTGCGAACTCTATTTTTTGCTTCTCTCTACCATATTACTTTGCTCTATATCTTGGGTTCTCCTGCCATATTCCTGACATTATATTTCCAGTCTGTCTGCACAAAGACCTGTTATCTTTCTCAACATTGAATTGAAGGCAGTATGACCATTGAAATTCGTTGAACTGAACCTTCGGTTTCCATTCCACTCACATCCAACAATGTAAAAGTTTATGACCTGAGAAACAAATGGACTTGTAAACAGGTCATCAAAAGAAATGGATGTCCTCGCATCATCCTCTTCCTCGATCACAGGTACCCATCAAGGCTTCGGTTGAGAGGTCACTAAATTCTTGATCATTCTCCAACCTCTCCCATAGAGGCCCTACTTTTTGTATTTCTGATCCTTGCAAGCACAATTCATCAATGTCCTACCTACTAGAATATAAGGACCGTGACCTATTTATAGCATGTTTTTGAGTAGCACTTTTGCCTCTTATAGCATACCTTTCTTACAAAGGCCATTCAATAGTGTGTTGTATGTTATCGTGCTAGGATCATAACCTTTGCTCAAGATTTCTCTAAAGAGTTCATTAGCTTCAAATACCAAACCTGAATCACACATACAATTTATCAGTGAAGCATATGCTACCATGTGAGGCTTCGCCCGCCTTCGCACCCTCCAGGCCCGTCGCATCTCCCTCCGTCGACTCGGCTCTGCACTCATCTCTTCCGTAGGCCTGAGCTCTGTCTCCGACCCCTCCACAGTACTCTGCCGGCCCTCCATACACCACCGCTCCACTCCCTAAACATCATGGTCACCTCGACCTCTGCACTCAATTGAATCTGCTCAGCTTCCAGTAGCATAATAGCACTGCTCAAGACCTCGGCCCTCGCTCCTCACTCCTCTACTGCCGCTCATGCTCCTCCTTCCATAATATCCGCAACACAGTTTATAATTGGTCCTCCTTGTGCTATTCAAACAATCCTGAATTTGTATTACAGTGGTGGTACTCGATATGGATATGGATATGGCATGGAGATAACTTGAGTGTCCATATTCCATTTTCAAAGAAAAAAGCTTCCAAAGGAGCAGTGGTCTTGGGCGGTAGTCGCTTTAGTGATGAAAATGGTGGCGACCCTTTGGCATATTCTATGAAATAATCCCATAAAGAGTTACAAATCAAATAATTCCATAGCAACAACTTTTATAGTATGACATTTTCAAATAGCTTCATTAAGGACCTTTGCAAAAGGCTACATAGATGCATTTTTTATGGCGTGTTTCGAATTTTTTTTTTCATATGTGTGCCCTTTGAATTGAATTGTTCATATGCTACTCAACAAGATGGTGTGTTGTATCCTAAGAACGACTCAAACGAAACTCTTCAAAAATTAAATTATCTTCAACGTAAGAGGAATGGGAGTGTTCGTAAGGGTCCCAATTTGATGGCAGAACTTTCGAGGATCCTTGAACCTGGGATGTTTCTGAAATTCATTATTTTTCTATCGTTGGGGTTGAAAATGGGAATGGGATTGATAATGAGAATGCTTTGTTTTGGATTTAAATTTTGTTTTTTTATATTTAGCTCTTTGTGAGAGAGCAGAGGCTTTGATATCCATATTGGGTCTCTACAACATTCGACAACAAGGAGAGTAGAAATGTTGTGGTTATGCATTCAATCCTATGTTGGGGAATATTTTGTTATTCCTTGAATATCTCAGTTTTCGATATTCTTTCTGTATATGATTTCCACAAGAATTTTCCATTAAAAGAGAGAGAATTTGGAACCATTTGTTTACAATCCCTTTGCTAAAAGTCAAAGTCAGTTCTATTTTCTGAGTTGGGTCCTCCATAATTTGAGTAGCAAAGTTTTTCCTTTGGGAATTCCATATTTGGAAGTTCAAGAAAGATTAAAAGGTATCTGAAGTCACTTGTTTTCTTTTGAAAGGCATTGTAAACAGGTGCATTATCAGTTGAAGCTGATGCCCTTTATTTCTTGAGCTTGAGTTGTTTGGAAAATGGCCAAATTTCATGAAGTATTAGATTTTCTCAAAACTCTGATGCAATATAATGTTGAAGACACAGTTAAAATTAGCAAGGATGCCCTTTCCAATATTCATACATGTTTAGAAGATGCACATGACAAGATTGATTTTTTGCAACTTGAATCTCAACTTCAGCAAGAAGAATTACAATAATGGAGTCATCATTCTGAACCTGTTTCTATTCAGAACATTGAAAGAGACTCCCATAAGCAGGTTGATTCACATTAAATGCCCAGTATAAGAGCAGATTTGCACATAGAAGCAAACATCCAGCCTGCACTTCCCAAGCCCATCATCAGACCTTGGGAAGAGCTTGTCCATAACAAGCACAAAACATGTATTGGATAGGACAAGGAGTTGTCCTTTCATATTTCAGACTACTCCAAGCCCATTCAATTTTAGAGTGCCGGATTTCTTTATGACAGTTCACCTTCACCTGTTACAGATCCTACTCCTCTTCCACAACAACAACAACATATTGAAAAATTCCAACACTGTGATTGAGTTGGCCATATGAAAGATCATTGTTTTGATCTTCACCCATGCAAGCACTATGGTTGGCACACCTATTCTTCACACAGATGCTTCAAAAAAAAGCCTCCTGCAAGAAAAAAGATTCATCTTGGATGGATCACTTCTTGGCAATGGGCATCAACAACCAAGAAGATGTTTAAGTCACATGTCAGAAATTGTTCTAGAATATTGAACAATATTGCAGTTGAGTTTTCACCATCATCTCACCTTGTACCTAACAGTGGGAAAAATGGTGGTCATCTACAAGCTTCGAAGCCACATCAAGCGAGCTTGAGCCACAACCTGTCATTCCAGATTCAGAGTTGTAGCTAGAGACAAAAAATTTCAAGTGAGCCTGAGCCACAACCTGTCATTCCAGATTCAGAGTTGTAGCCAGAGACACAGATGCCCATGAGCATGCCTTTGGTTGGTGGACAACCTTAAACCATCCATATGAGGTTGATATTATTCCTCTTCAAGGAATTCAGAGCACTTCCTCTAGTAGAAGACTTCAGCTTCTTGCCAACTTTAGTAGAGTTCCGGGAAATGCATTAAGCATTCCAGTGCTGGTGGTCATCCTTAAACCATCACAGGTTGTAGACCACCCTTCTACTAGGTTGAAGGTCTCCCTCTTCAAATATGAGGGACACTTCCTCTAGCAGAAGACCTCTGCTTCTTTCCAGATTTGGGAGAGTTATGGGAACTGCAATAAGCGTTGCGTTCCAGTGTTGGTGGTCATCCTTAAACCACCTCTTTATGCCAACATTTCAGAGAGTTGATTCAGCCTAAGTGATGCCATGCATACTTTGCAGATTTTTATTACAAATCTCTTCTTGGACTCACACATACCCCTTTAGATTAAGGGGGGGAATGTTGGACACCTAATCCTCTATGGGTAGGTGTGGAAGGCGAACAGTAAAAAATGGATTCCAAGTGACCTTGGAATACAGAATCCAAGGGTCACACCTAATGTACTATAAAAGCACATCTATGGTTAATAGTAAAGTATCTCACGCTTATCCTTCAATTCAGTCTATGTGTGTTTATTGTCATGTGTATTTACCATGCTTGTTTAACAGGTCCTATGAGAACAAAAGGTTTATATGGAGAATTATATTTTATGCTAATGATAGATGATTGCACAAGAATGACAACCGCCAGCTTATAAAAAAAAGGACTGAGGCATTTGAGTGTTTTAGAATCTACAAGGAATTGGTCGAAAATGAAATTGATTTGAAGATCAAATGTCTGAGATCAAATAATGGCAGAGAATTCACTTCCAAGGTATTTCAACAATACTGTGATGAAAATAGAATAAAAAGGAAATTCTGAACAGCCAGAACACCACAGATAAATGGAGTTGTTGAAATAAAAAACAAAACCGTACAGGAAATGACTAGAAAAATGTTAAATGCCTCAAAATTAGATGATAAATTTTGGGTTCAAGCAATTGATACAGTTGTATTCATTATAAACAGAGGTATGCTAAGGAACAATTGTAACATGACTCCATACGAACTATGGAAAGGAAGAACGACTAACATCAAATACTTTAAAATATTTGGAAGCAAATGTTACATCAAAAGAGAAGATAAAAAATTGGGCAAGTTCTATTCTCGTGTCGATGAAGGTATTTTCGCTGGTTATTCAAGCAAAAGGAAGAATTATAGATGCTACAATCTGAGGCGAAAACAAATAGTGGAAAGCATAAATGCTAGTTTTGATGAATATTGTGTTACAAAGGATGATGATGAGGTTTTCCCTTCAAGAAAATCTAGGGGATCCGAGGGAGAATCTGTTAAGGATGAAGAATAATCTCTAGAACAAGACCAATCAAATAAGGAAACAAAAATCAACCAAGAGGAAATAAGAAATGATTAACATGATGTATAAGAAAATTATCCAAAAACTTTAAAAGAATGGTGTCAAAAGAATCATCCATCAAATCAAATCACCGGCAACATAAATGAAGGAATTGGAACTAGAAGAAGTCAAAAACTTCATTCATCACAACAAGCCCACCTTGATTTTTCAAAAATGTTTGAGTCTAGCAATTTTGAGGAAGCTAGTCAAGATGAACACGAGGTAGCATCTATGAATGAATAACTATATCGAATTGAGGAGAACGACACTTGGGAATTGGTTCCATGACCAAAGGATAAAAATGTTATTGGAAATAAATTGGTCTTCAGAAACAAATTGAATGAGGACAGACATGTTACCAGGAATAAGGAAAGATTAGTCTGCAAAGGATATGCACAAGTTGAAGGAATTTATTTTGAAGAAAAATTTGCTCTCGTTGCCAAAATGGAAGCTATTAGAATGTTTCTTGCTTATGCATGCTCGAGAAAAATCAAGGTATATAAAATGGATGTTAAGTCAAACTTTCTAAATGGTGAATTGGAAGAGGAAGTTTACATTGAACAACTGAAAGGTTTTCTACTCTCTGAAAAGGAAGACTATGTCTGCAGATTAAAGATGGCACAATATGGTCTCAAGTAAGCTCCTAGAGCTTGGTATGCTCGTCTTGATGGATATCTACATAAACACGGATTCAATAAAGGAAGCACCAACAACAATCTCTATGTAAAAGTGGATCAAGATAACCTAACAATTATCGAGGTATATGTCGATGATATAAGCTTTGGAAGTAATGATGACAGATTAAGTAAAACATTTTCCACAAATGTGCAAAGTGAGTTTTAAATGTATCTACTTGGTGAGATGACATACTTTTTAGGGCTTCAAATATCTCAGCAGGATAAAGGAATACTTATATATCAAACCAAGTACATCAAGGAAATTCTAAAGAAATTCAAGATGTAAGATTGCAAGCGTGTCTTTACCCCAATGGTAACAGGCCGTGAGTTAAGTTTAGAAGATTCGTCAAAGGATGTGGACTAGAGGTTGTATAGACCTATGATTGGAAGTATTCTATATGTGACAACTTCTTGGCCAGATGCAATGAAAGCAGTTGGACAAGTAGCAATATTCCAAGCAACACTAAAATAATCTCATATTATTTCTGTCAAAATAATTCTTCGATATCTTAAGGGCACAAAAAATATGATTTATGGTATCCCAAAGGAAATAATCTAGTTATCTAAGCTTATACAGATGCAGATTGGGAAGGAAGTATTGATGATCGAAAGAGTACCAGTGGAGCAATATTCTATCTAGGTGGTTGCCTTGTATTATGGTTAAGTAAAAAGCAGTCTTCAATCTCGTTGTCCACAGCAGAAGCAGAATATATTGCAGAAAAAACATGTTGTACTCAAGTTATATGGATGAAGCAAACTTTGCAAGATATTCAAGTCAAGTTTGATGAACCTATTCTCATATTTTGCGATAACACCAATTCCACAAGTATCTCCAAGAATATTGTGATGCATTCTAAAACAAAGCACATTCTGATCAAATGTCATTTTGTTAGAGATCAGGTCGCTGAAAATAATATCAAGCTTGAATATGTTGGAACAAAGGAACAAATTGCTGACATATTTACCAAACCATTACCTCGTGAAGCATTTGAGTATCTTCACAAAATCTTAGGATTCTCCCAAGTTCTCATTAGACTCTTTCTCTTATCTAACTAAGTAGAAAAGGGCAGTGGAGGTGTGTACAGGTCCACATGATGGCAGTTTGTCAAGGGGTGTTACCCTTTTCCATTGATGACAAAGGGGGAGAGAATGCAGTAGGAAGAGGTTTCATGATTGCAAGGGGAGTAATCGTGTTGCCATCAATGCTAAAGGGGGAGATTTTTGATAAGTGGTTGTCATTGATGTCAACTCAAGCATCACCTAGGTTAAAATCGATATTTCATGGGAATTTTGACTTGAAAAATTACTCTATTATGAGTAAAGGATATTTTGGATGGATTCTACTTGTCGATATGTTTTCGTTGATATATGGCACACCACATAATTATTCACGGTTTGAGAGATATTTGTGTTTGAAGTTAGTAACCCCAGTTAGTGGGCTAAAACCCTATGGGGTTGTGGCATGGAACTCATCATTGATTGTGGTAATTGAATAGTCAATAATTAATAAATTTTTAAGCTCCTAAAAGCCCTCTAACATTCACTTGTTGAAGACCCTCTCAACCTAAGAATTTCTATAAATTGTGACCCTCATATCCTCCTCATGCAAGGATTTCACTGCTTCAAGCAAGTCATCGTGGAATTTTCGCTATAACTTTTTTTATACGAAGCTTAAGAAACTTAAATTAAAACCCATTTGAGCCAAAATCTTGATGAACCTCGTGACAAAATTTCAGATCTTGGTTCGATATATTTTTAGAGACATGATCTGAGGAAGTTAAGGTTTTTGAAGGATTCTGAATTCCATGTCAAATAAGTGACCTTGGGAAAATAATCATAGCTTTCTCTCTGAGATTTGGATCCAATTTTGTAAAAATTGACAAAAATAGGACATAATTTAGTTTGTTGGGTATTTTTTTCAAGACTGAAGGTTGAAATAGTGACACGTGGAATTTCGTACAAGTTTTCTCTACTGAACCAATCTATAATCAGGTCATCATTGGAGATTGGACATAACTATTTCTTGAAGAACCCAATATCGATTATACCTATGGGGTTGGAAATAGGAATCAAAGGGTTACCACAAGAGGAAATTTCATACCTTATAGATCCGAAATTACATAGATACAACATATTCAATATCGAGCTTCTAGAAGGAAAGAAAAAATATGCATTCAAGGATCACTGCAACAAGGACCACACATCAACAAGCAAGGGTAAGTGTGCTACAAAACAATGTGTATGATTAGTTTTTTCATTTGACTTTGAATATCATCTCTAACATGTGTTTTTTGCAGGAAAATGTAAGTATTTTATATGTATATTTGTTTTGGTTTTGTTCATAAATGATTAACGTATTTACATTTGAATTTTGAATATTTCTCTGACATATGTTTTGGAGGACAGTGTAAGTATTTTGTTTGTACATTGGTTTGGGTCTTGTTCATTAATGCACGTGCAGGAAGGAGGACACAATAGGACAAATCAGACACATACTAGAAGGACGTGCAGTGCCAAAGTACCATTACTTGAAGCAAGCACAACAATACCTCAACAGTTGCTAGTGATTCGAGAAGCAGTGTCAAGTCAAGTATTAGGTTGTGTCAAAAGTCAGTGTTGTAAAAATCATAATTGTAAAATTGTAAATGAGTCATTATTGTAAAAAAATCAATCTTCCTAGAGTTGAAGACACATTGTTGGGAGGTATAGGAGTCATAGTTAGATAATGTTATGGTTGGGTTGCATGTCATAGTGTGATTGGGTGATTGGTCTAGTTCAAGAAAATAATTGTGAATCATATTGTATCGTGCATCATTGTCCCTGATACGGGAGTCCACATTCTTTTCTTATTTCCGATCATTATAGGGTGGCAGGGAGGTGCTAGATTTGTGCATGAAGTCACCTACAGGTTGGAGCCTGTGAACACTTCAAGATGGTAGGTCGGTCTAGGATGTCGGGGCATCCATTCAGTTGAATACTGAAGAAACTAAGGCATTGGGGTGGCCTTCAAATGGGAGCTGGAGAAGCATTATTTTCTAGAATTATAGGAAGTTCTAACTTTGATTTCAGTTGGAGCTGAAGATTAAATAATTTATTATAAAAGCGTTCGGTGGTTTTTGACCCAGAGGGGGTTTTCCACCTAAAATTCATGTGCCTATTGTGTTCTATTGTTTACTGTTGTTACTGGATAAACATTAAGAATAATTGAAGATTAACTAATGCTTTGAAAATATTTAAAAGTGCTAAGGAATACTGATTCACCCCCCCTCTCAGTATTTCCAACAAACTTGACCTAATTAAATAGGTCAAGGTTGTTATGTTAGTAGTGGGGGTTATAGGCACCTAGTATTGGTGACCTATGATATTATATGTAATTAAAACCTCTGAAAGGCTTGTGAATTATCCATTGTAACATGTCAAAGCTGAGTTCAAGGCTCACTTAGTTGATGTGACAACCATTGTTACCTTCCCCATTTATTTTTAAATTAAATTAAATAAAACAGGGGGCTGAATTTTTTGGAAGGAAGACACAAAACATACTAAGGATGAAAAGGAAAACAAACAAGCAAAAAAATTAGGGAACATAAAGACAGGTGGAGTAACACTGATTGCCCCGGAGGATTCAGGCTAGAATAAAAAATAACCACCTGGGAAGTGGAATTGGGGAGCTACAATAATAGAAGGGAAAAATATAAACGTATGCAAGAGGAAGTTGAGAGGAAAAAATAGGAAAAAGAGCATAGAACTACGGTAGAGAAAAGAACACAGAAGGAGACTCAAAATAGGAGATAGAGAAGCACAAGATTTCGACAGAGAAAATCAAAGAGAGAGAGAGCATGAAAACCTAGGAATATGGAACAAATGCATAGAGACAACCAAGGAATGAAACCACAACTATAAGACTTCAAGTAGCTGGAGTATATGTACGCCAAAGGATGCATATAGAGAGTACAAACCTACTTGCAATAAATTTTCTAGAAGACACCATGTGAATCTTAGCTCCGAAGTAGATGAACATAGTATTAAATATGAGGAGGCATTGCGTTGTTGCGAAGGAGTCATATACATCAGTGTAGGATTAGTAAGTGTTTAAAAGATAGATTTTAAAAAGAGAATTTTAAGAATGGTATTTTGAAGGATCCCTGAATTTATATATTACACAGAGGATGAATTCGGGTAGAGAAGACGTAGCGAGCTCTATAAAGAGTTTAGGGAAGTTTGAGAGAAGTCTAGCATTGTCAACAAAATATGTATAGAGCCTTCGAGAGCTTGGGGAAGGTCTAGATGAGAGGAGCACAAATGGAATGTAGAGGAGATTAACCCATGACATATGAAATCATTCGTGCATTTCTAGAGAGAGATTGCATTGTTGGGGTGAGAAAAAGCAACAACACAAATATGTTTTGGAGAGGATTTTGGAAGTATGGCTGAAGGGATCAAAATAGGTTCAGAGGAAGCAAAGAAGAAGTCATCTTGCTACACCTGTAATAGAAGGCCATTTCCTTCAAGTGGTAGAAGTCTCTGTGCATAACCTAACTATTGTATTTTATCTGGTGGGTGGAGGTGATCGGGCCTCTGGAACCCCTATTCTAGCTAGAAATATCGTTTTAATCCCTTGAGAAAATTACCATTCAAGCTCTAGAATCTAGCTCGGAGGTGATTGGGCTGTAAGAAAGACCACAATGCAACACGGTTTGAGGTTTGGTGGATATTCATAGTCCTAAATTTAGTTGCCCAGTATATACTTCGAGATAAGTATTTACTCCATTTAATATGTCCCTAGAAATTTCTGGTTATGTTTCAAAGTCTAATGTATTATTCACTAAATATTTAAGCATGTTTTCCTCACATCGTTAGCGACTAGTTCTCAGGTTGTTGTTATTGTTAAGAGTATAAAACATTTCTTGTTGAGTTAGAGGGTTACTAGTTTTACCTGAAGATGTGGTGTACAACTCTCTCTGTGATCATTTGATATAGTTGACAACTACACTAGGTCCCAAGGTTGCATTGCTAAGTGAATCACTTGAATATATATGCATTGTTCATAACTAAAAAAAGTATTACTGATTTGTCTATTTGCATCTGAATGAGTTTCTAAGATTCCAACTAATGGGAAGAGGAAGGATTCTATATTCCACTTGCTATATTTAAAATATGTTTTTGAATATGTGTTATGTTTCATTTCACTTGCATGAAATTATCATGACTCTGGTTAATCTTAGCATGAAGTATGACATCTTGTTTTTAGGATAGAGATGTGTCTTGAATATGTTAGCCACCTATAAAAATTTGTCATACCAAATGGTGGCTAAATCTTTTTTAGCCTTCAAGAGATAGTTTCCTTTGAAAACCTACCATCTTTTGAAGTCTTAAGATTTTTTTTACCCTTTGAGTTAATCTTCACTGTTGTTTCACTATAAGTCCTCAATTACATGCTGTTTACCAAGAAAAACTGCTTAAAACTCCATTTTTCATCATTTTTTACTCCTCCTTTCACTCATAAACAAGCCCCATTTTCATCCTTGTTTCCTTCACAAAATTCCTCCATTAACCTTAATTTAACCTCTAAATCACCTCAAATCTCTTCTAAACCTTATATTTCCCTTTATTTGGTAAAAAAAAAAACCCCTTTTCCCTCTACCGAAACCCCTATTTTCAGCCTTAAAATTCCTTATTTTGGCCTAAAAAACACTTTTGTGCACTATAAGGTTCTTAAGCCCCCGAGGGCTTATTTCCTTTAGCCCCTTCCTCCATGTGTCCTAAAGCCCCACAAACCGGCGCTAAAGGGTTTAAAAAACCTTTCGGAACCTAACTTTCCTTTGTTTTTTCATTCCCGACATATAAATTTTAAAACGAATATGGACCATGAATCTACACAGATCAACGGACATCGTACCTTATCCTTCCGCCCGATCACCTTTCCGTCCCTTTTTCCCACTTCAAACTTCCTGCTTCATCTTTAAATCTTCGTCGTTCATCTCGAAGATCCAACAGCTAGGATCTTTTCTCGACCATCCAAACTCACCCGACGCTCTTTCGCTCCACTACAAAATATCCCACATCACCGTGGACCCCGCTTACCTCTTAACCCCGCAAATTTCCCCGTCACATCCATTCCGCACCGTCCTATCTACCTTTGATGATCCGATGGCTGATATTTCATTTCGCAAAATTTTTGCACCTAAACGTTAACGCCCAAAAATTTTGCGAAATGGGCGGTATTTGAAATACACGTGTCGAAAGGTGTATGGAATCGCATTTTTTCGAGCAATACCACCTACCCCCATTTTATTTTGTGAAAACCATTTCCGGTTTTCTGCCTTACCGCCGCCCTCCGCAAACGTCACCTTCGTTTTTAATCTCTGCCATCGATCTCTGAGATCAGACGGTCCTAACTTAATCTCGCCCCCATTTACTTTTCACCTAATTCGCTCTCGAAAGACTTCATCGGTCAATCTCGACCGTTCATTATTCTAATCTGACGGCCCACATCAGATCGTGACCCCAAGTCTTTTACACTCCATGTATTCTCCAAGTGATTCCATCAGGCGATTTCTGTCGTTGATGATCCTAATCTAACGGCTCTTATTCACTATCGCGCCCAAATTCCATTTCCACCTGTTTCACTTCCGCCAAGGGTTTCCTCCCTTTTTTGCTGCAAATTCCTCCATTTCGCACAACTCCATCCCCTCCATTAAACCTCTGAAGCAGTCTTAACCCAATTCCGCAGGATTTTATAATAAGTTTGTGTGTTTTTTCAGGGTTTAAACGGTATTTGCTCTGTGTTTTTCCCAGTCACATTCAGGTGACAAAAGGGCCCAAAATGACGATTCTGTGGCTCAAAATCAAAGGAAAAGGGAGCTGCAAGTTTTGAATCCAGGTTTAAATTATCTGGATCACAATCCAGGGTTTAGCATAAACCCTCCAACTGCATAAATCCACCTGCATAAACAAACAAAAAAAGTGTATCAGAATGGAGAATTAACAGTAAAGGGATTAATGCCTAAAAACCTAAAGATCAAGGTTTTTAATCCATAATTTTAAAGGATAAAGACAATGTTAAGGAACTAAGACCTGAGAACAAAGATCGAGGCTAGTTAAGCCTAAAACACAGAGTAAAGAGAAAATTAAAAGTGTTTTAAGGAAAAACAAAGAGATATATCAGTCTGAAAAGCCTCCACTGCCACATCAGAGGCCAATTATCCTCTTCAGCTACCAAAGAGCCACCTGCAGCTTCCATAAATCAAATTAAGTCATAGTTATTGCCCAGTCAGAAGATATCTGCCTAAAGACAGCTGAAAAGTTATTTCAAACAAAAGAATACATTTTAAAATGTCAAATGAAGTTATTGCAAAAGATAAAAAGGCCTTAAAGTCAATCTTTTTTTCCACTAGGCCTAAAAAACATAAATGGAATAAATTAAACAGAGTTGTAATTCAATGCATTCCTGCCTTATGCCTTCCATGGTTTTCAAGGCTAGGAATTGCATTTAGCATAGAATTAATGACACTTGAACCCTAGAAACTCTTCCACCTCCTCATTTCCTTATAAAATATCCTTGAGGAGCACATTGTAAAGGGTTGGTATCTGAATATCTGTTGCATGTAAATAGTTTTCTGAAGCTGCTGTAGCCCTGTTTGTAATTGAAGACACATAAGCTGAGATGAGAAGTTTGAAGCTGTAGATATCCACTGGACTTGAAAATTGTAACTGGTTTGAACATCAAATACAAATAACCGATTTATGGGATCCTGGTCTATGTCAATGGTGATGTGTTTCTCACTGTAAATTGTTATTTTCTTTTTGTTTCCATTCTATCCACTTTCTCTGATAAAGAACAACAAATATAGATTAGGATTTACTCTTGAAGTACCCTAAATCTCACTGAAAATATTTATCCTTTATGTTTTCTGCTGATTGTTATTTGAAAGTAGTTCAATAGAGTATAACCAGTAAAGTGTTGGTAACCCATATTTCCTGAGTACAACTTGAGATTTTATCTTCGAATGTTCTTGAGAAGTTTGCTAATTAAAGCTGAGCTAGAGAAGTTTATGGTTAGCCTTGTCCTCTGGTTTATTTCCAATAGTTGCTTTGAAGAGTTCCCTTAAAAGGATGTTGAAAGTAGGCTAGTTTAGAAGTACTTACCCGATCTTAGACTATTTTTTATGTTTATCATGAATGTTTTCCTTTTGAATACGCTGAAAGTAGGCTAAGTTAAAAGTATTTACTTGATCTTAAGCTATTCTAAGTGTTTTAAATGTTTTCTATCGAAAGTACATCAAAATCAGGCTAGTTTAGAAGTACTTACCTGAGCTTAGATTACTTTTATGTCTTTCTTTAAGTGCATGCCACAAGCAGGATAGTTTCAAAGTACTTACTTGATCTTAGGCTGTTCTTTTTTCTTCATCTGTTTGATTTCCCTCACTTCATTTCTTATTGTCCCATCCCATAAAAAAACCAACTTAAAGAGATCCTTTGACGTAGATGACTTTCCCCATGGACCACTTTCGAACCTTGCCGTTTCCATTAAATCCTTTTATAACTCCATAGCCCAATGGACTGATGCTACTCCTTGCCTATCTTATCAGCTGAACCATTCCTTCACCTACTTTCACCTTCACCCTTCATAAAGACTTCCTTCATCTTCATTATATCCTTGCCTAACCAAAACCAAAACAAAAACCCTTGTTCTTAATAACTCACCTAATATCATACTAAAAGCCTTAAAAGATCACATCTTTAAACACATATAGAGAGATCCCTCTCTGAATCTAGGATGGCTAGGTCCTTAGATTCCAAAGTGGTTTGATGTTGTCTTGTCTTTTGGATTTGCCAATCTGCCAAAACACAGTAACACCAACATAATGGCGATTCCACTAGGGACTATCTGAGTAAAATCCTTAAAAAAAAACACTCATTGTTCAGTGCAGTATAAATAGCTCTCTTCAAGCACTACCAATCATGTTGGTAATCATGATAGAATCTATTTTGAGTCAGTGACAAACTAAGTAACCCTTAGGATTCTCATAGAGTCTTATCAAACCTTGAAGGAATCAGCTAGTAAGCCACATAGTGACTCTGTTTGTCTCATCACCGTAGCTAAGTGCTGAAACATATTTAGGACACTCTCATAGACCACAAGACTGGAAAAACTCAGAAAACCCAAAAATATTTCAGATTGGTATTCTAACCTATTAATGGTGGTGGACCAAAAAAACATTTTACCTCTTAAAAAGCTAAAAATTTCCACCTGGCGACTCCACAATATTTAAAAGACCTAAAGACTCCACTGGGAAACCCTTTACTGTCATAACATCACATAAAATCAGTTAAGGAAACTTAAATGATTGAGTTGTCATGTTAAAAGATCAGTTAGCCTAACAAAGATTGTCATATTTAGGTAAACTTTTCTTATTATTGGGTCATAAAACATAGCATAGTGGCTTCTAAAAGAGTTCATACTAGAGCCTATCCTGACCCAAACCCTCCTGAGATAGTTGATAATCCTGAAAGCATACTTATGAACTCTCCTAAGGCTCAAGCTTCAACTGTTGTCAGACCAGTCCAAAGAGCTAATTCTGTTCCTGAAAACCTTACAGCTCTGCATGATTCACAAGTTTACTTAAGAAACCCATTCAGAACTAGGTCACTTGATGATACAGATCAGATAGATTTTGAGTCTCCAACTTCATCCCAAGATAGAGGTGAACATCCCGGTAGCAGAGAAACTACCCCTCCTGATTTCCATTTCATCCATAATTTTGGTTTCTCTCATCCAAGATCTGCTCAACAACCTTTTGCTGGTCCATCCAATTCTGTTATCCATACACCCACAGTTCAAACCACCCCATTCCATCAACCCCCTCCCATCTTACATCCTCCACCTGTAAACCCCCCATTTTTCCCACAATATCCTATCATGGCAACATGGTATGCCCCTCTAGTCCTTCCTTTACCTTTGGTCAATCTGCCATAGGAATATCAGTCCAAGATACCATTGTATGATGCCAGTGGTGCGACTACTGCTTCACAACATGTGGACAAGATGAATGACTATTTTGACAGAAATGAGATTGATGACGAAACCGTCAAACTCAGATTGTTTGCTCAAAGTCTAGGGGGAGAAGCAAGGAAATGGTTCAAAGGCTTAACCCCTAATAGTATTAATGACCTCTAAGCCCTCCATCAGTCATTACTAAACAAATGGGAAGTTAGAAAAAACCCTCTCCAAATACTTTAAGACTACAACAACCTCAAAAGAAACACTGGGGAAAGTGTTCAAAATTATTGCACTATGTTCAATAGTGTTTATAATGCATTGCCCCCAGACTTGAAACCTCCACAAGCCTTGGCCAAATTTCCTGAAGAATTTGACCCCGAAATGGCCTATCAACTAAGAGAAAGAGACCCCTTGATTTTGGAAGATATGCAGAAGGGAGCTCTAGCTGTGGAAGTAAATCTAATTGAGAAAAGAGCTAGGATGAGGAATCAAAATAAAGTCTCATTTAGAGAGGAAACTACACCTTCCACATCTAGTTCAAAAATGGAGAGAATGATGGAGGAAATGATGAAGAAGATGAGCATACTTGAGACAGAATAATCTAGGGAAAACCAATCAGCTCCTCAAAACAGAAATCAACCTCAAAATCAAAATCAGAACTTTAGAAGAATTCAACCTCAAAACAGACAAAAAGAGGAAGATCAACATATCAGACCTCCCTTCCAAGAAAATTATGTTGACGAGGATGATCAAATCAATGAAAAAATAGAGGATGACAACATGAATATGTTGGGAGTGACTAACGAGGATTCTAATTTCATTTTCGAAACAAGATAAGGTCTATATACACCTTATGATGACATAAGACCACAAACTAATTATTATGAACAATACTCTGAAAATGTCATCATAGGATCACCTAAACAATATGACCTAAAAAGTAAAAAGAATCAAGAAGCTCCCAAGAATAAAACATCTGATAAATCTGCCAAAAAAAACCCTGAAAATACACTTAAAAAGACAGATTAGGATGACAAATCAGTGGCTATAAATTCTGATCAAAACAAAGATAAAGGCACTCAAATTAATGAAAAACAGAGCGAAAACCTTAGCAGCATTAGTACTTCAGCTAGTGCTCCTATTAAAACAATTTTGACCAATGTAAATAGAGGAAATTAGCAAGTTGATGTTGCTGATGAAATAGTGGCTAAGAAGGCTGAACTAAACATATTGAAAAACCAGATTCCCTTCAGCCCAGAGAATGAAATATCCAGGATCAAAATCTCTGTTCCACTTATGGAATTAGTCACTCAAAATGTATATAGAGGTCATATTTTGAAAGCTTTGAACATAGAGGATGTTCATGACACATTTAACTTAAATGATGATACCCCAGAGCTCATTTTTGGACCAAAAATTGAAGGAAAATTTCAAGAAGGAACAACCCCTCCATTCTACATCAGCTTAAACATTCATGACAATATCTTTCACAATGCCATGCTTGATTCAGGAGCATCACACAACCTCATGCCCAAGGTAATAATGGAAATATTAGGCTTAAAGATAACTATACCCTACAAATATTTATATTCCTTTGATTCGAGTAGGGTAAGATGCCTAGGCTTAATCAAGGACCTCTGTGTTAACTTAGCCCAAATACCAGCCAAGAGTTTAGTGATGGACATTGTAGTGGCTGATATACCCCCCAAATATGGCATGCTCCTCTCAAGATCATGGGGTGTTAAGTTACAAGGCATAATGCAAATGGATATGACTTATGCCACCATCCCTGTCTTCAGTCAACCTAGAAGACTCTATAGGGAAACACACATGAAGTACATGGTGAGTAACCAAGAAAGACTAGACAACTCTACTCTTTACTCCTTACACACTGATCTTGACTCTTTCATTATTTTTAATGATGATATTCCAAAAGAGAAAGAAATAATCAGTAAAGGAACATCAAAAACTGTGATCACTTCACTTTCAAATATAGCTATAGCCATTAATGAGGAGGAAAATGAAGAAGAACTTAAAAAGCAGTCTGCTGATTTAGAAATTCACAACAAACATATTACTGGTTTTGAGGTCCAAAACAGTCATACAAACAACGTAGATCATGAAAAACAAGAACTAAAACCTCAAAAAATTAAAAAAATTGAGGAACAAAATTCAGGAAAATGTAGTACAGACCCTAATTCAGAACAGAAGGATAAAGAATGCATAAAGGACAACAATAAAATAGATCTTAATTCTAAGAATAGTCCTCTTTGGAGCATGAAATTTGATGGGTCTTGCACTAGAAATGATGCAGGAGCAGGCATATGGTTATATAACACTAAAAGTAATCATGCTGAGGGGCATTCCTACAAATTAAACTTTCAATGTACCAATAACATAGTTGAGTACGAAGCTCTCCTTTTAGGCCTACACTTATTGAAGAAATTAGGGGCCAAAAGGATAAAAGTCCAGGGGGATTCAGAGTTGATTATTAGGCAAGTGAATGGGGAATATAGTGCCAAACACCCCAGAATTAGAGCCTATAGAAATGATGTCATGGACTTATTAAAAACATTTGATGAATTCCAACTTATCTTTGTCCCAAGAAACCAAAACGTCCTTGCCAATGGTTTAGCCTTTGCTGCTAGAACTTGTCTAAAACCTTATTAAACCAAGCAATGTACCACCCAAGTCAAATTTAGACCAGCTGTCCCAGACAATGAAAAATACTGGCAAGTTTTTGATGGAGATAAACAAATAGAAGACTTCCTGCAGTCTAGAAATGAATTTGAGCTACCAAGTTCAGATTCAGATTATGAAAATGACTGTTCTATTGAAGAAAATTTACTTGATAAGGAAGAAAAGTCTCCAGAGATTGCTGAGATAATTATGTTATCTAATAAACTTGAACATACCACAGAAGTTAGTGCAGATTTGGAAAAAGAAAATTTAGAAATGCTACAATCTAGCACTCAAAACTTGCCAAAAGGATTGGTCCCCTTAGAAGAGTTGTTTGATTTCAATGATGTTGCCAAGAAACCAAAACTGGAACTTGTTGAAACTGAAGTAGAAGAGTGTAACATAGGCAGTGAACTAAAGCCAAAAATGATTAAACTGTCTAAAACATTGCCAACTCACATCAAACAGAAATATATTGAGCTGTTAAAAGAGTTCTCTGATGTATTTTCATGGAGTTATGAAGATCTAAAGTCCTATGATACTGAAATAATTTAGCACAAGATACCCCTCAAAGAAAACCAAAAACCTTTTAAACAAAAATTGCACAGAATTAACCTTGTTCAATTACCTCTGGTAGAAAGGAAAATTAAGAAAATGTATGAAGCTGGAATTATTGTTCCTATTAGATACTCAGAGTGGGTATCTAATCTTGTGTCATTTAGGAAGAAAACATGAGAAATAAGGCTTTGTATTGATTTTAGGAAATTAAACAAGGCCTCATTAAAGGACAACTACCCTTTACCCAAGATGGACCACATTTTACAAAAGGTAGTTGGTTCTAAAAGGATTTCTTTGTTAGATGGCTTCTCAGGTTACAGTCAGATATTAGTACATCTTGATGATCAACTTAAGACAAACTTTACCACACCTTGGGGTACTTTCATGTATGTGAAAATGCCCTTTGGTTTAATGAATGCTGGTGCTACATTTTAGAGAGCCATGGATATTGCATGTTCAGAAGAATTAGACCTCTTCATCATTATTTACCTTGATGACATCACTGTTTTTTCCAAAATAGATGAAGAACACCTAGAACACTTGAGAAAAGTCTTTGGGAAATGCAGAAAATTTGGGTTATCTTTAAATCCAAAGAAAACAATGTTTGGTCTCCAAGAAAGAAAACTACTTGGACACATCATATCAGAAGAGAGGATAAAGATAGACCCAAAGAGGATTGATGGTATATTTCAAATCAACCATCCTAGAAACATCAAGGAACTTCAATCTTTCATCGGGAAGATTAATTTCTTGAGAAGGTTCATACCCAATCTAGCTGAACTCCTTAGAAACATAACAAACATGCTGAAAAAGGAAGAAGGAGTTAAATGGACCTTATAAGTAAAGAAATCATTTGAACTGGTAAAACATGCATTAACCAAAGCATCAGTTCTCATTAGTCCTGATTTTACAAAGGATTTATTCATTTTTTCATTTGCATCAGAACACACAGTAGCTGCTATCCTACTACAGAAAAACTTGAAGGGACAAGAGCAACCAATTGCATTCTTTAGTAAGGCGTTGAGAGATGCACCTATGAAGTACAATATCATGGAAAAACAAGCCTTTTCCCTAGTCAAAGCCTTAAAAGACTTCAGAGTCTACATTTTACATTCCCACATAATTGCATTTGTGCCAAATTCAGTTGTTAAGGACATTTTAACGCAATATCTAGATGGCAAAAGAGGAAAGTGGATTGCTGTGATACTTGAATATGATTTAGAAATCAAGCCCACTAAGCTCATAAAAGGCCAAGGACTAGCAAGATTAATGACTGAGTCTAATTTTGAAGCTCTTGATATAAACATGTTAGATACTTTAGATGAACAGGAGGAGTTGTCAACTCCCATTATTGAAGATCATTTTCTATTTCTATTTTCATCTTGGTATGCTGATATCTTGTATGTTTTACTCAATTTAAATACACCTCCTGGTTTGTCTAAAACGAAGGCAATATTTTTAAAGTTGAAAGTTGTTAATTGCAGCATTTTGGATAAATGTCTATATTGGAAAAATGCTAGTGGATTATTTCTTAAATGTTTTCCTGAGAATGATGTAGATAAGATCAAGCATGAGTTACATGAAGGAGAATGTGAAGGCCACCTCTATTGGAAGACAACTGCCAATAAAATCCTTAGAGCTGGTTACTATTATCCCACCCTCTTCCAAGATGTTCACAAAATGATTATTGCCTGTCATAAATGCCAACTTTTTGAAGGAAAAAGAAAACTGCTTCCCTTACCCTTGCATCCAATCACTGTTGAAGCCCCTTTTCAGTAGTGGGGTCTAGACTTCATTGGGGAAATCCATCCAGCCTCTTCTGCCCAACATAGATGGATCCTCACGGCAACAAACTACTTTACCAAATGGATAGAAGCCATCCCTTCTAGGCAAGCCAATGACTCTGTCATCATAAAATTCCTTGAAAATCATATCCTATCTAGATTTGGCTGTCCTAGGAAGATTATCACTGATAATGCTACTGCATTTGGATCCAAAAATATGGTTGAATTCTGTCATAAATATCAAATCAAATTGGGCCATTCTACTGCTTATTACCCTCAAGGTAATGGGTTAACATAATCCTCAAACAAAAGTTTGGTGAATATAATAAAAAAGTTGCTGGAAGACAATAAGAAATCATGGCACACAAAGCTAGCACATGCACTATGGGCTGACAGATTAACACTTAAGAAATCAATTGGAATGTCACCCTACCAGCTAGTTTATGGAGCAGATGCAATTTTTCCAACCAGTCTAGGAGTGCCAGTCATGAAACTGATCCAAGAAGTGCAGTCTGAGGATAATGATATGACAAGGAGAATCAATCAGACTATACATCTTCAACAAACCAGAGAAGAAGTCTACAACAGAGCACTACACAAGCAAGAAAACATCAAGAAGTTGTTTGATAAAAGGACAAAGGCCAGTGATTTCAGCATTCGTGACAAAGTTTTGAAGTGGGATTCCAGGAGAGAAGATAAGGGAAAACATGGAAAATTTGATAACTTATGGCTAGGCCCTTATCTCATTCATTCTACTGCTGGTAACAATGCTTATTTCTTGCAGGAATTAAATGGAACTGAACTTTTTGGAGGTCATGTCAATGGCAGGATGCTCAAACATTATTTTTCTTAACTATACCAGTTTGAAGCTTTTTTATTTTTCTTCATTGTGAATATCATAGTTGTCACTACTTTCAAAGTTAGAAAAAGAAAAATACAAAAACAATAAAAATAGAAAAGAGGGCAGATAAAAACAAGAAAGGTACAACCCCATACCAAAAAAAGAGAGATAAAGTCTGAAAGTGTGCAAGCTCAAAAGCCACTCCTAAAAACACACTTCTAATTAGTCATACAACCTAATCATGACTAATTAGTTTTTCAATTTACTGCTGATAGGTTAGTGAATTAGATTTTCCAAACAACAAAATATTGGCTTATCAGTAATGTAGATTAGGATAGAAAAACAAAGGTTCAAACAAATTCAAAATCTGAACCTATGAATTTCAAAAGAAGAATGGCTCTAATTAGATTAAATCTTGAGCCAAAGATAGAAAAAAAACTGGTTCCAATATGCTCAAAACTTGAACCAGATAAGAGAGAAAACACAACTCAAACAAATTCAAAACAGAGCTAAAGAAATAATGAAGGATGTTGTAAATTTTCAGATCTTAAGCCTTCAATTTTGCTTTAAATTTTCTGCAAAATAACAGTCTATGAGCAGCTTGTTTTTTATGCCATAGATCTGCAGCAAGTCAGACTGCTTAATCCTGACTTGGCTGCTTTTAAATTTCGGTTTTAGAAATATAGAGGATAAAATCTGTTAGACAATATAATCCTAACAGATAGTAGTTAGGTAGAGAAATTTATGAGTTCAACTGCTTAATCTGAACTCATGGAGGAATAAGAGTAGAAATAGATTAGTTTTATGTTTTCAATAAAGGAATAAAATATTGATGAAAAGAGTTTTCCAATCCAAATTCACTCTGAAGAAGAAAAAATGTTAGAATCATAGAAATGGGTAGGTAGAGATGTTGTTTTGATAGAATTCCATTGTTTCAGATTGTTTCAAATATTGTCAGATCAAAGAAAGGCTAGCTAAAGGAAAGGAAAGTTGATGCCCAATGGATGAAGGCAATGGTTTACTGAAAAGCCAGAGATCAATATCTGAAGTTCTTGACACCTTCAAGAAGATGCCACCCCCATGTGGAGCCACTGTTAGCCACCTATAAAAAATTGTCATACCAAATGGTGGCTAAATCTTTTTTAGCCTTCAAGAGATAGTTTCCTTTGAAAACCTATCATATTTTGAAGTCTTAAGATTTTTTTTTACCCTTTGAGTTAATCTTCACTGCTGTTTCACTACAAGTCCTCAAGTACCTGCTGTTTACCAAGAAAAACTGCTTAAAACTCCATTTTTCATCATTTTTTACTCCTCCTTTCACTCATAAACAAGCCCCATTTTCATCCTTGTTTCCTTCATAAAATTCCTCCATTAACCTTCATTTAACCTCTAAATCACCTCAACCCTCTTCTAAACCTTATATTTCCCTTTATTTGGTTAAAAAAAAAAACCCTTTTTCTCTCTACTGAAACCCCTATTTTCGGCCTTAAAATTCCTTATTTTGGCCTAAAAAACACTTTTCCGCACTATAAGTTTCTTAAGCCCCCAAGGGCTTATTTCCTTTAGCCCCTTCCTCCATGTGTCCTAAAGCCCCGCAAACGAGCACTAAAGGGTTTAAAAAACCTTTCGGAACCCAACTTTCCTTTGTTTTTTCATTCCCGACATATAAATTTTAAAATGAATATGGACCGTTGATCTACACAGATCAACGACCATCGTGCCTTATCCTTCTGCCCAATCACCTTCCCTTCCCTTCTCCCCACTTCAAACTTCTCGCTTCATCCTTAAATCTTCGTCGTTCGTCTCGAAGATCCAACGGCCAGGATCTTTTCCTGACCATCCAAACTCACTTGACGCTCTTCTGGTCCACTACAAAATATCCCATGTCACCTTGGACCCCGCTTACCTCTTAACCCCGCAAATTTTCCCATCGCATCCATTACGCACCGTCCGATATACCTTCGATGATTCGACGGCTGATATTTCATTTCGCAAAATTTTTGCGCCTAAACATTAACACCAAAAAATTTTGTGAAATGGGCGGTATTGGGAATACACGTGTCGAAAGGTGCATAGAATCACATTTTTTCAGGCAATACCGCCTACCCCCCATTTTATTTTGCGAAAACCATTTCTGGTTTTCCGCTTTACCGCCGCCCTCCGCAAACGTCACCTTCGTTTATAATCTTCGCCGTCGATCTCTAAGATCGGACGGTCCTAACTTAATCTCGCCCCCATTTAATTTTCACCTAATTCGCTCTTGAAAGACTTCATCAGTCGATCTTGACCGTTCATTATTCTAATCTGACGGCCCACATCAGATCGCGACCCCAAGTCTTTTACCCTCCATCTATTCTCCAAGTGATTCCATCGAGCGATTTCTGTCGTTGATGATCCTAATCTAACGGCTCTTATTCACTATCGCGCCCAAATTCCATTTGCACTTGTTTCACTTCCGCCAAGGGTTTTCTCCCTTTTTTGCTGCAAATTCCTCCATTTCGCACAGCTCCATCTCCTCCATTAAACCTCTGAAGCAATCTTAACCAATTCAGCAGGATTTTATAATAAGTTTGTGTGTTTTTTTAGGGTTTAAACGATGTTTTCTCTTTGTTTTTCCCAGTCATAGTCAGGTGAAAAAAGGGCCCAAAATGATGATTCTGTGGCTCAAAATCAAAGGAAAAGGGAGCTGCGAGTTTTGAATCCATGTTTAAATTATCTGGATCATGATCCAGGGTTTAGTAGAAGCCCTCCAACTGCATAAATCCACCTGCATAAACAAACAAAAAAAGTGTATGAAAATGGAGAATTAACAGTAAAGGGATTAATGCCTAAAAAACTGAAGATCAAGGTTTTTAATCCACATGTTTAAAGGATAAAGACAATGTTAAGGAACTAAGACCCGAGAACAAAGATCAAGGCTAATTAAGCCTAAAACACAGAGTAAAGAGAAAATTAAAAGTGTTTTAAGGAAAAACAAAGAGATATATCAGTCCGAAAAGCCTCCACTGCCACATTAGAGGCCAATTATCCTCTTCAGCTACCAAAGAGCCACCTACAGCTTCCATAAATCAAATGAATGCATAGTTATTGCCCAGTCAGAAGATATATGCCTAAAGACAGCTAAAAAGTTATTTCAAACAAAAGAATACATTTTAAACTGTCAAATGAAGTTATTGCAAAAGATAAAAAGACCTTAAAGTCAATCTTTTTGTCCACTAGGCCTAAAAAACATAAATGGAATAAATTAAACAGAGCTGTAATTCAATGCATTCCTGCCTTATGCCTTGCATCATTTTCAAGGCTAGGAATTTCATTTAGCATAGAATTAATGACACTTGAACCCTAGAAACTCTTCCACCTCCTCATTTCCTTATAAAATCTCCTTGAGGAGCACATTGTAAAGGGTTGGTCTCTGAATATCTGTTGCATGTAAATAGTTTTTCTAAAGATGCTGTAGCCCTGTTTGTAATTGAAGACACATAAGCTGAGATGAGAAATTTGAAGCTGTAGAGACCCACTGGACTTGAAGATTGTAACTGGTTTGAACATCAAATACAAATAGCTGATTTATGGGATCCTGGTCTATGTCAATGGTGATGTGTTTCTCACTGTAAATTGTTATTTTCTTTTTGTTTCCATTCTGTCCACTTTCTCTGATAAAGAACAACAAATATATATTAGGATTTACTCTTGAAGTACCCTAAATCTCACTGAAAATATTTATCCTTTATGTTTTCTGCTGATTGTTATTTGAAGGTAATTCAATAGAGTATAACCAGTAAAGTGTTGGTAAACCCATATTTCCTGAGTACAACTTGAGATTTTTCTTTGAATGTTCTTGAGAAGTTTTCTAATTAAAGCTGAGCTAGAGAAGTTTATGGTTAGCCCTATCCTCTGGTTTATCTCCAACAGTTGCTTTGAAGCGTTCCCTTAAAAGCATGTTGAAAGCAAGCTAGTTTAGAAGTACTTACCCGATCTTAGACTATTTTTATGTTTGTCATGAATGTTTTCCTTTTGAATACGCTGAAAGCAGGCTAAGTTAAAAGTATTTACTTGATCTTAAGCTATTCTAAGTGTTTTAAATGTTTTCTATCGAAAGTACATCAAAAGCAGGCTAGTTTAGAAGTACTTACCTGATCTTAGATTACTTTTATGTCTTTCTTTAAGTGCATGCCAAAAGCAGGATAGTTTCAAAGTACTTACTTGATCTTAGGCTATTCTTTGTTCTTCATCTGTTTGATTTCCCTCACTTCATTTCTTATTGTCCCATCCCATAAAAAATCCAACTTAAAGAGATCCTTTGACATAGATGACTTGCCCCATGGAACACTTTCGAACCTTGCTGTTTCAATTAAATCCTTTTATAACTCCATAGACCAATGGACTGATGCTGCTCCTTGCCTATCTTATCAGCTGAACCATTCCTTCACCTACTTTCACCTTCACCCTTCATAAAGACTTCCTTCATCTTCATTATATCCTTGCCCAACCAAAACCAAAACAAAAACCCTTGTTCTTAATAACTAGCCTAATATCATACTAAAATCCTTAAAAGATCACATCTTTAAACACATATAGAGAGATCCCTCTCTGAATCTAGGATGGCTAGGTCCTTAGATTCCAAAGTGGTTTGATGTTGTCTTGTCTTTTAGATTTTCCAATTTTCCAAAACACAGGAACACCAACAGAATATATGTGATGCATAATCCTAGTCCTCCATTCTCCTAAGTCATGAATCAAAATATTGGCCAATTAAGTTAGAAATAGAAATCAAATATCGTCCTAGAAACAAACAATTTCGACCAGAACAATTATAACTCTAGGACCTACATTTTCAAACAATAATTAAATATTGGGCAAGGAGAATCAACCAATATTGAACACTCAACCATGTACCGTTTGTAGAAAAAATTAAAACACATAAAAAATCATCTCAAGACCTCGAATATAGAGAAATTTAGAAACATATTACAATTCAAACAAGATATAGAAATGAAGGTGGAGACCATTTAACAATAAGCCATTACACATGACATGTAAAATGAGTTAAAAGAGGAGGAATATAGATTCCTTTCCCAACTTGAAGAATTAAGGAAGCAAGAAGAAATACTCTGGCAGCAAAAATATAGGATAAGGTGGTTAACTGAGGGAGGAAGAAACACAAACTTTTGTCATAATTCGATGCTTCAACATTGTCATCACAACCATATCTCCTCCTTGAGAAAACAATATGACACCAAAGTCCCAAATCACGAAGATATGGCACAAGAGCTAGTAACCTACTTTAAAGATATCTTAATGGATCCTAGGCCAAAAAGATCAGAAGCCATCCTGAAAATTATGACACATTCCTTTAGGGGAATTTTGAGGTAAAAAATGGGCTTAAAAAAGAAAAATGTACTTAAAATTTAACTTTAAAAGAACCAATAGGATTCAATATGATGATGTCATCCCAAGGGGTAAATATTTTGGAGGGAAAAATTGAAAACTATTTTTTTTAATTGTATTTTCAACTTATATCCTTATAGGTTTGCTTAAATTTCAAGTGTAGATACCCGTTGGATGCAGAATTAAATTACCCATCTGACAAGTACCCACTCTACATAATTTTGAGTTAGACCCACATAAAAAAAATTAAAATACATGAAAAAGGTATGCAAACACATTTTTTTCGATGTGGGTCTACTAAGAAGTATGCAGAGTGGGTACTCGTCGAATGGAAAATTTAGTTCTGCATCCATTGGGTGTTGACACTTGAAATTTGAGCAAACATACAAGGATATAAGTTGAAAATATAATAAAAAAAGTAGTTTGCTTTTAAAAAAAATATTCATAACTCTTATTTTATTATTTTAACTATTATTTTATTATTTTTCTTAGGAGGCCCATTTTAGACCTCAAAATTCCCCTGATACCACTCTAGTCACCAAAGAACATAGTGAGGCCCTCTTACAAGAAATAGCTGTGGATGAATTTGAATTAGTGGTTAAATCCATGCTCACAATAAATCCCCAGGTCTTGATGGTTTCACAACAAAATTTTCTAGGCATGTTGGTGAACAATTGGAAAATATCAATGGGAAGATATGGAGGAATCAAGGAATTCAAAAACCATCCTTAGAGTGTTGGATGCTACATTATTCATCTTAATCCTAAAAAAGGACAAGGTGGAGAACCCAAATAACTTCTTCCCCAATGCTCTGTGCAATGTAATTTATATGGTGATTACCAAGATCATTACCAATCACATTAAGCCTATACTTTGGATGCTTATTTCGACTGGGAAAACAAGATATGTGGAAAGACATCAATTTTTTGATGGTATTATGATTTCTCATGAAACTATTAACTCTCTAAAAAACTCTAAAAAGTTGGGCATGTTGCTTAAATGAGACCTCTTCAAAGAATTTGGTAAACAACTAGAATTATCTTTTTCAAATCCTTTTGTATTTTAGCATCGACCGAGAATGGATCAACTAGATTAAAAATATCATCTCATTTCCTTTCTTTTCTATATTTCTAAATGAATAACCTACTGATATTTTCTTAGCTTCTTGAGGAATAATACAAGGAGATATAATGTCCTTATTCCAATTAATCTTAATGGCAGAGGGGATTGGCATAGTCCTCAAGGCAACAATCTTGGAGAAAATTATCAAAGGAATTCGACTCTTTAGGGAATACCTTCCAAATTTCACATTGGAAATTTGTTGTTGACATCATGGGTATGGGCATCCCAACAACTTAGAAAGCAAAATTCCTATCTTAAATACTCAAGGAATTCTCACTTGCCTTAGGTATGGAATCAATAAAGCTAAATCTCAAGTGTTTTTTCTTTAACACCCTACTAGATGTGAAAAACCATATTGTAAGGATACTTGGTTTCCAAATCAATATTTTTCCCTCAAAATAATTGGGAGCCCCCTTGGTTAACATCTCACTTAAGCATGACCTATGGGAAAATATTATTAACAAACTCAACAATAAGCTGGAATTTTGGAATTTTTTCTCACTCAACAATGTGGGAAGGCTTGTTCTCCTCAAATCAATTTTGCAAGCCCTTCCTATCTATATCTACTTTATTATTATGGACCCCTTTCCATCTTCAATGGCATTCACAATTTACAATTCTCCTTCTTATGGAGTAGAGCCAAAATGTAGAAAAAATGGGCCCTAGTGGCATGTGATAAGCTTTGAAAACCCAAGTTGCAAGGAGGTTTGGGATTGCGAGATCCATCGACTCTAGCCATGGTATTAGGAGCCAAATTATGGTGGATATGGCTTCATGGAAAATTAAACCTATGGAAACAAAATTGGATTAGAAAATATGCAAGAAATATCGCATTTTAACAAATTATTAGAACACCATTCATTCATTCTAGATCATCCATTTGGATTCTGTCCAAATAAGGAATGAACTTCATTCAACACCACTTCTTTTGGGAGATCAGAGATGGTCGAACATCCATATTGTTGGAAGACTCAAGGAAAAAACTTCCCAAGCTCCAAGATCAAAAAAACTTAAATAATATCCGTCTTAATATGTCAGCCTAGGGCCTATATATAGTCAGAGACTATTGGATAATTTCCATCCCCGACCAAAACTAGCAATAATGACTACCCTTGGAGAAATAGTTTCCGAAGCCTAGAGTGGAGACATGGAAAAAATTATGGCAAAATATCCAACAAAGACTCATTCTGATCTCCACCCAGGAGGATAAATTGCGTTGGGGATATGAATTAAAATGCTCCTTTTCTATACCATAAGCATACAACCTGGAGGCGCGGTTTAAAGATATAACAAAAGCAACTATCTAGAACAACATTTGGAGAAAAAAGCTATGGCCAAAAATTTCAATTTTCCTATGGCTTTCGCTCCAAGGAAATACATTAACTTGGGATAAAATACAAAAGCACAGACATTTGGGCCCTTCATGATGCCACTTGTGCCTTCATGATTATGAAAACATGGAACATATCTTCAATGCATGATGTTACTCTAGCCATATATGGAAGGCATTGTAATCAAGCATAAAGAGATCAAATTCAGATCCATCCAATATTCCTAAGATGATTAAAAATTGGAAAGCCCATTGTAACAACTATATACATAATTTTTTTTTTTTACTTTAACCCTTATTACCATGATTTATGGTGATCTTAGTATTTTTTAAATATTAAACCCCAACATAAACATTGTAATTCTAACTTTATTTCTATATGCCTAAATGACATATCGAATTTTCATAAAAGAATTTAACATAATCCTTATGACCCTATGTATAAATGTATACATGTTATAAGGCTCGTCAGTCGATGCATTAATTATTTAACCCTATGCTATGATAAGAATCATGTTCATTTTATATGGTAAGCCTGCGGGTCTATCGGTCCTGATCTATTGAATTATTACTCTGATATTTACAGTACATTTGATTAGATATTTGATTGTTATTATTAACCAAACTTTGTCAGGTTTTAAATGATTTGGGATTGGGAAAGGATGTGTTGTACCACATAGATCTTTCCCGCTCCACTTGTCTTGTTTACATTACATTTATCAGACATTTGTCAACCCTTCACCCATTGGATCTATGGTAAGGAATTGACAGTGGAGGTTGATTGGTACTGGGTTAGGGTATCGACCACCCTTCCAACCCTAACCTTTTCGTTCATTCGGTCCTCACGAGGAAGTAGACGCTTGCTCTGCAACTCTTCTACCGCCATTGCTATTGTTACCTTTACTCTTACTCACGCGTTCAACAATATTGTATTCTCTGCAACATATACTCAGGTAATTCGATGAATCCTTCGTTTTGTGACATTTAGAAGGTGAATCCGCTGTCTGTCTACCGATTTTTCTCTGCATTTTCTCATATCTGTAACATTTTAAGCTCATTTTTCATCTTTATCTTCTTAACATGCCCTCCATTCGCTTGTTCAAGGAATATTTTCGGGTGTTTATGTTTGTAGTTCAGCTGCGGTGTAAATATGTTGATGTGGGTTCCAGGTTTTACGCTCGCCAGAGACTTCCTTGACTTCTTGGCTTCAGCAAACCCCAGGTGAGATAAATTAACACCCTGTCATGTTTTAATAGGTATTAAATTTCTCCTCTGTCAACTTTGTGGTTTGATATTTGAATTTTCATTTTGTGTGAAGCTGCACAGAGTTATGACGTCGGACCTCCCTCTAATTTCATGGCTGAGGTAAAATATGCCGAGCCCCTGACTTAATCATTAATATTTTCATGTTACTTGCAGGTTTAATTTTTGTTAAATGTAAACCCTATGTTCCCTTACAGTTCTCTTTGCAGGTATGGCTTCGTTTCTTTCCATAGCTAATCTTGCATATTGGTAGCTATTATGTCTTCATAATGTTGGTTATTATCACTGACATAGGTACAAGGGTCCTCGAGCCTAGTTGTTGACTTTAAATTCAAAACCCCCTTTTCTGCTTTCTAGAACTAACTTCCAAGATTCGCAACACGAGCTCTCGTTAATGATTTAGTAGTTTTGTTGTGAATTCTCTTCATGTGTAATTACGTTGGGCTTCGCCCCATTTTAAAGGATATGTTAATTTTATAAACTTTCACATTACGAAAATTACTTTGGTTATATGTAAAATACTCACATGCCAAATCTGAGATGAATTTGCTTGGCTTGACAATCGTATTATCTTGTATATCACAATATTCTTCTTGTTAAGAAGATAGCCTGTTAATTTATTTTCGGCATAGAGCCTAGTCGCATCTAATGCAACTTATTTCTTTTTGGTTATATATATATATATATGGAACTCTGAATCTTTGTATAGACATTTATACTCATTTATGTTTTCTCGGCAAATATACAAAGTTTTAGTCTATTAATTGTTATCTACAATTTTATATGATTTCTCCTTCCTGTATGGTATGATTTTCCTTCTTTTTAATAATATAATTCTGTACATAGTTTATTTCTTCTGTGGCTTGTACTCATAACCAGTAAGAAATACAAATATTTTGGTCATATATCGCTTTGTCAGAATTAGGAGTTGTAAATGCTATGAAAAACTGATATTGATTACTTTATTCTTTTTGTGTTGGAGAAATTTCTATGCTCGAGTTAACTATGTAAGTTGATGTCTGGACCATCAAGTTTTCTGGGTTACTTCTATAAATTTTTGTCAGTGTATAGCATAAGATAGCGTAATGAAATGACATGTTCTGTCCAGAGTATCTACTCAGGACTAAATTAACAGTGTCTAAATTAATACATATTTTGTAGTTTGTTTCGGTATGTTTTTCCTCTATTTATATTCTATAACCACTCTTCTTTAAAAAAAAGGGTGTACCCTATTTCGGAGGATGAAGTATAGAATTAAATTTGTACTAAGAGGTTACTAAGAATTCCATTCTCCACATATCAAAAAATATGTGAATCAACAGGCATAGTTTCCTATTATTATATGTATACAAATTCTTATAACAAGATAAGGAATTGATAAACACATTTACTTCTTTTGATTTTAATTTCCATTTAATTATTTACAGAATCATCTATTTGTCTAACCAGAAAATCATAGACAGTTTCCTAGTCATGACTTTCAAGTAGGCTGGTTACTTATCTCACTTTGACACTGCTAATGATGTCCTCCCTACCATGAGAGAGGCTATTATGTCCTCGTCTCCCCCCATTCTCCGCACTAGAGTAGGGCTTATTTAGCAGTAATTATGGTTGAGACCTCAGGACCTCCAATCTAGTACTCTTTTCCTTCTAGAATTCAGGGTTGTTGAGTTTCCACTGGTTACCACCAACTCTGGATTGACTCTCTCCCTTCAATCTTCTAACTGTTTTTTTTTAGGTCACAAAACCCCTTTTACTCACTGGGATGTACCTTTTATCATCAGAGGAAAGGTAACTGTTTTTAACTTCTTCTGTCGAAATACTCTGAGATCTTGGAATACTTTATCATCAGTATTTATGGAAAACATTCCATAATTAATTTATTTATTCAAAACAGAAATAACCATGTTCATTCATTTAATCTCATTAAAAATAAATAAATGTATAATCCTCTTTTAAACAAAATCAACAGAAATAGTCATGGAAAACTAATCCAGCTTTCACACTCATGTTTTCCATAACCCCATCCTAATTTTTTTTTGGATCCTATTGCCAAGACTTCTCCTTTGGGATATATGGAAAGAAAGGGATCACCACACCTTTCAAAACTATACTCTACCTCACGAATCCATTTAGCTCATCGTTCAAAAGAATGTTAAGGAATTAATTGCTACCCAATCTTGAAATGATCATGATTGGAAACCCACATGTGAGGAAGCCTTGATTCTTCAAACTTGACACTTGAATACATGGGCTTCAACTCTCTCATATTCTTGCTCTTTTTCCCCTCAAGTAGATTCTAGGAAGGTAAATGAAGCCCATAATTGAGCCTCAGGGTGGTCGCAAGGGAAGGAGCCTCCTCAACTTTCCCATGCCAAGAGATTTCTATATATTCTATAGTTGTGTATTAATTTTAATCCTCTCGATGCCTAAAAGGGTTACTATTTTGGGCCTTCACTTACATTGGAAAATCCTTTGGGGGATTTGGGAAGAAATAACAGGCTCGTAGGTGTTGTTTCCATCGCCTCCCTGGGTCATATATCTCTGGTTCATCCCCACACAGAAGATTTCTGTAATTTTCATTATTTTAGTTTTAGTGTTGTCTGCTATTTTAGGCCAGGGTGAGGGAGATAGGCTCACTTCTAAGAGAGAGTCTTCTCGCTCCTTATAAGTCACTGATAGTCAATTTAGTGTTAGGCATTTCAGGCCTCCTCCTATGGAAGAGACCATTCTCATTGGTTACTCTTCTCAAAGGAAATCTACTCTAGGTATGTGAAATTCTTAATCCACATTTGGGCTCGAATCACTTCTAAGGAGGACATCATGGTGCGTCAGAGAGCTTGAGTTTTCCATAGGGAAACTTATCATCAAGAATGGGGGCACACTCGAACCCAATTGAGGTCTAAAAGTTGATGAAAGAGCATCCTACTTGGGTTTTATTAAAATATTATGTAATTAGGGGGGTGATGTCTTTTAATTATTTTATAAATTATTATGCTCATTTTTAATAAATTAAGAGAGAAAAATGTAAGTGTGAGGATTATTGTAAATATTCTTTTAAAAAATTAAGGATATGAGAGGAATTGAATTAGGTAGATAATCTAGGGATTGGGAATTCCTTAAACGGGACTTAGTTGAGTCCAAAAAAGGGATAAATCTATTGTAGATTTTGGTTGAGATTTGTGTGGAGGAAATCGTGGATTGAAATAAATTCATAATTATGTATAAATAGGAGGATTGTGTGAGGATGAAAAACAATGAGGAATAGAGAGAGAGAGAAATGGTTTGAGAGCTTTTGTAAAAGGGCTAAGAGCCGAGAGGCCATCCATTGTAATATTTGGCCAATTATTTTGTATCTATAAATTTATGGTTATTATTGTATGCCAGTATTGGTTTGTGTTGGCTCTCTTTTTCTTTTTGTATATTTTGAGCTGAATAAAATATAATTTTAATGAAGAATTAGATGAGTAGTTTTATGTTGAAAGAAACACGCACTCTATTATATGCAAGGATCTGTTTTATAGCAGAATCCTGGCATCATTTGGTATCAGAGCCATAAAATGTTTATGGTGCAAGGTATATGTTGAGCACGTGAAGCTGCATGTATTGAGGGCGAATCAACAAAGGTCTGGATCCTAGTAGAGAGAGCTGGGTAACTAAAGATTATTGGCGCTTTGGAGTGGTTGTTGTTCAGTTTTGTTGCATAGAGAAAGCGTTGTTGAAAGGTAAGGGATTACCGTCGAAGTCTTATTTGCAGCCACCCATAAATTTGTGTGAGAAAACTCCAAAACAACGTTCACAAATTGATTGTGTTGTATATGTTATGAGCAATGTTGAACTGTGTTGCTTGTAGTAAGTAGCAGTGCTCAAATCTGAGAATCTAGCATCCGAGGGAGCTGAGTTGGATAGAGGAAGAGTTTTGTTTGATTAATGATTAAATTTTTGCGTAGACAAGTGTGTTAACTGCATGAATTGGAGGCAATTAGACTGGGACGTGAAGACCATGAAATGGGAAGTAGATTGTTTTGTAAGCGGATTGCTGGATTAGTAGTTCGGTGATGGTAGAACAAATCATGTGATTTGGAACCACACTCATATAGAATCACAAGTCGAAGGCGTAGCGGAAGTGATGGAACTCTGTGTTTTCAAACCAATATAAAGATTGGAATTTTGAATCAGGTTGAACCCGTGAATGAGTCGAGCGAAATTGTTGCACCTTGGAACTATGTTCTTTCTGGAATTGGTGTTGGTATAAAGCATGAATCCATAGATTTCAAGAGAAAAATGAGGAGTGGCTTTGAGGTATGACAGAATGTTTTGCAGAAATCGTAAGTCAATACAGAACGGTGTGATTTGGGATTAAATACTGTGTTAGCAGTCTTGTATGTGCGGTTCTAATTTTTCTGCGAATTGCACATCAAACAAAAAAGGTCAGAGTTAGGAATGGGATCCCGGCCAAATCTAATTACATATATCACTGCATGGAGATAAGGCATTTTCCACATTGAGTCGGCTCACATGTGATGTGGATTCCAACATAACTCATGGTCTGAGCATTCTCAATGGTGGCAACATTAGCGCAGGCAGAAGGCCATCCACTTTTAGCAATGACGATTGGAAAGCTGGGATATTCTAAGGCTTCCATGGCCAAAACAAGAGTACCAACCATTGCATCGAACAAGTTGGTGTAGCTGTGATCTCTGTCTTGCACCATGGTAGACGTAGACTTAAACAGAGCATAATCTAGAGATATGTCTTTTGTGTCGCCGATGTAGCAGAAGTATGGATAGACGTCAGCCATGAAGGGACCGTCGTTTGGAGTATAGACCACATGGTGTCTACGAAGATGACCATAGATGGCGGGTAGCCGCTGCTAACATCTGGCTTGTGAGTTGTAGAGACCTTGATGTTATTTCGGTTTTTTTTAACATATTAAGGAAGGCGATATTCAGGAAGCCAATGATGGCGAAAGGGAAGAACAACTCATGGTTTTGAACGACGTCCCATTTTTTTCAACATTTCTATTTACATAGAAAACTTTATTTCAGTCTTCTCATTCTTAAGAAACATCTCACCTATGGTAGTAATTTTAATATGGATTGTGTCGACATTCATAGTTGAATATCATTTGCGTTGGTAAATGGTGAAGTTGCAAACACAACTGTGACTCACAAAGCTTGACAAATATAAAACGTTGCCTCTATGCTTTATGATTGTACAGAAAATTGATGTCGGACATTAAAATTAAAGCAAAGCATGAATTCAATCACATATTTTGGGTCCACTGTATTGGGAATAAGGTTTTTTTGCTTACCAAATGTCGCCCCATAGTTGTGTTCTGTTTGAAGCTGTGCTCAAGGAGAGACGGAGATCGGTGGAGATCTCATTGATTGCAAGCACATTCATGATCTGCAATAATTAAAGGCCATGGAGCAGTAAAATTGAGTTGCAATGTGAAAATTGCAAATTTGCAATTCGTATAGACAGAAATTTTGTGAGCGCATTTGGAGATCTTGCTTGTGAAGAGACTAGTCAATGGGCTGAGAGTAGGTTCACTTGAACAAATTAGAAGGATGCAAAAAATTGGAAAGGTATGTTAAGTAAAATTGTGGACCAAGCATATTATATGTTGACATTTTTGGTTTTTTTAACCAAAATCGAAATTATAGATAAGTATTTTGTGGGAATGATTTATATATATGTCAACATGCTTAGAATTGAAATGAAAATGTTTTAAATGAGAATGTATAAGGTTTTATCACCATAGTAGTTTTAAAGGAAATTATGTTCTGCTTAAATGAATGGAAAAGGAGAATGCACTATCCTGGGTGATATAAAGAGAATCTTTCATTTTTATATTACGAGGTGGTTTATTATGCATAGTGTGGGTTCTTCGTAGTTTTGGCTGCGTCATTTTGGACCAAGGCTTGTAGTTGGAAATGGGAGAATTCTTTTGATTTGTGTTTAAGATTGAAAACACAAACAAACCACAATTGCTCGATGTTGTAAGATGGCACAGAAGAGTGAAATTCAAAGAGTTGAAATTGCGAAGAGAAGGTTTAATAAATAACCTTGAAGGGAGCATAAGGTATGAACATTCATTTTAAAAAGGTATCTTGAATGTTGAGAATTAAAATGGTCTGTTTTATTTTCACCATAAAATAAATCTTGGGAAAAGTGAATTGCATTTCAAGTTAAAGACTAAAGTATCATGTGAGTAAATGATAATGGGAGATGATGCAATTAGTGACTTGTGATATTTTATGAAGAATGGAGTATGAGAGAGAATTGGTAACATGGATATTTTACATCATAAAAATGTATTAAGGGTGGATGCTCGTTGGTAGATTGTATAACTTGAATTAAGTCAAAATATCCACTATTGTAATTATTGGGTCAAGCTTTGAAGTCAAACAGATGTTAGGGTCAAATGGAAATTTGGATAGCTTGAGTTAAGATTGAGTTATTGTACCAGAAGGTGTATTTTTCATCCAAGATGAAGAATTGATGTAAAGTCTGGAGTCAAAGAGTCTTAAACCAATTCAAAGGTTTGAATGTAATTGGGTGCATGATTGGCGGAGCTCAACACCCAAAGAGTTTGGTCATTATAACACATAAAATACTGCAGTTGTTGTTTTGTAGCAAAGAGGAGCAAAGGAGTTTCTAGAAATGATTCCAAGACAGAGAAATGAAAGTGATCAAGTGCAAGAAGAGAGTTTGCATTATTGGATGGCAAGTAAGAAGGCTTGCTAAAAATGGGATTCGAATGAAATCCACACGTGAACATATGAAGTTCACAAAGGAGGAGAAGATGATTAGTGATAGTCATTTCAAAAGATCTGATGAAGACCACAACAGAAGAAAGAAGAAGGAAAATGATAAGGTAATTGGCATATGTAAGCAGTTGTCTGATGAAGAGTATGAGCGGAAGAAAGTTGAGATAACAGTTCACCTTGAGTTATTGATGGAATTTTTGCAGAGAAATAAAGAACAGAGACATGGTTGGACCATGCGGAAGAAAGTGAAGTGGCAGAGACTACACGCAAAGAAGGAACAACATGTAAACATACAGTTGACAAAAGAGCTGAGGAAGCTCGAGCAGATGATGAGTGTGCAAATGAGATGTGGAGAACTCAGAGAGGCTGAGTTGAAAATGGAAGTTTCCATTTGTGGCCCAGAACAGGGTGAAATTCTGGGTGACGAGATCAATGAGAAAGATCTCATGGACTATTGGAATAGTTCAGAAGAATTGTTGACAAGAGAAGCAGATGAGGCTATGAAGCCTTGTATTTTTAAATCTCACAGTTTATGTATGTTTGCAGGATGTGCGGAAGATGGTGGACAGTATGGTGAAACTGTCACAGAGATAAATGAAACTCTTGAGGTGAAATATGATGGAGAATTCCTTTCAGAGGAGGGAGGTACTGATTTGTTGCAGTAGGAAGAAGTCATACATGAATTCTTGTTTGGTGTAAGACAGCTAGTTGAAGCTATTATGGAGCAGAAGCATAATGAAAGTGACATAGCGATATTCCAAGGAGGTAAAAAAATGAATTTGTTTAATAAAATTGAGGAAAGAATTTTGCAATGTGATGATACAGAAACCAGGATAACTCAGGAAGATTTCCAGAAGAAGAATGAAGCTGAGAATGAAGGTTGTGATGAAACACTGGAAATATTTCACATGGAAATAGAGTTCTTGGAATGATGGCTTAAGGAACTTGAAGGGGAGATGAAACTTGCAGACCTGATATAGAAGAGATTGTAGTTATTGTGCATGATAAAGATGAAATGTTTTTAACATTTATAGAGTTGAGTGAATGTTATAACTTTTCAAATAATAATGTGGCTGTAGATACAGAAGGAAACATAAATAAATATGATATTGAAATAAGAGAAATTGAGCCAAATGTATTTGGAGATGAGATGAAAAATCAGGAGCAGTAAGGAAGTTATGTCCTTAGAGACATAAGGGAAACAGAAGTATTGAACCAATAGGATAAAGATGAAAGCAGCTAGCAGTTCAAAACAGGATCTACTAAAATCCAGAAAGTCGATGATGGGAGATTGGTGCTTGAAGCATAAAAAGAGGCCAAAAGGTCTTATATTTTTTAACACTAACAATTTTTTGATGAATGCAGGTACAACACGAGACGAGAAATTTGTTACTATAAGAGAAATCAATGACTATAGTTGTAATCAAGAAGGAGTTCTTTATTATTCTTCATTGCAGAAAGTTGAGTGTTCATCACAATTGGAGATGGAAGCATCAAACAAAGAGGAACTACTCTGAGGAATTGGAGAAATAAAGTGTTGGAAAGGTCGATGGAATCCGATTGACGGAGTGAGTGATGAGCTACCAAACATAGTTGATACTTTAAAGGTCCAACGACAGAACAGAGTTTGGAATCCTGGAGGGAGCAAGTCATCAAGACTTGTGGCTGTCGCAGTATTACAGAAAAGTGGCAGACCTCATAGACATGAGTCTATGGAAACTTCTCTACATGGGGAGTTTGATGTAGGAGCATCCTGCTCGGGTTTTATTAAAATATTATGTAATTAGGGGGGTGATGTCTTTTAATTATTTTATAAATTATTATGCTCATTTTTAATAAATTAAGAGAGAAAAATGTAAGTGTGAGGATTATTGTAAATATTATTTTAATAAATTATATGAGAGGAATTGAATTAGGTAGATAATCTAGGGATTAGGAATTCCTTAAACGGGACTTAGTTGAGTCCAAAAAAGGGATAAATCTATTTTAGATTTTGGTTGAGATTTGTGTGGAGGAAATCATGGATTGAAATAATTTCATAATTATGTATAAATAAGAAGGATTGTGTGAGGATGAAAAACAGTGAGGAATAGTGAGAGAGAGAGAGAAATGGTTTGAGAGCTTTTCTAAAAGGGCCGAGAGCCGAGAGGCCATCCATTGTAATATTCAGCCAATTATTTTGTATCTATAAATTTCTGGTTATTATTGTATGCCAATATTGGTTTGTGTTGGCTCTCTTTTTTCTTTTTGTATATTTTGAGCTGAATAAAATATAATTTTAATGAAGAATTAGATGAGTAGTTTCATGCTGAAAGAAACACGCACTCTATTATATGCAAGGATCTATTTTATAGCGGAATCTTGGCATCAAAAGTTTAGCATTTTAGAGAACTTACTCCACAACTAGTGCAAGACATTGAAGTGCTAATATAGGTCGTTGACTAGGTTCCAACCAGAGGGCATACATGAGGGAGATATAATCAATACATGTACACTATGGATATATATTGACACCTTAAGTTCCTCCTAGGTAGAGTGTCGGTAGAAAGAAATAAAGGAGGAAAGACATTCTTGTCTCTCTAGATAGAACGATGGGTCATATAAAGAAACACATGGGAATCCCTCTTGAAATAGGGAATTTTTCAGGCACTAACAAGGATCCCATCCCAATAGAAGTCACCGATTTAGATAATTCTACTTAATTGTCTTTTAACCTTCTTGTCTTTTACTTTTATGTTCCACTTTTGTATGTGTGGTCACGTCTTCTTAGTGGCCAAACAAACTAGACTTCAAGAATTAAAATGTAATCCTATATTTATAGGCAATATAAAGCATTTACTTCACCAAAAGAAAACATATTAATTCTTTTTATAATAATAATAATCATATTACAATAGAATTAATTTCTTTAATTGTAAGAAAACATATTAATTCTTTTTATAATAATAATAATAATATTACAATAGAATTAATTTCTTTAATTGTTTTAATCTTCCAAATGTAAAATGTATTATAAATTAAGTGTTTTGATTTTTATTATGGATTTAATTTATATAGCTAGGCTAATAATATTTTGTTGAGAGACTAATTTTTAATTACTCTCAAATTAGCATCTAAAATGTATTATAAATTTAGTATTTTAATTTCTATTATGGATTAATGTCTATGATCAATCATTTAATTTATATAGCTAAACTAATAATATTTAGTTACTCTCAAATTCATAGTTACTCTCAAATTAGCATCTGCCCTATCTTGTTCAAATTTATATATAAATGCAACTAGGTGATGAGTGCATTTGAAGCAGTTGTTACAAAATTTTCTTTCTCGATTGGAGATAAACTTCTGGATTTATTTCTTTGAGCAAGGCCAGATCCGTCCATATAAACTTTAATGTATAAATTTCTTAAAACCACTCACATTCATGGGCTTCAATGAGAGATGAAATGCTTTTTCCTTTTAGTGTAATTTAAGGATAAAGACCTGCAATTACGTAAACGGGAGGGAGCATCAAATGTTGAAATTTGTTGGGAGGAGGGTAACAGTACTAACAGGAGAGAATTACGGTGTGGGGATAGACATGGAATTTTTAAATGTTTTCACAGCTTCTCGCCCGGAGTCCTTGTCTGCCATCATGCATGAATTGCTCCTTACAGAACTCTTTCATTCTTTATGTTGAAGAATAGATCAACTGGCATTTTCCCTAACCGCGTTTGCAATCAGCTATAAATATCGTTCAATAAGTTGAACATTAATCCAGTTGAGGGGGTTTGCTTAGTTTGGATTATTTTTGAAGATGATAAATAGATCTGAGCTGATTAATATGAAGGGTGATAAAGGATTACGGGCAACGTTTGTTGTTATTCTTCTGTTTCTGGTCTTTGTTGAGGGGCAATGTCAAGGCAATGGTGACAACAATGGCGGCAGAGGTGGTGAACACCAGGGCAAAGGTGACAACAATGGAGGACAAGACGGAGGTGATAACAATAAAGGACTGAAGGAGCAATTTTACGCAGATAGCTGTAACGGGACAGATGTAGAAACCCTAGTATATAAGGTCGTTAAAGGTTACATCGACCAGGATTCGACATTGGCTCCCTCTCTCATGAGATTACAGTTCCATGACTGTTTCGTTCGGGTATATATATATAGATAGAGAGAATTACAGTGATATATGTTATATGTTTTTTCTCAATCATTTGCTGTAATAATTTCAATTGCAGGTTTTTTATCACAATTTTAATCATATATTTGAAGAGATTTACATTTAGGCTGATATGTTTGAAAATATTTATTCAATTGTTTAAAGTTATATCATTGAATAGATTCAAAATAGATGAGTATCTTTATGTGATTGTAGATAAAGGGATATCTTATAAAGGGGACATCCTTGAATCTGATCGTTAAAAAAAAAAGCAAAAATAGGGTTGGAGTAATCACTATACTTTTATGTTGGAATCAGTAATTTTTACTTTAGAGTTCTTAATTATTTGTTTGGAAGTTTATCAAAATTATTTGTTTGGAAGTTTATTAAAATTATTTATTTGGAAGTTTATCAAAACTTGTTGGTTTTGGTGTAAATGAAAACCTATTCATGGTATCAGAGCCTAGACCCGGGTTCGATTCCAGTTAGCTGAGTTTGAGGAGACGTGTTGACTCCCTCAAGCTCCTGTTGAGCTAAGGTTTTGGAGTAATCATCCCACCTCTATGGAATTAGTAATTCCCTTTTGGAGTAATCACCCCACCTCTATGGAATCAGTAATTCCCACCCTGGAGATCCTAATTACCTGTTTCTGCAAATCTCTTCAAATAGATATACTGATTTTAACTAGTAATTTACTACTGTTCATAAATTTAAAATGTTAATAAGAGAGATTATTGATTATAAAATTGTTTTTCTGATTAATTATATAGTTAAATTAAGTTATAGTCAACTTTTCTAACCATCTAATGTAGTTAATTCTTAAAACAAAAGTGAAAATCAATCGATCCAAAAAATTAAATAGTAAAAATATATCCGATTCCAAAAATTAATCATTTTGAATTAGCCGTTATAAATTAGCTATTATCCGTTACAAAATTATGATATGTTGACTGTATTTTGAAGGGCTGTGATGCATCAGTACTCTTGGATTCTACTGCAACAAACTTAGCAGAGAAAGAAGCCGCTGCGAACAACTTCCTGCGAGGACTTCAGATCATTGATGATGCCAAGACCGCCCTGGAGGCTGCGTGTCCAGGAGTGGTGTCGTGTGCAGATATTCTGGCTCTGGCTACACGAGATGCAGTTGGAATGGTATGAATTTTTATTTATATATATTTTTTATATTTTTGTGATGTGAATTTTGATTGTAGATTTTGGGAACATTAAGAATCTAATTATCCAGAGATCTCGAAAAGAAAATTGTTTGACATCTTTGCACAGTCAAATTTTCAAATATTTCCAAAATTTACAATTTACGAATCTACATACAAATAAATTATGAAACATTAACAAAATGCTATCCCTAAAATTTTTATTTCCTCAATCCAAAGTCCAGGGATTCTATCTTTGGATTCAGTATCTAATAGCTCTTTAATGGCGGGATCTGATTGTTTCTTCTAAATGTGTATCCCGTAGCTTGAAGATGGTCCTTCTTGGACTGTGCGAACTGGACGCAAAGATGGCCTTATATCGAACCAGACTGAAGCAGCTAATAATCTACCTTCTCCTTTCTTTCATTTTTCACAGCTTAGAGATCTTTTTGCCACAAAGGGATTCAGTATTCCAGAACTTATCATTCTATCAGGTACCTTTAAATATTGGTGTTGTACAATGTATTGTATTGGAAGATAAATGAGATGGGCATTTTGATTTTTAATTTATTCTATCAATTAAAACAATGATTTTGAATTTATCAAGTTGTTCATAGAATCAAATGGAAGAGATGAAATGATGAGAGGTATAATTGGTTATCTTTATTTGGACCGTGGATTTAGAAAATTTGACAAACAGTAAATTGTTTAACTTAGAAATCAGGTTGTTAACTTCACCCTGTCTATGGGATTTGTAAGGTGTTTAAAAAGAAATAATGGAGAAGGATATAGCTTTTCAAGAAAATGTTTTATCTTAAAAAGATAAGAGAGAAAATGTAATTATAAAGTATATTATTTAGATTGCAAATTCTAGGAATATGTTTAAATCTGACTGTAGCTAAGTTAATTGTTAATACAAGGATTGGAGGAACACGAGCAGGTTGACCTTGAATTTCAGGACAAGTTATATATTATTTTATTATAATATATATTAAACATTACATATTTCTTATTCACATTTTTATTCATGATACAAATTTATTGATTTAAATATAGATTTTTATGTAGATGTATGTTTTACAAAGTAATATTATGTATACAAATATAATTGCGACATATTTATCAATCATCAAGTAAAAGAAAGACAAGATAGTGCAGTTTTATCATAAATGTGTTATATAGGTAGTATAAATGTCAATGGAAAATAGAAATAGAAAATACAAAACAACTATAAGCCTCGAGGCAGTAGGTAGTTCATGAGTCATCAATCCTCATCATCAAAATCAGCATCTTCCTCGTCTGCTTTGCTCTCTTGGGACACATTTCCATAAGGGATATTTGTTATCTTGAGACTGCTGTTTTACCTCAACATTTGAAGCTGATGTTGCAGCTCCACTTCCAATAGAAGAACACTTGCACACTCTGATGAAATTGAAACAAGAGGGACCTCTCCAATGGAAACATTCTTTCCCTTCCTTTGCCCCTTCTCTAGTACCCTTGATTGAACCATGAATGCTGTAAAACAAAAAGAAAAAATCCACAAATTTATAAAAAAAATTGCACATACAAACAAACTACTGTAATAAAAATAAAAAAAAATAAAAGCAAAATGAAAAATACTCTCACACCCTTTGCTCTTGGCTACCACACACACCCACAACAAGCCCAAATCCAAAAAAGTAAAATGTGAAGTTGAAGTGAACCAAAACGACCCTTTATGGGCTGCCTGGCTATCTATTAAACGCTAAAATGCAACTATGAACACAGAAATTATACTGTATAAGGCATTGTTCACAGAGGCCACAATTCCGCAACTCTGAATCGAATACAAGTTTTTAAGTTTTCATCGTTTTGTCTTGCATTGCAGGAGCTCATACGATTGGAAGGGCTCACTGTGGTTCATTCTCAATTCGTCTATACAACAACAGCGGAGTAGGAGACACCGATCCATCGCTGGACCCAGATTACGCTGCCCATCTCAAAACAATCTGCAGTCCTTCTGACAGAACGACGGCTGTGAACATGGATCCAGATAGCCCGCTAGTTTTCGACAATAACTACTATAATCTCTTGAAGGAAAACAAAGGGCTGTTCAGGTCTGATGCAGCTCTGCTTGTGGGCAACCAGGGCAGAGGCATTGTAAACGACCTGAGCAAGGGGAAAGACTTTTCCGAACGCTTCGTTAAATTGATGGTCAAGCTGGTGGAGTTGGATGTGGTGACTGGTAGCGATGGAGAAATCAGGAAGAATTGCCATTTCGTCAACAGTTGATCGATCCAATCCACACTTCAATAACTTCTTTGGCTCTCATAACAATAAATTCATTCATCCTATTGTACTCATTATAAATCTTCCTTATCCATCTAATTAATCAAGAATCAGTCGTGGGATAAAATAAGCCCTGCCATCAACAATAATCTGGTTTTCTTTACAATTCTCGGGAGACTCTTCATTTGTATAATTGCGATTTTATAAAAGTATCGAGTCCATGTTAAAAGTAATATTAATAAATAGCGACTTAGAGTGAAGTTGGGCTGGAAAGAAATTGAGTAGTCTATAGTGCGATCTTTTAAGATTTTTATGGTAGTTTTTTCTGATTTAATTTCTCTAAATTTCCGCAGTTATTTATTGAAAATAAAAGTTGGATGGGTAACCTTGCACAATCAAAATGCTTTAGAATTTTTTTAAAATGTTGAATTCATATATACAATAAAATATAACCAATTTAAATAACGGAAATCAAAATTTCACCTCAATTTTTTCACCCAACAACTAAAACTTCAAAAAGTGTCACTAAAAACAACTCCTAAAGAATTTACACAAAATATACAATATTTTTATATAAAAATGAAAATAACTTTACAGATGGGTATTTCAGAGTGAGGTAGTGCACATTAAAGTGTATATTAAAGAAAACATGTGTATTCCATTTCATAAGAGAAAGTTATATATTTAAAAGTTTATATTTAGTTTAAAAAAATGATATGTATTTATATATGAATGAGAAAATAAATTTATATTTCAAACATTTTTCTAACTGTAAATCACAACTATATAAGTATATAATTTTGGTTATGTATGAAAAGCATTGGGAACTTTCTTACTTATATTTATTTTATTACAACATTATGAGGCAAATCGTGACCATAGAAGTATGTAATTTTGGTTTTGTATGACAGGGAGCCGTTGTTTTGTTTTGCTATTCAAATTTTTATTTATCTATTTATAATATTAACTCTTTCCTGAGTTGTAATATTTCTTAGTGCTTTAACCTATCAAGTTTATACGTTTCATTTGAATATATAAATAAATGGAGAGGCATTCATTTTAAATTTTATAATTATTTTAAATAATCTAGATAGTTGTTTTCTAAAGTTTAACTCCATTTTTTTATTAAAAAAAAAAATCTTTCATATTTTGTTACATATTTATTTATACCATAATTATAATTATAATTCAACGTTTAAATACTTGTAAACATTATCAATTTGCAATTTGTTACTAGTAAATATAATGGTAAAATCTCTATCCTAATTATGTATTATCAATAATTTTGATTTTTTTAATGGCATTAAGAATTTTTTGGAAATTATATTTGTGCTTGTGAATGACATAATATTATTATTAAAAAATAATTAAAAACAAATGTAATATGAAACATTGTTGCTAGATGTAAAAAGTAATTTCTAGCAAAATAATTAACAAGGTATGTTTTTAGGATTTTTCTTAATTATAAAGTTTATTATTATTAATTTAATTATTATTAGTTTAAAAAAAAATTTAAATCAATTATAATCTAACATTTTATATAATTATTATAAATTTATTATTACTAGCAATTGCACCATATGTTGCAAAGGAAATCACAGTAACATAGGAAAGAGTAGTATAGAGAAAAAAATATGTGATATGTTATGTGATTTAATTGAATATTTAACTTATGAATATGAATTATTTTATTTAAAAAAATTATAGTTTTGGAGAATTGTTTGGATAAAGAAATTGGTTTTTTTATAACCTAGTTAGTATAGATAGCGTATAGAGTGTAGTGTGCAGAGTTTCACGTGATTTAATTCAATAGAGTGTAGTGTGCAGAGTTTCATGTGATTTAATTGAATATTTAACTTATAAGTAAGGACTCTGAGATTAATCTCACATTAAATTGGTTTTTTATAACCTAGTTAGTATAAATAGTGTATAGAGTGTAGTGTGCAATAAGTAACAACTCTCACATTAATATCACATTAATCATGCAGGATAGCTACAACTACAGAGAGTGAACAACAATATTCAGTTACATTTATGTATTTCTCTTCAAAAATTAGTAAATTAAAAGAGTTTTATGTGATTTAATTGAATATTTAACTCAGATTAATCTCACATTAAATTGGATTTTTTTATAACTTAGTTAGTATAGATAGCTTATAGAGTGTAATGTGCATAATTTTATGTGATTTAATTGAATATTTAACTTATAAGTAACGACTCTCACATTAATCTCACATTAATCATGCAAGATAGCTACAACTATATATATACTCTTAATTTTATTTTGAAAGCAATTTTTAAAATATTTTATAAATCTAATTGATATAAATAAAATTAACTAATTTTCTAATATTCATTGAATTTTTAGAATATTCCAAAATTTATTTTCATAATCTAACCACTCTATCTAATTATAAAAATTGATATTAAATTCTTATATTTTCAGAAATTGAATTCTTTTATTTTCGATTAGGCTATTTCAAAGTACACTTTGAATATCAATTAATTGATTATAAAGCTCCAAAGAATTCTTTTATTTGTAAAACTGCAAATGGTATAATATATTTAAAAATCCTTTTATGGTATAAAATATTTAAGAATTCTTTTATTTTCAAAGGGGCTATTTCAAAGTACACTTTGAATATCAATTAAATGATTGTAAAGCTGTAAATGTTATAAAATATTTAAAACTAAAACTTAAAAGAGCATTACAAAAATGAGTGTTTAATAATGTGTTTATATGTATAAAATGTAAATATATAATTAAAAAAATCATAGTCTTAAATTAAAAATAATAAAAGGTATATTTTTGTCAATTTTATTCATTAATTACATTATTATTGAATGAAAATTTTGTAAAATGAGTGAAAATTTTGTAATAAGGATTAATATTATTAAGTATGGTATAAATTATGAGATTTCAGATTCAAATATTGAATAGTTTTTACTTTCCCAAAGAAAAACATTAAATGACCACTCTTAAATTTTTTGTAAGGTTGTGGGAGCATTTTCTCATCATCGCAACATTTAAATAAGATAATTAAATTTACAATTTTCTGTTCAAACATATTTTCATTAAAAATTGGTACTTTGGCACCCATCTCAATTTTATATTTGGAAGCATATAAAATTATACTATGAAACAACATTAATATATTATGGATATTTAAAGATCAAAGACCATTTATCTTTAAATAATGAAACATGATGGCTTAACAGGAGCAGATCCAATAATTCCTAAAAAAAAGCAAACAAACTTAGAGAGTGAGGAGCTGATTCACAGTAACAGATCCAATAATTCCTATAACATATTTACAAATAACTAAGTAAATAAATCGAGCTCTCTTTACATAGATAAATAGCACCCAAAGAAATGGGGATTATGTTCAATTGCAATATCACTGGGTGATAACATAGATGACATATAATATTCCTGGCAAGTAACCAACAAAAAAAAAACAACACAACCATCAGTAGTGATTTAAAAGATGAACATACCTTCATACATAACAGAAATTGAAGGCGTGGTGTTCACATGGCAGTCAAATACATTATGCACAATCCCTGACATATCACCAGGGTTGATACTTTTAAAGAGAAGGTAAAAAAAAACCACATCAAGATTGCAGAAAAGCACAAGTCCGCTTACGCTTTTTCTTCTTTGTAAGGGTACCACCGATGTGCTTGCTCTTAAGTTTCAGCACCACCTGCATAACATCAAGCAACTATTACAGATGCACAAAATGAATGTGGGAATTTTTCGGAGAACAATGGCTGGGGGATTTTTCAGAAAACAATATCTTTCTTACCTGGCCATTTTTCATGTACACAAAAACGAGTTTCCAGTGCAGGTCACCTAATTTACAACCAACAATTAACAATTGGGCATGGCCAAGGAGGGATTAGTCAGAACTTGAGGAAAATTCATTCCCAAACATAAACACAGTCAGGCTAATTACAGATTGTTTCGTGTGCACTTCAGAAGCTCAAATCCCCTTGCTAGTAAATCTAGGCTAGAAAAATCTGAATCAACCGAAAGCAACTCTCCATGCAATCCAACTGTTGGATTGACAAAACCCTTTTCATATGGTATAATTGTTGTGTTATTCTGCATCTCTTTTGCAGCTCTGGCTTTCAGAGTTGTTGCTCCACGTAGAGTTATTGGCACAAGTCATGGAAGAGAAGGCCTGTGAAAATATGTTAGACAAAAAACTCTATACTGAAAAGAAACCCAAAAGAAGCATGGGAGAGGAGATTCTATAGTATTTAGAGCATTTTCAAGAAGCTCATTATCTTGAAAACGCGTCGTTGCAGCCACTACAACAACCACGACTGTGTTGGAATTTTACTTCCAACCATCGCCATGATAAGGAGTGGCACAACCCAAAATTTCATAAATTTTTGATAGCAGGAAGGATAGTAGCAGATCCAAGGAGCCGGGGGCGTTTTCACGCTACCATAGCAAACAAAGTACAAGCCATACTCTGCGTTTATTTTTCTTAACCTACCACATTTGACTTACCTTTTATTTTTTCCTGGAGTGCATTTCGCAACATTTAGCATTTAACCTGTAAGCCTTTCCTTTGTTAAGTTATTTCCCCGCCAATGCGATATCGAAGGGACCTACCTTACCTTTTGCCGCATAAACCAAAATTTGTATTCTGCCTATTCCTTTATATTCGTTCATTTCACACTTATTGCAACTTACCACCTTTACCACCCGTAGTTTCGCAATCGCAAGATTTTAAGCTTACCTTCCGCACATCTGCAAGCTAAGTTAAATTTCTGCCGATGCAATATCAGCGGGACCCACAACCTAATCGCATTTCGCAAGACTTAAGTCTTACCTCATGTTAAGTTATTTTATCGCCATCGCGATATCGGCGGGACCCACCAAACCTTTACCGCACTTCGCAAACCACCGCAATCCTTTGTATTTCGCCTTCCGCACTTACCTTTTCTTTTAAGCCACCAGCAAAAGCACTTTGCAAGTTTTAAGTTTTAGCTTTATGACCACCCAAAATTTATTCTATTTTGTTTGCGATGCGATCACAAGAGGGGGCATGTGTCGAGCTTAGGAGGGCAGTGCATTTCGTCGAGTGCAAGTTTTACCACTTACCTTTCCAGCAGCCGCAAGTTAAGTTTTTATTTTATTTTATTTTATTTTATTTTATTTTATTCTGATGTGATATCGCTATTTCATATCGCATGCACAAATATTTAAGTTTATCACTCGTCACATGTCAGAGATTTTAAAGAATAATGCGAGAGCTAAAAGTTATTTTCGCCAATCAACACGGATGCGATGTGGACCAAGACGATATTGCATAGAATTTGAAGTCCGCCCTTTTGTGTGTTTGAACGTGTCTTCGCGTGTATTCCTGTGTAAAGCAGAATACGGCCAACGTGCCAATTGAATGCCGAAATGGGTCTTTTGACAGGCAAGGACAAATTTTTTTGAACGTCCATTCACAACATTGAAGCAACATTGAATAGATTAGGTTTTTACAGGCTTCGACTGTTAGATATAAGCACTGTAATTTTCATTTTTTTGAAAAAAGAGTGATGGAATGAAAAATAAGTTTCAATCCTCTCTTATGTAATGCTACCTCTGTATATGTGACTGTTATTTCTGCATTTTGTTTGAAGTCTCTGTGGTGTGGGGAAGAATCCCTCTGTTATTTATTTCATTCAATATTTTCAACATGGTATTAGAGCTTGCCATTGGAAATTTCAACATGGTATCAAAGTAGGTCTAGGCTCTCAGTCAAAGAAGAACGAGCTCGCTTTCTTTGCTGTAGAAGCTGTAAGATTGGTTTGAGAAGAAGATTTCTCCAACAGTGAGAAAGCTTCTGTTTTACACAGTCAAGAAGATTGTTTGTTTGACACAGCCAGAATGGCAACAGCAGGCACAACCTGACAAATCCCCAACTACCACAGTTTAATGGGAAGAATTATGATTATTGGGCCATTATAATGAGAGCCTTGTTTGCTTCACAAGATATATGGGAGCTGGTGGAACAAGGTTTCCAAGAACCAGCAGACGCAACAACGCTAGCTGCTTTGACAGCAACAGAAAGAGACTTGTTGAGAGATAATAAGAAGTAGGAATCCAAAGCCCTCTTCTATCTCTTTCAAGCAGTGCACAAGAGTATATTCTCATGGATTGCAGCAGCAACGAGGTCTAAGGAGGCATGGGATATTTGCAAGACAACCTATCAAGGCATGGAGAAGGTGAAGACAACAAAGCTACAAATGATGAGGAGAGACTTTGAAACTCTATGTATGAAAGAGCATGATAAAATAAACTAATTATTCACACATGTGATTGGGTTGGTCACCCAGATAAGGTATCATGAAGAGACACTTAAGGAAATAAGAATAATGGAGAAAATCTTGAGAATTCTACCCTCAAGATTTGATGCCATAGTGGTAGCAATAGAAGAGACAAAGGATCTCTCAAGATTTTCAGTGGACGAGCTTCATGCATCTCTGGTGTCTCATGAACATAAACTGAACAAAATAGTGAACTCCTCATTAGAGCATGCTTTCAAGACATAGATGTCTTTTGGCAAAGGTAGAGGTTGAGGAAGATAAAAATATCGAGGAAGAGGAAGAAGCCCATAGAGAGGTGGAAGAAACATCCCTGCAAGCACAAGTGGAAGGGGCAGTAATCAGAATCAAAGTGAAGGCTCAAGCCAACACCAAGCACAAGGACAAAGGTATGATAAATCCCAAGTCCAATGTCATTATTGTAAAAATTATGGGAATTATTCCAATGAATGTAGAAAGAAACAAAATGACATGAATAATAGGAAAAATGCAAATTTTTCAAAATAAGATAAGAACTAGAGTAATGTGCTTCTAACATGTAATGTAGCACAAGAAAAACAAGAAGATGTATGGTTCTTAGACTCAGGTTGTAGCAACCACATGACTGTAAACATAGAAATGTTTTCCAATCTGGGTGAAAATGTGAAATCTGAAGTGATAACAGGGAATGATAGTAGAGTCTCTATCAAGGGAAAAGGAAGAGTATCAATACTCATAAGGAAGGGAGAAAAGAAATTTCTGCCAGATGTATATTATGTACCTGGATTGAAATGTAACCTTCTAAGAATTAGATAGCTCATGAACAAGGGCTAAAATGTGTTTTTTAAGAATGATGTGTGTACTATCATGGACATACCTCCAAGTAAAAGGGTCATTGAAGAAGTGAACATGACAAAGAATAGGATGTTTCCTCTCAAGCTCAGAACAGACTTGAAGGAAGGAGGTGTGGTAGCAGCAGTCACACAAGAGGTCTTTCAAGAAGAAGTGAAAGACGAAAACTGGTTATGGCATTTGAGATTTGGACATCTCAATTTTGGAGGTTTGAACCTCTTGCATAGAAAAGGGATGGTAAAAGGATTACCACTCATTGAGAAATATGACAACCTATGTGAAGGCTCCATCTTGGGAAAACAACACAGAGAAGCATTCCCAGCAGGGAAGAATATAAGGGCAAAGGCACCCTTAGATATTTTCCACTCATATTTGTGTGGACCAATGCAAACGCCATCTTTAGCTGGCAGCCAATATGTTTTGACATTCATAGATGATTACACCAGAAATATATGGGTGTATTTCTTGAAATAGAAGAGTGAAGTGTTTGAACATTTCTACCACTTCAAAGATCTTGTTGAGAAGCAAAGTGGGCACTACATCAAAGTGCTAAGAACTGATAGAGGTGGAGAATATATCTCCAAATATTTCCTACGTTTCTGTAGGGAAAATGGCACCCACAAGAAGTTTACCACAAGGTACACACCACAAGAAAACGGTGTTGCAGAAACGAAGAATAGGACCACCATGGACATGGTCAGAAGTATGTTGAAGGCAAAACATTTTCCAAATGAGTATTGGGCTGAAGCTTTCAATTGCGCAACATATATTTTGAATAGATGTCCAACCAAATCTATTATGAACAGAGTTCTGAAAGAAGCATTGAGTGGAACAAAGTAGTTTTTCACTCACATGAAAGTATTTGGATGTGTGGCTTGTGCACATGTCCCAGATCAAATAAGGAATAAGTTGGACAGCAAGGGGGAGAAGTGTATCTTTGTTGGATACAGTGATGAGTCCAAGGCATACAAACTCTATAATCTATCCACCAAGAAAGTTATAATCAACAGAGATGTGCATTTTATTGAAGAAGAATCTTGGGATGGAAGCTTAGAGAAAACAATAAACGTGAAGACATGTGTGTCTCATGAAGAGCAAGAGGAATGCACAGTAGCAAGTAATTCCTCCACGGTGGTTCCTCCTCCACCTACACAAGCACAACAGAGCATACCACAAGCAGGAAACATAACAGCCTTGAGAAATCAAGGAAGTGCTTCTCCAAGCACATCATAGGGGTTTGAAAATCCCTCGAGTTCAAGTGGAACTCCAAGCACACCAAGAAGACCAAGATTTAGAAATTTGAGTGAAATTTATGAGCAAGAAGCTGATAATGATAATGGTCTAAACTCTTTATTTGATTTATTTTTTCATTTTGATGACCCAATTCATTTTGAAGATGCTGTAAAGGAATAAAAATGGATTGAAGTAATGAATGAAGAGATTGGTGCAATTGAAAAGAATGATACATGGGAGTTAGTGGACCTCCCACAAGGTAAAGAAGTCATTAGAGTAAAATGGGTCTATAAGACCAAGAGCAATGCTGAAGGCAAGATAGAAATGTATAAAGCAAGACTTGTTGTGAAAGGCTACAAGCAGCAACAAGGAAGAGATTATGAAGAAACCTTTGCACCAATTGCAAGGATGGAGACAATGCGGACAATGTTGTCCATTGGAGCACAAAAAAAGTGGAAAGTCTACCAAATGGATGTAAAGTCAACATTCTTGAATGGAGTGTTGAAAGAGGAGGTATATGTTGAACAACCTCCTGGCTATGAGATTGAAGGCCAAGAGCACAAAGTGTGCAAGTTGAAGAAAGCTCTTTATGGGTTGACGGAAGCACCAAGAGCATGGTACAACAGAATTTATGCTTACCTGATAGAAAATGGGTTTGAACAATGTGATGGTGAACCCACACTCTACATCAAACAAAATGATGGTAAGATTCTTATCGTTGTTTTATATGTAGATGATTTAATTTTTACTGGCAATGAAGTTTCTCTCATTTCTGATTTTAAAGCAGTCATGAAGAGTGAATTTGAAATGACTGATTTGGGTTATTGAGATACTTCTTGGGCATAGAAGTAAAGCAAAATGAAAAGGGAAATTTTATTTCCCAAGCAAAATATGTTGCAGAAGTTTTGAAGAGGTTTAACATGTATCACAACAAAGCAACATTAAATCCAACTGTCATGGGGTTAAAGTTAAGCAAAGAAAATTACAGCAAGAATTTCGATCTGACATTGTACAAGAGCATAGTTGGCAGTCTAATGTATTTAACTGCAACTAGGCCTGATATTGTGTATGCTGTAAGTTTAATTTATAGATTCATGGAGACACCAAAGGAGACACATTGGCAAGAAACCAAAATAATATTGAGGTATGTGAATGGAACGAAGGAGTATGGTGTTCTATACTCCTCAACTGATAATTTTAAATTGTTTGGTTACACTGACAATGATTAGGCTGGAAGTGTAGATGATAGGAGGAGCACATCTGGGTATGTGTTTCATTTTGGATTGGGAGCCATTTCATGGGCTTCCAAGAAGCAACCAATATTTGATTAACAACAGAAGTAGAATATGTGGCAGCAACAACAACAACATGCCAAGTAGTATGGATGAGAAGGATGCTAAGAGATTTATGTCATGAGAAAGATGAGGGAACCATAATTTATTGTGATAATAACTCAGCAATAACATTGTCAAAGAATTCTGTTTTCCATAATAGAACAAAGCATATTGATGAAAAATATCATTTTATAAGAGAATTGGTTAACAATGGTGAGATTGTTTTGTAGCACTGTAAGATAGAGGAAAAATTTTCTGATATCCTCACAAAGCCATTAGCACAGAAGTGTTTTGAGTATCTCAGAAAATGTCTAGGAATGACTGATGGTGGTAGTTGTGATTAAGGGGGAGTGTTGGAATTTTACTCCCAACCACCGCCATGAATAAGAAGTGGTGCAGCCCACAATTTCATATTTTTTTGATAGCAGGAAAGACTATAGTAGATCTAAGTAGCCGGGGGCGTTTTCACGCTACCACAGCAAACAAAGTACAAGAAATACTCTGCATTTATTTTTCTTCACCTACCACATTTGACTTACCTTTTATTTTTGCCTGCAGCGCATTTCGCAAAATTTAGCATTTAACCTGTAAGCCTTTCCTTTGTTAAGTTATTTCCCCGCCGATGCGATATTGACGGGACCTACCTTACCTTTTACCGCATAAACCAAACTTTGTATTCCGCTTATTCCTTTGTATTTGTGCATTTCACACTTATTGAAACTTACCACTTTTACTGCCTGCAATTTCACAATCACAAGTTTTTAAACTTACCTTTCGCACATCTGCAAGCTAAGTTAAGTTTCCGCCAATGCGATATTGGCGGGACCCACAACATCATCGCATTTCGCAAGACTTAAGTCTTACCGCATGTTTAGTTATTTTATCGTTGACACGATATCGGTGGGACCCACCAAACCTTTACCACACATCGCAAACCACCGCAATCCTTTCTATTTCGCCTTCCATACTTACCTTTTGTTTTAAGCCACCAACATAGCGCACTTCGTAAGTTTTAAGATTTAACTTTATGACCGCCCACAAGTTATTCTATTTTTTTTGATATGCAATCACAAGAGGGGCACGTGTCAAGCTCAGGAGGGCAACGTATTTTTCCCAACACAAGTTTTACCACTTACCTTTCCAACAACCACAAGTTAAGTTATTTGTTTAGCGATGCGATATCGCTATTTCATATCGCATATCGCTCGTCACATGTCACAAAGTTTAAAGAATAGCACGAGAGCTAAAATTTATTTTCGTCGATCAACGCGGGCGCGATGTGGACCAGGACCATATTGCATAGAATTTGAATTCTGCCCTTTTGTGTGTTTGAACGTGTTTTCGTGTGTTTTCCCGTGTAAAGCAAAATACGACCCACGTGCCGATTGAATGCAGAAATGGGTCTTTTGACAACCAAGGATGAATGTTGTTGAACGTCTGTTCACAACATTGAAGCAACATTGAATAGATTAGGTTTTTACAGGCTTCGGCCATTTGATATAAGTTATGTAATTTTTCATTAGAGAGAGAGCATGATGGAATGCAAAAGAAGTTTAAGTCCTCTCCTGTGTAACGTTGCCTGTGTATATGTGCCTCTTATTTCTGCATTTTGTTTGAAGTCTCTGTGGTGTGGGGGAGCATCCCTCTGTTATTGATTTCGTTCAATATTTTCAACATGGTATTAGAGATTTCCATTGGAAATTTCAACAGGCTGCGACCACTCCTCCCACTGACATGGCTTCCTGTACCTCAACATTCTGAGCACGATACTTGTCTTTTTTCTTGCCCTTCTTTTCATCTTTAACTCACCATGTTTTCTCTGGTTCGATTATTTCTGTAACTTATTAATAAATTTATTTAATCTAACTGTATTTAATCTGAAGGTAGAAACTCTTTCAATCGTCTAACATCAAAATCAATGGTACACAATGGTACAAGTGGCAGTTGAGGGGAGTTGTTTTCAAATAGGGACGCTTTACAACATAATAATTGTTACAATGTTTGCACTTCAAGCGATTTGATTCCTCTTGGCACACTTGAGGAAATGTTTGCACCTCAAGCATTTGATCCCTTTGACTGCAGTTGAGGAAATATTTTTACCTCAAGGGATTTTGTCTCTCTGGACATTTAATATAGTTGGAGGTAAGATGGATATAGTATTAAAAAATCTATCATATAATGAATGTTTTTGTATATATTCTCATATATAATATTTTGGTGGAAATAATTAAAGTTGTTAATATTCTTATTAAATTTCAAGAATAATGTTTAAAATTTGTGTAAAATAATATGTTTGTGTTAATTACTATGACAAATGCATATTAATTTGAAAATCTATCTTGTATAAAGAGATATTTTTTTAAAGTGCAAATAAATAAATAATTTTTTTTTTTCAAACTTTAAAACTAATTACATAATCAAATCTCATCGACTGTTCAAATTAATAAATAATGCAAAAATGCACACACGTGAGGAACATGATTTTTCCATCAAGAATGACCACCACCAACAAATTTTGGAAGAATTTTAAAGTGAGAAATAACGAATTAAATCATTTAGAAATATTAAGATTCATAAATATTTAATATTAAATAATTTATAAATATTAAGATTCATAAATATTTAAATTTGATATGTGTACTTTTACGACACTTGTTTGCTATAGACAAATTTTTTAGATGTTTTTTATTTGTCATAGATATTTAGATTTGATTTGTGTACTTTATGACATTTTGCCTCTTTCTCCTACCTTTCCACCCTAACTTGTGTTGTTTCACCCTGTTTTTATTACTTTTCCAATTCACCAATTATTATGATATATCGTACCTTTTTATGACTAATTGATGGTGAATGTTTGGAGAAGATTGATGGTCTTTGTGTTGTATTTTTAGATGTCATTTATAGCACCAAATATCACGAACACGAAGTTCACAGGAGCAGTTAAGAGGGTGCTATTATAGCAAAGCGATGTTGTTACACCTTGCTGTTACAGACCTGCCGACAAACTGCTGTTACAGACCCGCTGGCGAACTGCTGATACAATTGTACCATTGACCGATATCGTCAACACTTGTTGCTGATTTGTCCTCTAGTTGTTACACTATAGCTGTGATTCTATTACGATAGCTATAGAAGTTGTTTAGCATTGTATTTTTGGGATAATAGCCTAAGGGCAGTTTTGATTGTAATCTATAATTTTCTAGTCAGAACTTTATTAGGAAGTGGTTATAACTATATGTGTTCTATTTCGATCAGCCTGAGAACCATAAGATTCTCATGACTGATCTATCCCTTGATTTTATGATGTAAACACTATATAATTTCTTGGCCCTAGAGGTCTAGGGGTTAGTGGACAAAAACATTATTTTGGCTCTGTAATTGTGTTCATATTAATAATGATCATCCTGTTATTTGTGTTACATGCGTTATTGAATTTAGTTTCTGTTAAGTTCTTCCTTTACCTGTGCCCTGCTATGGAGGAAGGGCCCTCCTTCTTAGCAGGGATTGCAGTGATTAAAGTAGTTGTGTGTGTATGTAATTTTATTTCAGTTTATGTATCAATAGAGTGTTGTTTCTGCTGTTCAGCTGTGAATATATCCGCTTCAATTTCCATACTTTGTATGCTGTTACACATATGATATTAGAGACACCAGCTGGTTACTTGTTGTGTGGCGCGCTAGAACAGATTAATTGAAGTGTGATTCTAGTCTTGTAGATCCTTTTAATTCTGCATGAGTGATTTACTTCAACAACGATTTCTTTTCTTTGAAATTGCTTCTAGTTGGTGTATCGACAGAGACAATGCAACTATCATTGGAATAAACAGATGTCCCTGGATTGATAATTAATGTGTGTTGTTTAGTCAATTAAAAATTATTTATATAGTACAACAATATTAATGATGTTTTATATATCAACTTCAGAGTGAATATAGAAAGGATTACACCTCACTCAAACTGAGCCATAAAATGTGCTTATTGATGCAATAACTTTTTAACAACGTAAAATTTGAAACCTGAACTATAAATTGAAAACTGAGCTATAAAATGTGCTTCTTGATGCAATAACCTTTTAACAAAGTAAACTTTGAAATGTGAACTATAAATTAAAAACGGGAACTCTAGAAAAAAACAAAACCCCAAAAACATGAAAAACGACCCAAAAACGAAAAGGGTGTATTCTAAAACAAGGTTTTTTTGGTGCTAGAATACCATTTTTATTTTCCGGGTACAATTTCAACCTATTTTTAGTAATGGCATTAAATATAAAATAATGACATTTTAAATACATTAAAATTCTAATCATTTTTATAGATGTCATTTAACATATAATGTCATGAAACTAAGAATCCCTAAAATTCTAATTGTTTTCAACCATAATGTTAAAGATAAAATATATTTCAAAAATTTTCACTCATAGAATTAAAAAATATTAACTTTTCAAAATATTTCAACCATGATATTATGAACAAATTATATGACTAAAATAACCCAATGAAACATAAATTATTTCTCCAATTTATTGTTGGATTGTCAATATTTTAGATAAATGAATTCATCATAATTAAAACATATAATCCAAAAAACATAAAAAATGACTCATAACTTAGAATATCATTTTCATTGCTCAATGCAAACATCATTTATATCAATTCTATTACACAATTATTGAAAATCACTGATATTTTCTTGCACACCATCATAATTCACACCTTCATATGAATGACTTGATGCAGATGAAGATGTTCCATATTCTTCTCTTTCATCAACTAGTGCCCCATCTGAGTCAACATCCATGCCCACCACTTGAGGTTTCAAAATTCTTGTAGATCTATGATTGGGTTTGTTGGGGTTCCCATGTTTTGGCCAGGTTGGCAAGACCAAAAGGTGAGACAACATAGAACCACTTTCAGACCTTAGGATCTAGCCCTCCTAGGTCCAGAGAGGGATCTCTCTATGATAGCCAAAGGATATGTCTTTGAAGCTCTTAGTTATGATTTTAGGCTAGTTGTAGGTTCATGGTTGTTTGTTTGATTGTTTGTGTTTGGTTGTTGGGAATCAGGAAGGAAGGTTCCAATATAAGACAAGGATGGACAACAAGGGAATTTAGGCAGAGGTAGATAACTCAGGGAACATCAAAGCCATTGGGCAATGGAGTCAAGAAAGGATTTACTTGTATTCAATGCGCAAGATTTCAATTGGGCTAGTCATCTAAAGCATATGGATCTTCAAGGAGATATTTGGAATGAGACATTAAGGACAGAGAATGAAAGGAGGAGAACCAACCAACTCTGTCTATAGATCAGACCAGAGGTCATTTAACTCCAGGCCTGCTTGGACATAATTAGAGGTGAAACAAGGGATCTTGGAAAGGTTTAATTGGGATGGGGAGCTCCTAGAGAGACAGAGATCAGGTTCTAGACCTCCAGGATTCTCAACACATTCAACTAAATCCTAACAAGAAAATCTAAATATAGATTCCATTAATCCATTCCTTATAGAGTAGGAAATAGTCATCCACTACACTCGTTAAATCAATAGAAATCAACATTCAGATACACATATAAGCAGAAAACATTGAGGTAGAGAGAGCAGGAAACATAGGGCACCTAACAAGGGTGAATCCTATATTATACTTCTGTTGCCTACCAGTAGAAATGAAATGAAATGTAGCATGCAATGAGAGCAAGTCAATCACAAATACAGAGAAAGAGGAAACATCACCAGCTGCTTTAGATCAGGATCCAAAGAAACATGCTTGTCTTATTAAAAACAACACCAATCAGGTACATCATAGCCCATAGCTTGAACATTCAGTCTGAATACATCTAGTCTCAGTCTATCTTAAAATATACACAGAGAACTTGTCTCAAGAGGAAAATACTAGCGTTCCACTGATATCTCATCAACAACCATTACAATGTTTCCTTCTGTGCTTTATAGCAAAGGGTGAGCCTAAGATCAACTGAAGGAGTAGGTGAAAATCAAATGTATCTTTAAACACAACAATGAATGCAGGGCCGAAACCCATTCTGCTTGACATACTGTATATTTTATCTCTGTCACCTTCCTTGTGAGAGAATGATCTGCTCCAGATTTGATCTTGACATCTTTTGGCTGAAGTACCTCTGGTGATTTGAACCAAAATAAAATAAACTACTGAAAGGTCTGTCTCATAAATGTTTTGGTTTCTTCGAACTGCTGTTAGGGTGGGAAACTCCTTCAGGGACACGGTGCATAATAAAGACTGTATGGGCGCCCTGTCCTTTATGGGGAAAAAACATTCTTCTGACAAATAAACCTGATATTACCTCTTACTGATGTTCAGGACCTCTAGATCGATCCTCGGGGTCTTCAAAATGATGCTTTGCCTCTTTAAATTTCTGATTTAGGGCTTAAGATCTTAGTTGATGTGCCCTAATCCCTCTGCTTTGTACTGAAATTCTTTGCTGCTTCATTACTGCCTCTGTCGAGTTAGCTCGAGCTTTAAATGGCGCTGGTAGGATTTCCGGCGTTTGAACTCCGCTTTTCTTTAATGCAAGTCCTGACAGCCCCATTCCTTGACTCTCTCATGATGGTACTAGTTCATTGGATTTGATCTTGTCTACAGTGCTCGCCATTGAGATAGTACACTGAACATCAGCGGTTTTCTTCCTCTAGAAACCCTGCAACATAGAAAACCTGTGAAGAAAACAATGGACGGAGCATTGGATGCAGAGCGGATGGAGGAAATGGCCATGCAGATGGAATGGAGGAAAAAAATTTGCAGGGGAAATGGTGAAAAATCGCTCTGGTAAGGTTGGCGGACGTTGTAGAATGAAAACGCATGAAAAACATTAAAAAACCACGAAAACGGGATGTTATATGTGTCGGAATGGTTGAATGGTACGGGATATGCACGTGGGGCGACGTGGCGTACGGATAGCCAAGTGGACAGATGACGTGGGGACCCAGGCGACGGTGGAATGGTCAACCATGCATGGACAGATCTGGACCGTCGATCGGGCTAAGATCAACGGTGGAGGGCGACGGATGGTGGGCCAGAACAAGAGCTATCGCGTGTGCGATTTCATTAAATATCGTGCATCTCTGGTGATCGGGAGCCGTCGGATGGAGCTTTTGAGATCTAACGGCTGACACAGATTTCGCTGGGCGTCTTGGGCAGGAAGTTAATGCGCGGGGGATGGATTTAACGAGCGGGAAAGGCAGTTTTGAAAATCGTACAGAGGACGCGTGGCAGGATATGAATGGAATCGCTGGGCCTCCCGGGAAAACCGCTCGGCGCCCAACGGTGGTGCGGAATTTACCGGCGGGTTTTGGGCGGATGACGTATGGCTAGTGGGGTCCACCGTTTCAGGCGCGCTCCGCGCCGTCGAAAGATTAAACCGGCGGCAAACCTTAGAAATTAATTAAAAACTCGAAAATGTGATTTAACAAAGGTTTTTTAAATGTTTTTGGGCGGAGAAAACGTTGGAGGGGGGATAGGCGCCCGATAGGTTTAGTAGGTGGTCACGGCGCCGGGTTTCATGGAAGAAAAGGGGCGCGGGGCTATCAGAAGAAGGGCTAGGCCTGTTATAAGGTAAGAATGAGGATTTTTATGCCATTTTAATGTATTTTGAGGCCTAAGGAGGGTAACGATAGGGAGATGGAGGGGGGATTTGGTGAAACAAGGGTAAGGGTAAGAATCAAAGGGGATTTTGGAGGGGTTTAGAGGGTTACTTTGACAAAGGGAAGGGGGGAAAGTGATATTTCGCAAAGGTATAAAGGGCAATAATGGGCCTTTTGAGAAATGGATCAGCAGAGGGACTATATTTTAGGCACAGTACATAGAGACTTCAAGGAGGATGGGTTTTCAGGGGAAAGGCATTCCTTGAAGGCTCCCAAACAATATAGTCCCCAGCTTGCTTGTCAAGAATTTCATAGGGGGGCTAACAGGGTTCAGCATACTGCCATCTCAACATTGTTTCTTGTGGTAGCAACCTCTTAAGAATCTTTATCGTCTTGGAGCGAAGAGTTCCTCTCTTTGTTAAATTGAAGTCATAAATAAGTATGTCAACTTCCTCCAATTTTAAGAGGCCTGTGCGGGGACGATTTATATTTGTACCCTTTCTTTTTCTCTTTCCGCCAATTTTTTATCAACTCCCATCTCTGGCTTGTACACACCATTGAATGGGTGTGTGTTTGTGGCATACCAATGTACTTCAACACCTGTAACATCCTCATTTTAAATCACCTTTATAACCTTGGAAACCCAGAATGGATAGCCATGTGGATCTTCATGTGCTAAGAATGTGATTATGTAACCCTCCTTAATATCATGTACTGAACCTCTGTAAAGGTCTTCCATGGCTTCATGTTGTGCACGAGATGTTCTAGAACCAATATACATTTCTGTTTCCTCCACCTGTGTAGAATTAATTTAATACCATGTGATTGTTGTTGTTCAAGAATGTTTGTTTCTCCCTCTTCATTTGACACATTTTGTGGCTAAATAAATGGAATCTTCAAAAGAATATCTTCATTTGTTGGTCTTGAAAGGATATCACTGTAATCATTGAAAAAGGACTCCCACCAAATTGAATCAACAACATCAAAGTACTCATATGTATATCTAATAGTTTTTTAAATTTATTCCAGGCATTCAGAATGGTCTATATCTCTCTTTTACCTTCGTGCATTATGAATTTCACCAACTGATTGTAATAACAATATATTTGACGCAAATATTTGATGATCTGGAATGACCTTCAAAAATTCCAAACCTGATGATGGCGCCCATTCTGCAGTTGTTGAATACTTCCTGCCCCATATAAGTGTTTTCCCATAAATTTGTTTGATACAAAATTGATGTTGGAAGCTAATGTCATTAAGTTGTTCAATGCATTTCTCTTGACCATGCGATCTGAGAATAAACCTTCTCATGTCAACAATTTATTATAACACATGAAAAATAGGCTCTCACATATACGATTTCTTAATACATACATTCAATTAATGATGGAAAGCTCCCAACATTCTTCCTCCTCAATGGTACTGAAAAACAACTGAACATATAATCAATATGGTCGTGAGTGTGCCCAACAAGAAGGAAACCAATGTTTACCTTATGAAAAATTCTCAGTTCAACAAGCATGTTTAGATATCCAAAAGCAATCTGATTTTTGTTTTCACGACAAGTGTTGTCTAATTGTAGATACAAAATTTCGGGAATATTACCACCCCAATGAGAAAGCACATCATGAATTATGGTTATTGTCAGATTTCCATCATTATGAATATTTGGAGCTGTGAAGTAAACTCTTGGCGTCATTTTCCCATTGAAGACCATAAAACCGACCAATGAAACTAGATAAAATTTTCCTCTTGCAATTTTTTTGGTGTGCGAACAAAATGGGGCAGAAGTGTTTTCTTCTGGTCCATACAATCAATTATCAAACCCAAATATTTATTTGGATTATTATAACACTTCTTTTGTGCTTGTACAACTTTTTCCTTTATTTTGTTTGTTGTTCGCGATGCTCTTGAAGGGCTTTAACAATGGAATCTACACATAACATAAAATAAACGTATTAATAAATGCATTTTCATAGTTGATCACTATACAATTTAAAAATATAATGTTATGAATGCTTACCTCTTTCTGCTCCTTGACATTTATCCCTTTTTTATTTTAGAGAAGCACATGTACTGCAAACCCCCATCCTTATCTTCTTAGGGATACAAACATTGTTGAATTCTATACTCCATATCTGCACTAATATTGATATGTAATAAAATGACCATTTCCTTCAACACCTTCTGCATATTCCTTGTATAAGTTGTAGATTTCTTGTCTTGAGAAATTATCTGGAATATGTATTATATCTCTATTTGGCATACACTCTCCATGTTTTGAAAATAAGTCTTGCAGCCATGACATTGCAGTGTTTGCTAGTGGCCCAAACTTTCGTTTATGATGAACTTCTGAATAATATGTAGGAGCCTTTTCCAAATTGTCTTGGATTATTGATAGACAAAAATTTCCAATTGAATGAATCATTTTGAAAGCCTTTCTACATAGCAATCAAGACCAAATATGATAATCATAACCTGTCAGTGTAGATTGCATGCACCCCACTAAATATGAATTTTGCATGCTTTTATTAATTGAAAAATAGTTCTTCCTTTTCTCTAAAGAAAATTTGAAATCCATATGTTTCAAGAAATCCTTTTTACAACAGTCACTTGAAATGAGCTCACTGATAGAACTTATTCTCGTGAGATATACTACTCTACCCCTTGTATAACTAGAACATTTTGGATTGATACGAAAAGGTCTACTCCTACTCCTAGAAACAATATTTGCTGGCAACATCTCTATCATTTCATCGTTATCTGAACAAGCATTTCCATGATCATTAGGAGGAATACTATTCTTACTATGATCATTCTCAATATAGTTAGGAAATTCACCACCATCATTGTTTGAAAAATATTCATTACCATCTTCGGCGACATGAAAATTTTCAATACAATCATCTGTGGTTTTGAAATACTGAATTGGAGGATATTCTTCACTATCTTTATCTTTCCCTTCATCATTGCTGCTCTCAATGATCATAGGATTAGGACTATGTGGAAATTGCGACTCCTCATTTATTAAAAAAAATTCATCCCGACCTTCGTCATTGCTGCTCCCATAGTCCATATGATTAGGAGTAAGTGGAAATTGAGACTCGATTTATTGGATTTTCTTCATCACTGCTGCTCTCAGAGTCCATAGGCTTAGGAGTAACAGTAAAATGTGACGCTTTATTTACTAAATTTTTTTCATCCTGCCATTCATCACTATTTCTCTCATAATCCTTAGGATTAGGAGTAAGTGGAAAATGTGACTCTCTATCCACTGAAAATTTTTCATCCTGCCATTCATCACTATTGCTCTCATAATCTTTAGGATTATATCTAAGTAGCAACTGTGACTCTCTATCCATTGAAAATTTTTCATCTGACCATTCATCACTATTACTTTCATAATCCTTAGGATTAGGACTAAGTGGAAATTGTGGCTCTCTATCCACTAAAAATTTGTCAACCTGCCAATCATCATTATTGCTCTCAAAGTCCTTAGGATTAGGAGTAAGTGGAAAATGCGAGTTTCTAGTTTTTTGAAATTATTCATCTTTCCATTCGTCATTGCTGCTCTCATAGTCCATAGGATTAGGAATAAGTCAACTTTTAGAATTTATATTCATTTGAAAATATTCACCAGTAATTTTGTCACTACTTCTCTCGTTATATTCATCAATATGGATAGAGTTTTTACGTGACGAAGATGCTTCATAAAACGAAACTTCACTATCAGATGAATCCATAACACTAAAACAAGAGATGGCGAATGATGCAAATGATTTCTCGCAATGATAATATATAGCCGAGACAATGAGAAATTCCCTCCAAAACTTCCCTCCAAAATTTTTCACTGAAATGTTTTGCTTAAGTATGTCCCTCCAAATTTTATTTAAAAGATTTATTTGAAAATTAGTTATTAAAATATTCTCATAATATGGACCTTAATTTCGAATTAAATTCCGTAGACATTTTTCCCTTAATAATTGTATTCAAACTATTTTTTTTAAATTAAAATATATAACTTTGACTACATTATAAATTATATTTTTATAATATTCATCAATGTTTTTTATCCCACATTCATCCCGTCATAAACAATTATGTTATTTCCGCTTTATAAGAAAAGTCAATTTCACTATTCCACACGTGACATCAAGATTTCTCGAGGTTTGTTTAAAAGCTTCGAATTATTTTCTAGGGGAGCAACATTGTCAACGAGAGTTTCTCTCTTTTGAAAGGTTAGTTTGGTTTCTATTATTCTGAAATTAGTAAACTATTAAAATTAATTTAAGTGAAGTAATTTATTTCCTTTAAAATTTACCAACTTTTTCCATTAATTATTTTAGGTAGAAAATGATATTTTTTTGTTTTATATCTAAAAAATTAAAAAAAATTAATATGGCCATTATCAGTGGGCTCGGTTGGGGCAACACATGGCTTATCTGGCCCAAGTGGGAATTCCCATAGCCCCTCTGGACCAATAGAGGGATCGATTCTAAGAATCGGTCTCGTTACTTGCCCAGGGGGCTGGTGGGCACACCCACTTGAGCTAGGGTGCCATGCTGCTGGAAGACGCGCCCATGGGGCGGAGTCTTCCCGAGCCCGAGGGTGGTCCTTAGGTTCGGGTGGACACCGCCCCGTAGGTGTGTCCACCTGCAACATGGCGCCCAGGGCACTGTCCTGTCAGTGAACACTCGTATAGGGGGGCATCCACTCGAGCCCAGGAAGGGGGCTAATTCCTAGAATTGACCTCGTGCCTGGAAGGGGAGCTGAAGGAGGAAAATTATAGCAATCAGCCTCTTGTTAGGCAAGGGGGTCGTTGCCCTCGAGCTCGGGCTCAGAATTGGCCCTTTGGGCATATAGAAAAAATAAAATAAAAAAATTAATGGGGTTGGAGAGATAATTGAAAAAAAGAAAAATAACATTTTTTTAAAACAATTTGTTTTAAATTATATATATATATATAAGGGGATTGGGTAGTTGACATGTAAAAAAGAAAAGTGTTTTACAGTTTCTGTTAGGGAAAAAATACATAAAAATATCATTCTTTTTTAAAACAAGTTTTTTATTTTGTTTACGTAAGATATTTGTTTTTGTGATTTAGTAAGTTATGTCTATATATATATATATATATATGTTTGCAGGAAAATGGCATCAAGGAAGGTTTTTGTCAATCTTTTTGGACCCAAGTCAACATTTTCATCATCTAAAGCTACAGGTGGACCTTCAAAATACATTGCTAGATGAACTGCACCTCAGTTAATTACAAAAAATGTGGGAGATGCAACCACAAAATAAAAGAGGTTGGTTTCATACTGGAATAAATCAACATAAGTGAATCGTTCAAAATATGCATGGTTTCTAAAAGATCTAGAAGACGAATATCTGCAATTATATCTATATTCCAGTAAGAATTTTGATGCTGAAAGTTATGATTTGGTGGGAAAAGTATTAGACCTATATATTCTTCCAAATACTGAAAGTGTTTATATAGTATAAAAATTGCCGTGATAAACATAAATGTAATTTTACATTGTCAATGTATAACAGGGGGGAAGATTATTCAAAGATATGCAAACATATCATACAAAATATTGCACAGAAGATTGTAAGTATTTTTATTTACACATATGTTTTGTGTTATTCAAATTGTATCATTTTATTTTTAATAACTTAGTTAATGTTGACATATTATATTTTGTTTTACAGGATTTTGCTGAGGGAATTTCAATTATTTTGGGGGAATCTATTATATAGAGCGAGATATTATGAATTTAGTCTCCATTTTCCATGAACATGAAGCAGAAGATATGTGAAAGAAGAAAAAAAATACTTCATGATGCTACAAGATTGCATCAAAGGGATAAATCTAGTAAAGGTAGACATGTTACTTTCAAAATGAGGAACTTGAAGATGATGTTAAAGCTGAAGCTGAAGATGAATAATGTGTTGCCATATCCGAGGATCAAATTAGAACTGATGTTAGAAAGAGAAGAGCCATAAAAAAAAAAACAAGAATTCCCAAGAATTTCTCCCTTACAGTTGATGATGAGGAGATTTTTTCGGTTCAAGAAAGTATCATAATAAATAGGAGGAAGAAACAAAAAATAGTTCATTCACAAAAAATCATGGACAATAGTGAAGGGCGTAGTGAAAAATCCAAATCAAGTAGGGAAACCATTATGCCAGGAGCTGATTTAGAGGGCGACGTTATGAAAAGAAAACAAAATTTCATCCGACATCAATTGGCGAAGATTAATTTAGCTGAAGGTGGTAGGTAATTCCAAATTAATGTCATTCAAGTCTACAAGCCATGTCAAAGACAACTCAAATATCAAATTATAAAGCCACACAACTTGCATGTTAACAATTTGAAAACACTGATGAGGTACAACCCTTTTGCACATGTGGTTGATTATGTTGTTCTTGTTGATCCAAGTCAAGTTCCTAAAAAAGAATAATTTGAGAAGTCAAATTTTTTTGAATACAAATATTATGTACTTGGGGGCAACCATTTTGTAGAAGCTTAAAGGCAATTAATGGAGGAATATCCCAATAAATTGCTCTTTGAAATAATGGAATGTATCACTTATGTTGGTTTAGCAGATACAAAAGAAAAGCTTTTGGAATGTGATCATAATTTAGATAATGAGTATAGGATGTTTGTGACTTTCATCCAAAGACTCATATTTATTCATAGTGAATTTGAAGAAAAATGTGGTGGTGTTAAGCTAAAGGTTCATCATGCATTCTGGAAGGAATGTTGTATGGAAATCGGTTATCAAATCGAAGAAAAAATAAGTTCAAAACATGGAAAAGTAAATTATGAAATAATGAGAGGTGTGGATAAGATTTTCTAGTTAACATTTAGAAATGGAGAGATATGGGAATTGATTGATCATATTTTTTAGTTGTGGGAGAACGTTCGCATCAAAAGTTAGAAGGTTAAAATGTCTAAACCATTGATATGTACCAATAGTAAATCAAGGCCTAAAATGAAGCTCCTTATAGGAGATATGAATATCACACCTTGGAGATCAATGAAGGGAGTGAAGGATGAAACACTTTTCAAAACAATATTATCTCATGTAAAGTCAGGAGAATTATCAACGGATGAAATGTCTAAGGAAATTCTAAAGTAAGTTTGTTATTTTTACTTTTTTTTTATTATAACTTTATGTTAAATATAATATATCGTTGTTGGTATTATTTGTTACACATAACAGTATATTAATATTTTTCACTTCATTTATTGAATCACAAGCTCTACATGAGAATACATGAATAAATGATTAAATTTTTGAATGAAGATAGTTGGGTTGATGTTCTACGCAAGTGCCAAGATTCAAGTTCTACATTTGTGATAAAATATTTTTATCTCTCATTTAAAAAGGTATGTTCATTCATACATTCATTTCTATTCATATGTATAATGTTTTTAATTTATAACTTATACATTTCTTTTGTTTATTTTATTAAAGATGAAGAAGGATGCAAATGGAGCACCATATAGTTTCAGAAGATTTATTAAAAAAATAAATAGGGAAAGGATAAGAAAACAACGTCTTAGTGATGTTGAACTTGATCCCAGTCTTAATCATTTCATTTGGAATGGGCTCCACACTCTCCAATATCAAATAATATCAGGTGATTGTGAAGACATTTCAAAACTCATACCTAAAAGGGATTATTCCCTAGTTATTGCAAATATTCCTCATGGTTTCAATATCCCAAACATTGAATATGATAGTGACCCTTATAATTATCAAGCATTTAGTACAATGGTTGTGGGATTTCTAGAAGTCACAACATCACCATTTTGGAGATTTGTGACATTTCATTCAGACACACAATTTGGGTTGTTTTTTGTTTTTTGTTTTTTTTTTTAAATTTTCTGAATTGGTCTACTCCTATATTGATACAAAAATAAATTTACAGAGAGGCAGTGGCCTCAAGAGGTCTGGCCCATAGATGTGGCATATGCACATTACAATGCTGAACATTGACTAAAAATAATAGCTGGATACTGACCAAGAGAGCTTCAAAAACCATGACCATGTCTGACTCAGAGATACAACTTACTCCTATAACGAGACTGTAAACTAACCAGAGGTATGTCATAGTCCCTAACGGATTGACTCGGCTAATACAGATGAATAGGTTAGCGCTGCCCATTTCAAAACTAAAATCTAACACTTTGAACTACTGTAGCCATCGCCAAAAATCAAAGACACATGCAGTAGAATGCCGCCCATGCAGGGGAAACCGACAGTTTAACATAAGAGAAAACATCTGTGCATGAGAACTGTAGAGCATAAGTTGACTGTAAAACAGGAGGGAATTGAACACCTTCATGCAACCGGAAATCAAAAACCAAGGAGCGCAGATTTGATTAAGCTTCATGAGAGGTGGATGGCACTTCCTCGACGATGCGACATGCATATTTGTAGGGATCTTCTTCCACATGAGGATGAATCTCCTTGCTTGTAGAGCCGCCACCAGTTGGGACGCTTGGGACAGCTTGCAAGCTCACATCCTGGGTTGCAATGCCAATAGTTTCCACACTCTGCCTGTTGTCATTCTGAGAAGTGCCATGCATGTCTTCCTCCCTAGTCTCCAGAGCCACCACTGTAGTTGTAGTAACTAGACCAGAGGAAACTTCTCGAAGCTCAATGGTGACTGAAGCTAAGAAGGAAAAATTTCTAAGAGTACAGGGGTATTGAAAACGAGCAATGTGAGAGTGAGTCCTGGAGGATAAATGAAAGTGTGCTGCCGAATTATTCTACCTTCGACCCCATCCACGACCCCTTCTGGTGACGGGATGGCGAGCAGGGCTGAAGTCTAAAGAGTAAGACGAGGATTCAGAAGTGGAGGAGGAGGGCTGGCGATTAACTTTCCCATGGGAACTTCCCCTCCTGTAGCGCATTCTATGGCGCAATATTGGCATAGTGTAAAGAGAAGGAAGAGCGGAACTATCAGCAATTTTGTGGAGGCAGGGGTGAATTGAAAGGGGCCTAGCTTCAGCTCGCAGAGGATTACTGGAAAAAGCTGAGGACGAATGACAACTGAGATTGCAGAAAGGGCTTTGGGAAACATGAAATCCCAACACCAAATCAACACAGCATCCCAGTGCGCATCGTTTCCCAGTGCTGGTGCGAGAGTGAGGCTCTGCGGCAGCAAGGGAGAAGCAAGTGCACAGGGGAGGAGCACGAATGAGTTCTTGGAGGGGTGCCATGAAAAAATAATGAGCAGGATGGTGTGGAGGGACGAGCTGCATTAACGCAACATTGGAGATTTGAGTAGAAGACTTAAAAACAGACATCATGTGAGGTTGGATGGCGGTGGTGATAAGCCACGCGCCGATCCACCAAATCACCAACGTAAAGATCGCCTCGTTACCCACCCACATCCGGGAGAGAAATATCTTGTTGCACCAAGAGAGTGCAGTCTTGTTTGAGTTATACATCATTGGAGCTACTCAGAGGACCAGAGAAGAATGGGAGCTGCTGATCGACGCCTTGATTAGCCAATCTGTTTGCTACCTTATTAGCTGTTCGCCAGATATGCTTGAAGGTTATGCTGCGGGGAGCCCTAAGCCAATCTTCAATTTGTTCCAGTCTGCTTAGAAGCTACCAGCTTGATGCGATCTTTGCTGTAGAGGTGCCTGATTGAATTCGAATCGCTGCTTCTATTAAGATTTGAGAGTCCCCTTCTATCTCAAGTGGGAAATTTTTTTCTTTATTTGCTATGCATATGGCCTTCCACAAGCCTTCAAGTTCGGCAGCGTTGTTGGAGTCTCTGCCTAGCAAACCACGGTATATGTGCAGGGTCGAGCCTACGACATCTCTGAAAATACCACCATACCCAGCTAGTCCAGGATTGCCCTTAGCAGCATCGTCGAAGTTCAGTTTGTAAGAGTGAGAGGCAGGAGGAGACTAGGATTGGGGAGAATTCGGATGGAAGGTAGGGCTGGACTTGACTTGAGCTGAAAGTGTGAGGTCCAGGTTCCAATTTTTCAAAATGTGGAGTTCCTGGGGTGAAGCTGGCATATCCGAGTCTTGCCAGTGTCTTAGAGCCAGAGTTTCTTGAAGATATTGTTTGAGATGTAGCCACAGGGTATCAAGGGGCGTATTGTGATTTTTGAAGATCCTGTTATTTCGCTCCTTCCAGATAATCCAATAAACAAAGCCCAGTAAGAGATTCCAGAGGGAATTAAGAAGTAGACTTTGGAAAGGATGCCGAGGCCAGTTCCTAATGGTTTTTATAATGTCTCCCACATGTCGGCCTGTTCTTCTGTTGCACAGTGTAGTTCTTTCCCAAAGTTGAGTAGCGAATGTGCAGGTGTCCAAGAGATGTGTAATGGTCTCTGTGTGAAAGTTGCAATTTGGACATCTAGAAGGTCCTGTAAATCCTCGCTTTTGTAGATTGTCCCAAGTGAGGATCCTCTGTTTTTTTAGAAGCCAGAGGAAAGTAGAAACCTTAGGCCAGATGCTTGGTTGCCAAACTTGATCCCAAAGCTGGTCCTTTATTATTTGCGTGGGTTGATAGAGAAGTTGGTATGCTTCCTCGGTAGTGAACATACCTTTGGGTGTATATCCCCATCGCACTTTATCCTTTTGATCTGAGAGTTTGATTTTCCTGAGTTTGAGCTCTTGATCTATCTCTTCATAAGTTTCCTCCTGCCAGTTGGCCTGCCAGGTATCTGCTGATCTCCAAAGTTGAAAACCTTGTGAGGATTGCTGCTGCCAGAACTGATGGACGAGGATTTGATCATTGTGCTGCATTGTAGCTTGCACTTGGGTTTGTGAAAGAGAGGAAAGTTTGGGAGATTGTTTCCATGAGTCCTCCCAAAATATTGCCGTGGTACCTGAGTGGATTTCCCAGAAACTGTGTGCTTGAATAAAGGCACTGTGTTGCTTTGCTGCATTCCAAATCAATGAGCCAGGGGTAGTCGTGCTGATGCAGATGAGTTCCTCCTGTGGGCTGCCTAGAGTGTATTTGGAATGCCAGAGATGTGCCCAAGGAGTATGCGATTTGGAGATCCAGTTCCACCAGATACGGGCACCCATGGTGTTATTGCTGTGGAGGGGATCCCTTAGACCAAGCCCCCCTGCTGACTTCGGAAGACAGACTTCAGTCCATTTAACAGAAGCCCATTTTCTGTTGAGGCCTGAGGAACCCCAAAGAAAGTTTCTTTGAAGATTGCGAATTTTTTTGAGAACCCATTTAGGGGCTACCAATATAGAGAATAAATATAAAGGCATGGCTTGGAGAACATATTTGATTAGGATAAGCCTGCTAGCAATGTTGAGTGATCGGTAGGTCCAAGAAGAAAGCCTGGCTTCTAAGTTGTCAAGGAGGGTTCTCCAGGAAGCATGTTTGATAACAGAGTCAAGGAGGGGAGCTCTAAGATATTTCGAGGGAAGCACAGCTATTGGGAAGCCCAGAATCCTGGCTATATTTTGCTGAGTGAGGATGGAAGTATGGAAGAAGAAGAGCTGGGATTTGGAAGCATTGATGGTGGTGCCAGAAGCTTCTGAGAAGAGATTAAGCAGGGACTTGAAGGCAGAGGCCTCTTGAACCGACGGATGGCCGAAAAGCATATTGTCGTCGACAAACTGTTGATGAGAGATGGGGGGCTGACCATGAAGGGAGATTCCCTTTAGGGAGTGTGAAGAGATCGCATCATGAAGAAGGCGGCTTAGGCCTTCGGCCATGAGTACAAAGAGGAACAGGGAAAGAGGGTCGCCTTGACGAATGCCTCGGGAGGGACGAAAGGGCGAGGAAGGAGAACCATTGAGAAGGATGGAGAAACAGGGAGAGGAGATAAGGTTCATCAGCCAGCGTGTCCAAGTAGCAAAGAAACCAAATGCTAATAACACTTGATTAATATAGGTTCAACTGAGTTTATTGAAAGCTTTAGAAAGATCTAACTTGAGAATCATACCTGGTTTTTTTAGAATCTTAAGAGAGTGGATCACTTCATGTGAGAGTATGATACCATCCAGAATCTGGCGTCCTTCTACATAGCCTGTCTGCTCCGGCGAGATGAGGAGAGGGAGAAGAGGTTTTAGCCTGTTCGCTAGGACTTTAGAGATGAGTTTATAGATTACATTGCAGAGCGCAATGGGCCGATATTTGTCAGGTGTGCCGGATTCTTCCACTTTGGGTACAAGCGCTATGAAGGTCGCATTTAGGGAAGGAAGGATCCAATGCATCAATCGTGACTCCTCCACTAGCTCCTAGACCTCTGTTTTTATTAGCTCCCAGAAAGCATGAAAGAAGTTGGTAGTAAATCCATCAGGGCTAGGCGCTTTGCCATCCTTAAGTTGGGCCATAGCATCTTCCACTTCCTGCATAGAGACTGGCTGTAGAAGTTTGTTGTTGTGATCCGTCGTGATAATTTTTGGAATGTGCTGCGTGATAGATCGAATGGCATGATTTCTACAACCCTGAGGCTCCCGAAGAATATCCTGAAAGTACTCTTTGAATTCCTGTTCCATTTCTTCATGCAGCTCCAGTCTCTCCCCTTGCCGATTGTTAATGAAGGCGATATTGTTGTGCATTCTCCTTTGAAGAGTGGATCTGTGAAAAAAATTGGTATTCTTCTCCCCATCCTTAAGCCATATGACCCTTGATTTTTGACGCCACAAGATCTCTTCTTGTTGCCTCCGTGCTTCAATCTTGGCCAAGAGGTCCTGCTCCTGTTGCGCATTGTCTTCCGTTTTTCCCTCATAGATAATACACTGTTGCAAGGTTTTCATTTGCTGCTCCAACGCTCTCTGATGGTCAAAAATGTTTCCAAATTGTGTGCGATTCCAAGATTTGAGAGCTTGTTTGAGGTGTTTTAGTTTTTGTTGAAACTGGAACATCTTGGCTCTTTCAGGGGGAATAAAGGATTTCCAAACATCGTTAACTACTTCTTTGAAGTTGGGATGTGAGAACCAAAATGATTCGAAGCGAAAAGGTCTATTGCACCTAGAACCCGGACGCGTCCATTGTAGCATTATAGGCCAGTGATCGGAGCCTACTTGGGGCATGATAGAGGCATGAAAGTCCCCACCCAGGTGAATGGCATTATCCGACATAATGAATCGATCCAGCCTGGAGGCGATGTGCTAAGGTCCCCTTCTTTTATTGGTCCATGTATACATGCCATTAGAAGTCTGAAGGTCCATTAACTGACTTCTGTGGATGAAATCTCTGAAGCCGATGCTACCTCCTTCCAGCCTCGATCTCCCTTTTGTTTTTTCCTCCAAAGCTATGATGATGTTGAAATCCCCACTGCAAATCCATAGGGGAAAGATTCTGATAGAGTTAAGAGCTGTAAGAGTGTCCAGCAGATCCAACTTATTTTGTAGATCTTGAGGGAAATACACATTGGAAAGGTGACCATCGATATTAGTCCCGATTAGGTGGAAAGTAGTCTGAATGAAGAAGTGTGAGGCGTGAAAATCATGGAGGTAGAGAACTTGAGGGTTCCAGATGATAGCTAGCCCTCTTGACGCCCCTGAAGCATCCACAAAGACTGATCGACATCTGGACCAGAATTTGTTTAGGATCTTTTCCAGTACAGTGCTATTGCATTTTGTTTCTTGTAGATAGACCAGTGAAGGCTTATCTTGCTGAATCATGTTTTTTAAAAATCTGTGTTTTGCAGGGCTATTGAGCCCTCACACATTCCATGAGATGAGCTTCATGAGGAATAGTGGGGAAGGGTTTTGAAAAACTTGGTCAGCTTGGGGAATCTTCCATATTCCACTAGCATTTCTCCAATAATAATGGTCCTCTGCAGATCCATTTTGTGCCCTCGCTTTTTCGATTCTTTCAGTATTTTTTTCCCATCCCAAGGACTGCCTGCCTGAATACCAAGACATTTGTGATGCTGTGCTCTGGCTAAGACCACTTCAAGACTTTCGATTTGCCAGGGGGGTATTGCACTGAATTCTTTCTGTCGACATACAGTTTCTAGGCTGAGAATGTCCAGATCCCCCAGATCTATACTCTCTGGTTCCTCCTCCATGTGTATTGGTTGGTTATGTTCTTCATTTTTTGGATTTTGATGGATAGTGAGAGCAAGAGCTGCATCTATCTCCATGTTGGAATCTTTAAGGCCTGGATCTTGATTTTTATTATCAGTGGAAGTAGAGGCGGGGATGAAGGTATGATCGAAGGCTGAAAGCGGAGCTGAAGATTTAGGAAGAGGGGTGGAAGAAGTAGGAGGTGGATCTGAAGAAGAAGGGATTGAAAAGTGACTCTCTAAGTTATTTTGAGAGGTTAGAATTTCAAAGCTATTTCGTATTTCAGGTTTTTTGAGATTGTCTGGCACAACTGGAGATTTCTTTGCATGCTTTCTTTGACTAGTGACCTTAGTGAATCCCTCCGCATCTTTGCTAGTCTCAGTGACAGGGGCTTTAGCATGAATATTCAGGGGGAAATCCCTGAATAGATGGCCATGTTCATGGCATTTCCTGCAGCGAAAGGGAACATGCTCGTAGTCTATTGTTTGGACCCATTCAAAATCGTCATGAAATAGACTTACCGAATCCGTAAGGGCTTTGGCCAGATGCATGTGTACACAAATCCTGGCATAGGAGGTGTATCTTCGGTGTTACGTTTCCTCGGCGAATTTGATAAATACCCCCAGGCCATTGCCTTTGTCCTTCAAGGTCTCCTCGTCCCAATACTCCAGTGGCAGAGAGTACATACGGATCCATACTGGAGCCCGGTTGAAATCTTCTTTGTCTGGATTTAATCTCTCTATCTAATCACGAAGGTATAAGCCTGCAGAGTTGAAGAAGTACGGGCCTCCCTCAAAGATTCGATTTCTATCCTCCAGACAGTTGAAGATAGCAGTAAAGAAGCCTTTGGGACCAAGCTGCAGGGTAACTTTTCCTTTAGGCTTCCATTTGGAAACTATCCATCCTTGCAAGGCCTTTTTAGTTGGCTAGAGGCCTAAGAACTTGCCTATGAGGGCATGATCCCTCATATATTGGATTTGGCTGTTGATTCGGTGACTGGTGAGATCTATTTTGGTTCTTTCAAAAGTTTTTGGGATGCATGTAGCAGAGGACGCCTTTCGCTGTGACGTCGATGCATTCTGGTCGGTTTCTTTGTCTTTAGCGGCCGTGGTTCATCAGGATTACTAGCTTTGTCTGTAGCAGGATCGGTGACATTTGCAGCTAGGGGGGTAGAGCCGGGACTGGAATTTGTGTCTGCACTTGCAGAGTTGTCAGTAGAAAATCCGCTGGGGAGAGGGGGGGCCGCGCCCACCCCTCTGGTGTCCGGATTCATGGAGAAGAAGTCAGCAAAGAAGCCCGAGGCACCGAGCTACGAATCGGTGTGCGCCGAGGATCAGAGCTTCAGAGTTTGCGCAGAAACCCTACAATTTGGGTTGTTATTATCAAGCTTCAAGGGAAAAAAAAAGTCAAGGATGCAGATTACATGGTAAGACGTTGAAATTGTATATTTGATTAATGTTAAAAAAATAATTTATGTACAAGTTAATTGAAATTTTACTATTTCATGTTACAGGCAAAAGCCAAATCTTATTTGTGGCAGAAATCAACCAATTGTAAGTGACTGTGAGTTCATTCATGTTGAAAGTTGGACAAAGGATGATAGCAACAAGAATATTCTTTTCAATCAAGTAGATGGAAAGAATCATAGCCAAGTACTGGTCCATGATGCTATTGTAAGAAAACTAATATATGAAGATAAAGAAGAAAAAAGAGAGATAGTTAACATATATCAAAAACCACAGTCATTGATTAAACATATTTTAGATTTATGCTCAAATGAAAGAGATTGGGTTTTAGATTTATTTCAGGCTTAGGTAAGTTTTACTATACAAGAATGAATTTCACTTTTATCTTTTTTAATTTTTTCGTTTTCATACTAAATTACTAAAATTTTTCTTTTGTACTTGATGATTAGGTACAACACTAGCATGTTGCTTACAAAAATGAAGAAATTGCATTTTCATTGAAAAAGACCTAGTACAATGAAAATTTATTCATCAAAGAATCAATGCTCTTCAATTTATTCCAGATGAAATGCAAGAAATTAGTTTTAGAAAAGGGGATTTTAATGAATATTGTGTGGCAAAAAGTAAAAGAACCTCAACCACCATTAGATGGAATGATTGGAAATGCATACTTTGGGACGTTCGCAGACATGAAAGATCCATCAGAAGAGGAAAATGATGAAACTGAAGCCAATGATGAAAATATTGTGGAAAAGGACAATAATGATACTCTTGAAGATTAAGAGTTTGGGTTGCATGATATTATTGATTAAATATTAAGTTAAGCTTCCAAATGAAGCCCATTTTTTGTAACTATTCATAAGTTATACTTGTAATTTTTTTACTCTGACTTTTTATGAGAAGAAATAAATATTCAATTGTTGTTATTATATGTTTAATATTTGTATAATGTGATTTTCACTTCATTTTTGTTTATTTGTATAATTATTATTAAATTTTCACATAAAATTAACAAAAATTGCTAATTTTATACTTTTTTTGTTACATTTTTCCTAAAAAAATGGTTTATTTGACATGTCAGTTTTAGCAAAAAAGACGCAAAATGTGTATATTTTCAGTTATTTCTATATTCAAAATGTGTTTTTTTTTTAATGTAAATTGTTAATTTTTTTTTTTTTTTTAGTGGCAATTATTTCATGTGCAATGAAATATTATTTAACAATATATAATTAGATAGAAGATTGACACTTTAAAATTTTTACCTTTTTTGTTTTTTTGACAATGCAAAAAATCAAATATGTCACTACAAAAAAAAAATTAAAAGAAAAAAAAGAAAACAAATACCTGAAAAACACTTTGAAAAAATATGTAAGTGAAAATAATTATTAGCATTTTAATAGATTAGAAAAATTTAAGTAAAAAATAAGTCTTCTAAAAAAAGGGGATGATGCTGGAATCAACACTTTTCAAAATCAACATAAAAACACTAACATTTTAAAAATAATGTCTATACTTGGTACATAAGAAAATTTAATGTGTAAAAAACATGCTAAAAAAATTAAGAGTATTTTGAATCAACACTTTTCAAAATCAGACCATTTTTTGCTACCTAAAAAAAGTGGGTACTCGTTTTCGTTCTCGTTTCAAAGTTTACGTTGTTTTTTCTTGTAAAAATCCCAATAACATTTTCTTACAAGTTCAAAATTAATTCCTTTCCATTTGCTCGGGACACACTTTTCTATTTTTTCCAAAAATTTATTTGAATAATTGTACCTTTTCTTGTAAAAAGGCTAATAACATTTTCTTGCTAATTCAAAATTATTTCTTTCCATTTGTTTGAATAAATTTTTTTTTTTTTCAAAATTTTATTTGAATAATTATAGGTGCTTTATTATGATCCCACTTTTTTATACTTTTATGGTGAGATATGCTTTTTTTTTTCACTTTAATTTAGAACTACACAATCCTTGAGTTAGTCACTACCATTCATCAATTCCAACCCTAATAAGTGATTTCATGAAGCATATTAGGCTAGGGGTTTGTCATGGATGGATTGCAATCACAGGTATTCTATTATGTGATGAAATGATGATGATGAAGGAGATGGAGAATGAGGCCATGCTAGAAGACACCTAAGGAGTTGAGGATATAAGATGATCATCAAGCAAGAAGACGAAGGAACACTAGATTATAAAAAAATATGGAATATCAAGACCAAATTGAAGAATCCTTATCTTAAAGTCATAAGGAGGACGAAGAAGAAGAACATGCACCATCTTTTCAAGAAGACACAAAGAAATTAGAAACAAAAAGTGACTTGACATTTCCATGTCGTCATGCAGTCTTCCATATCATTAGTTTCATGTCATGTTGTGTCATGAGCCATCATGTTCCACATCATTCACATACTATGTAATTATATATTGAAAAATGTAATGTAAAGTGGAAGTCCAAGATTCATCTATGTAATGTGAAGAGTCATGTAGGAAGTCAAAAAGTCATGAGAAGTCAAAAAATCATGAGGGTAGTCCAAGAGTCATAAGGGAGGTGGAGGATCAACCCATTTGTTATATATACACCCTCATTGTTCATGAAAAATACTTTTTACGATGGATTTTCCCATAAGGCATCAAAGAGAAAGAGTTAATACTTTTGGGGAGCAAGTCATGGCTCCAATACTCCACTATTGGAGGTAGTGATGTTCATTGTATTCATGCATCTTGGTACTTTTACTTAATACTTGAAGCTTGATTGCCAACACATTTTCATGCATGGATTGTGAATATTTGTAATATTATTCTGTGAATGTTTATGATTCATTTTTTCTTTCACCTGTACTAAATTAGATGAACTATTTCAGTTATTTTAGTGCTTATATTATTGAAAATGTGTTGTAATGGTTGTAATAATCGTCGCATCTATGTGGAATATTCTGCTTGATGTTAGGTGATTCTATTTTAATTATGTGCGCCCCTACTAGTGTGGCACTATTATCTCTCTCTTAGAGACTCACCTTTCCTCCCTCTGTAGTAGAAGAAACTTGATACACTCGCAACTGAACATTAACCAGACACACTTACTTGCTTTTCACAAAGGCACATACACACTTCTCTCTCTTGTTGTCATCTAAATCCAAAGAAACTCTATAAGAATATATGGCAACGAGGCCGATATTCCAAATGGGGCTCCTAGTCCAAACGATGTGAGGTATATTTGGGACATCATATCAGGGAGAATGCCTTTGTTGATGGATTTCCATCATCGTTAACACTTTGGAAACCTCTCTTCATATGTACATAACCTAAGTAAACACAAATCTCACATTGAGTCTTTTGCACCACACGTATTTTTCCCAAGAAATACTGGAGATGATGTCACCCCATTCTCGATTTTCTTACTTTTAATGGCTAATATATTTGAGCATTGATCAAATTAAAATCATAAACAATTATCTCTTTTTGCATTGAATTATATAAATCTCACCTCTTCTTCATCTTCCTTATTTATAACAAGACAATAATTGAGCAGATAAGACAAAAAAGAATATAAAATCTCTTTCCATAAAGGCTACATCTATAAGCTATCAGTTTCTTAGAAGTTAGTTGAACCTGCTACTTCATTCCTTCATATGTACTGAACTTTGACCTTTGATATCGTAAAGATTATGGTTTTACCGAGTGATGTATAGAACACCATCATGCTCCTATAAGGTTGAAACAAGAATAATTAAACTTCTTCATCCATTTGATTTATGGATTATGAACAAGGGTCCATATTTCGTTGGCCTATGTTCCCTCGTTCATTCTAACCTAGCAACCTTTAGACAAGAGGAACCTATTGCAATTTCTTCTTGCTATAAACAACGTAACAATGCAGCAAATATGTAGCACGAATAAACAAGAACCAATAAATAAGAACCACTAGCAAAATTCAATAGGCTTGAATTCATAAAAGGTCTAAGTATATAATTATTTTACCATTACTCTGCTATGAACACTTATGATTTCGATAGTACTTGCAATTAAGATCTGAAAAAATATACGTTATTCATAGTATTAAGCCTTAATTATTTTTTTAATATCCGCTAATATGCGCTTCGGGAAGTTGATATATGCATAGGGGTAAAGTATGCAGAGGTGTAGAAATGAGGGAACAAAGGTTCTGCCACACATATCACTCTTCTGCACATCCTTCCAATATGATACAATAGATATTGGTTGCAGAACCATGTTTACACATTGATTCACTAAATAAATGCTGAAAAGGATATTTTATAATATCGATGGACATCATCTTCTTAATTTGTTAAAAAGAAATAATAATTACACAATGCATTAGAACAAATTATATCAAGCATTGAAACAATGTCATGATTTCATGTCGACTCACCAAATAAATGCTTACATTTACCAAAACACGACCTTTGGTTCATCATAGGATTAAGCCTTAATTATTATTTTAATATGCTATTAAGCACTTGGAAGATGTCCTCATTACATGTTGATTCACCAAAGAGATGTCGATCGAATTTACATTTATCGACAATGAAGCTTCTGTTAATTGTAAAATTAAGTCTTAATTAATTTATTTTATATTTGGTAATCTGTGCCACAGGAGGTTGGTTGAATCTATGTAACATTTTTCCAATTTTTTTTCAGGAAATAAGGCAATGTGCAAAAGAAGTGTGCAATGGGCATCTGCACATCGTTTCAATATGCTATAATAGATACTGGTTGTAAAACCTTGTGCATCTTCTTGACTTGTTTACAAGAATTAAATGCTACTAAGCACTCGAACGATGTGTTAATTATGTGTCTATTCACTGCCTAAATTCCAGAAAAACTATTTTATAATATTGACAAATACTATATGATGGATATGTTTACAACGAGTAATTATCACACAATGCATCAGAGTAAATTCTATTACACACTTGAAGGATGTAATTTCTCTATGCAAAGTCCAAAGGTGCGGAGGAAGCTTCCATTGTGCTTCTTCTGTTGCTCTGCATTTAGTAATTTTTTAAAATAACTATAATCATTGAAATTTTGAAAATTAATACAAGTAAAATGCCATGAAATCATTTTATTTGTGATTGCAATGTTTCTTCCTTGTGGCTCGTGGGAAAATTGTAGCACGAAAAAACAAGAACCAAAAAAATAGAACCAGTGAAAAAATTCAATAAGATATTTTCATCATAGGATTAAGCCTTAACTAAGTTTTTTAATATATGCTAATATGCGCTATGGGGGAGTTGATATGTGTAGAGGGGTAACATATGGAGAGATGTAGAAATGAGGTATCAAAGGTTCTAGCACACATATCCGTTTTCTGCGCATCCTTCCAATTTACTAGAATTTATACTGGTTACAAACCCATGTAGACCTTTTTTATTTGTTTACGGCCAATAAATACTATTAAGCACTTAAAATATGTCTTGATTACATGTCGATTTCCTGAATAAATGTTTAAAATACTATTTTATAATATCGATAGATACAATCTTCTTGATTTGTGAACATGTACTAATCATTACACAATACATCAAAGTATATGCTATTAAGTATTGGAACAATGTCTTTATTGTGCGTTGATTCACCAAATAAATGCTAACGTTTATCAGAAAGAGAGCTTTTTCTAGTCATAAAATTAAGCTTTAATTATAAAATAGTCATAACATTAAGCATTTATTAATTTTTTTATATCTTCTAATAACCGACAACGAAAGTTTTGTTAACCATAAAATCAAGTATTAATTATCTTTTTATAGCCGTTGATTTGTGCCGCGGAAGGCTATTGAATCTATGTAACATTTCGCCAAAACATTGTCGTCTTATGAGGCAATGTGCGGAAGAAGTATGCAGAGGGAGGATGATTGAATCTATATAACATTTCACCAAAATGTTTCCAGAAAATGAGGCAATGTGTGGAAGAAGTGTGCGAAGGGGGTTCACACATCATTTCAATTTGCTACGATAGATATTAGATGGAGAGACCTGTGCATATTCTTAACTTGTTTACAAATAGTAAATGCTATTAAGCACTCAAACAATGTACTCGTTATGTGTCGATTCATTGAATATGTGCCAAAAATACTATTTTAGAATATCGATATATATTCTTTTATTGATATGTTTACAACCAGTAATCATTACGTAATGCGTCAGAGTAAATGTTATTAAGCACTCGAGTGATGAATTGATTGTGCATCAATTTTTTGAATATATGTAATATTCCAAATAGGAAAATGACAACAATACAAAGCATACAAAGACTAAATCTACAAAAATATGGAAAAATATTAAAAACACCATGAAAAGAGCTAGAAATATTAAGCCATTTTATTAAAATATTGGAGATGAAAAATAAGTACAACAATGCTAAAAAAGATAGCACTCTAGCTAGCTAAGATGGCTGGAATAGCCCCCAGATTCTCCCACCCAAAACACTGCTCTACTGCTGCTCTGCTGGACTCTCCCTCTACGCTGCCCTGCTGGAAATGTTGTTTCTGGATAAATAGGGTTGCATAGATGAGGCTGATCTAGTGCTAAAAAAATGTCGGTATTTTTACACTAGACTCTACTCCAAAAACCCAGAAAAACCCAGAAAGGATTCTCGGAAAGGATGATCCCAGAAAATCACCTTCCTAGGGTTTGAAAATGCTCAACTGTTGGGTATGCAGAGCTATGGGCTGAAATGATAGATAAATTGGCTGAAACTGCTCCCCAAAGCTCAAATATTAAAGGGTTGATCCCCTCACTGGATTCCAAGCAGAAAAGCCTTGGAATTTCTCCCTCTCCTGAACCCCTCTGCTGCTGGACTGTGTAAATCATTGGGTGTTTGTGCTGCTATAGGAGGGACTGCATTTGGCTTGATGCCAAGATACTAAATCTTCTCCCATCGAACAATAAAACTCCCCTCCTAAGCGGGCACTCGAAGTCCCAATTTGGGCATCACTCCCAAAACCCAGATCAATATCAATTAGGGTCTATCATAGTCTAAATTAGTTGCTACATGCCCTAAAAAAGTCATCCCATTGATGGTTTTACTTCATGAAAGTTTCACTTCTTAGATGCCATTTGAATTGTTCCATTGAGCCATTAATGCACCCCTAGACTGTAGTAAGTTCTTTTCAGAGCATTTTCTCCCATGAAAAGCTGTGTTGCAGAGTATCTAGGCCCACTTTAGAGTGTGTTGGTTTACTGGGAGCGAATTGTTAACTGGATTCCGGGAATCTTCCCACTCTCTAGTGGCTTCTAGAAGTTGTTCCGGCTATCACGTCATCTGATAACTTCGGATATGGACACCATGTATCCATTGAACCTCTTATCCTCCTCTTCCCATGAACAAGGAAACCTCTTCATCCAGTTTTGGAAAATCTATTCAATGATTCATTAATGTCAAACTACCTTCATCTACTTATAAATTGAGAACGGATCATAGTCTACAAGAGAGAAATAATTTGTATTAGTAGAGTTATGCTGGTGAGATCACAACTCTTGGAGGTTTCGTCTGCATGTAATGTTATGTTGCTGGAGTGATGATTGCTGGTGTGATGAGGATGGGACTGAAGTTGGAGCGAGTTGACATCGAATCGATCCAAATGGTTGTAACTTCTCCTTCTACTTCATAATAAATACATTTGTTCCTTTCCTAATACGTGTCAATGGTGTTATATGTGTATTTACAAATGAAATCAATTCAATTTGTTTAACATGAATAGATCACATGCCTTTATGTCATTTTTTGTTTTATGTTTTCCATTGCAGGTACCAATCAAGCGAGTTCAGTTCGATTGAGAGCGACGGAAGCGACGAAAGGGAGGCGAGGAATACCGAACATATTAAAAGTATATACTCTTCCCTTATATATTAATTTTAAGGAAAAGGTCAAATATATTTCTTTCTTTTGTTCTAAGTGCGACCACCACACTTAGGAAAAACATACTTATCAGTAGGTTTGATTTCTGTAAAACAAATTGGCGACCATACTAGGGATCGAAGGATCGTCCATGGTGGTTTTATCCTTGTTTATCAGCCTCTAGTAGTCTTTACTTGCTTTATTTCAGTCATTTGAATGTGTTTTAGAAAAAGTAGTGTGTTTGATTTCCTTTTTAGAGTTTTCTCTAGTGCCAACGTACTGTTGGTCTTGACACAGTGCTCTGCATAGCACTGTTGGCTTAGGGACAGTGCTCTGCAAGCACTGTCTCCCACTCGGGGGTGTGTTGCTCCTGTGACCAACCAAAATATATCATATTTTGTCTTTTTCAATTCATTTCAGTGTTTTGTTTGCTGAAGTTTCAAGTGTTTGATTGCCTCTAGAGACCAAATTGCCTCTACTGTTCTTGCCTCACTTTGGATATTTGTTTGATCAATGTTTCTTTTTGTTTTCTTTATCATTGTCGAATAGTTCCAAAGTTTAAAATTTTGCATTTGATCAGTTCTTTATTTTCAGAAAGAGGAATTGTTGTTTCAGTCTTCGTTTATCTAGAAAGTATTGAGGGATTATTTGTGCATTATAGTTTCTTTTTCGTTCATCTAAAATTAAAAGAAGTTGAAAAGAAAAACATGCATTTGCATATAGGGATTGTGAGTGCTGCATAGGAATAGTTAGGGAATTTGCATTTAGATGTGCTCATTGTTGATTGCTTACAATCTGATTGCTCACAATCTGATTGCTCTATCCCTTGTAGCTAGTTTTTCATTGTCTAAAATCAAATCGAAATGAATGCTTATCATTTTAATTGCATTCTAGTAATGTCAAATACATCTCATGCTGAACCTGAAAGACAAACTTAAAAGCAATATCAACTTAAAATTTATCTGAATTAACCTAAAGGAGCATTTCCATTTAATGATAACATTTAGAGTTCTAGGCTAGATACGTGTTCCAGTGTCGTTAAACATAGCAGCTGTCGTTAATTGTCTATGACAAATTCCACTCATTCCACACATGTAAGTATATCGCAGCTCGTCCACATACTTTTGGATATATTGGGCAGTGTTCTAGTACGAAAAGTATAAGGGGATGCTCTCACTGTGCAGTTTCACATTAGACATCACTAATATGGACTGGGCCTCCATGTACCATCAAGTATATTTTGGAGGACAACTTTAGGTTTCTTACCATCCATAAGTAACTGAGTCGGCTGCCTTGTACACTGTGATACATCGAACACAGCATTCAGGGAGATTTCTTGCATGTACATAAGTCCTTAGTTTACTCAGGTGGTATATTGCAGTTCACGGTTTCTTAGTAAACATTTTTCCTAGCATTACCCTCTTTTTTTTGTATTAAAATAAATCAACAATCGTGGAAGAAGATCAACCCTTTCCCCATCATTCGCGTAGGATAGTGAATAAACCACCTTCACCGCAAAAAGCTACACCTAGTAGATGAAGGCAAGATCGTCCTATTGAGTTCCGTACCACTGGAACCTTTGGTGCTACATATTCATATAATTTACCAGAGTCATATGATCCTTTGAGTGCCGAGTCACTATGTCGTTTCTACCGATCTCGGTTTATCTACTAATGTCGAGACGGAACCCTCACAGTTAACTGAGGACAATGAAATTCAATCCAGTGAAACATTAAATCCATAACCTGAGCTCGTTCAACTGGAAGTTGACCAGAACCTATTGTTCTTTTACCAGAACATCTTGATCCCAAAGTTGAAAAACAAGAAGTTGTTCCCGTGCAACCATCTCATCGCCAGTCATCCATAACTATTGAGTCTTCCTCCTTATCGCGGATTTTATTTCCTAAAATTTATCTCGAGCATAACAGTGAAGTACTTCCACCTGGTTTTATTTCAATAGAGGCAGAACTTCAGGAAGAGACAACCCCTTCAACTCCCACTCATTTTGGTTTGAGGCTTCATTTTTATCCATCTTTTCCTCGTTTGACCTACTCTGCTCCTATTGATCCTGTTCACTCTCAAGTTCCCGTAGACTCGTTAGAGTACTTGCTGGGTTATTTCACCATGGTTGAGACAACATCCCAGCTTGTACCATATGTTATAGATGCGACAACATCTACTGCTTCTTCATCTTTGATGTTTTCAATGACACTCGAGTCTCATCTTTATGGTGGTCTATCCGTCCCACTGGGTTACTATTGAGCTGCCTTTTTGTCCATATTTTTATGGTTTTTATAAAATAATTACATTATTGTACCTGGTCTTTTTTTCCTTTTACGTTGATGATTAGAGGCATTCAGAGGAAATATCTATTCAATTATAAATTCTTGTTATTTATTAATTTGAAGAGTATTTTTATGCAAATTTCATTAATAAATGCCTTCTTGGTGGTAGCTTAATAATCCTGGTGCAGGAATGCAGTTGAGTACAGATTCATCGCGGGTTTGGCAAACAGTTTCAAATGAAGTTTCAATCCAGAGGATGTAAAATTAAATTGAAGAGTTTATCTTCTACATTCCATGCAAATGATGGACACATGCAGGAGACCTTAACGAAGCCATAAATTCCTATTTCAATGAAGGAGAACAAGTTCTAACATGACCATATCATGATGAGGGTCCTCAATATGATTGGATGGAACAAATTCAACCACTTGAGATGGAAGCTTGATACCCAGTTGAGCCTTTCCCTTATATTCCTACAAATTATCCTGCAATCAGACCAATAAACCGAGAGCTTATGCTTAGTCCTATATTTGATGGGAGAAGTACATCTCGCATGCCTTTTAGGAATTTGATACCATATGTTTTTCATCCAAGAAATGTGAGAACTATTCCAATTGAGTCGAAGGATGAGGGTCAAGTAGTGATGGAAATTATGCTCAAGAAATTGAGGAGGTGTATGCTAGTGTTCATGCACAAGGTCCCGAAGTTAGAGGGAAATTGATATATAACGCTAAAGACGAGCTTCCAAGTACTGCATATTTTACTCTCATATCAGATTCAAATTCAAGAAGTCATGATCGACATCATCATAGGATTCATGGGGGAAGTCGAGATCAGGATAAGCATAGCTATGAATGTGAGCGTGGCCATAACCATGATCGTGAAAGATGTCATAGACACAGGTATCAGTCTCGTTCAAGTGGAAGGCTAGGAAACTATTCTCAGAGACGTTATTTCTCAAGAACCATCTCGAGAGAGATTAGAAGGAAGCACACATTTGTTTTTGACATGGTTCCACTAGGTGCAGCCACAGTTGCAGGTGCTGGAGCTCCGTGCATAGTTCCTCAATTTTCTCAACCAATGCCTAGAGTGTTCCCGATTGTGCCATTTGCAAATGCACAGTTTGGAGTTTCTAATATGGCAGTGCAAGATATGGCCCAACAGGCAACCAGACATGCCCATAGAGTATTTGTTGAAGGCTTGCCTTACTATTTTACTAATGCCCAAACAAGGCATTAGTAGATCTTCCATGTACTGCATCTTTTACTCTAATATCAGATTCAAATACAAGAAGTCATGACCAACATCTCCATAAGAGTCATGGGAGAAGTCGAGATTGAGATAGGTGTAGTTATGATCGTGAGCATGGCCATGACCGTAATTGTGAAAGACATCATAGACACAGGTCTCGATCTCATTCAAGTGGAATGTTAAGGAGCTATTCTTGGAGACGTTCTCGCTCAAGTTCCATCTTGAGAGAGACTAGAAGGAAGCACACATCTGGTTTTGACATGGTTCCACAAGGTGCAACCATAGTTGTAGGTCTTGCAGCTCCAGGCATAGTTCCTCAAGTTTCTTAGCCAGTGCCTGGAGTGTTCCCGATGGTGCCATTTGCAAATTCATAGTTTGGAGTTTCTAATATGGTAGTGCATGCTATGAACCAATAGGCAACTAGACATGCCCATAGAGTATTTTTTGAAGGTTTGCCTTACTATTTTACTAATTCCCAAACAAGGTATGAAGCTGGAACAAAGGATATGACAGAAACATACTTCAAGGGAGAAGATTTCGCAGAATTACATTGTGAAGGCTTCAGCATAAGCTATTCCATCAAAATTAATTCCCCAAACAAGCAATGTTGGAGACTTTGAAATTAGAATCAGGCTAGTCACTGCATAGTGTCTAAATACTCAGACTCTTGAGCAAGCACAAAAGGATGCCAATGATGGCCGAAGGCAAGGTAAGCTCTATATGCTTTTCATTCTAGAGGATTCATCGAATATGGTTGATGCACAGCTTGATGCTCTCTTCTTTGATTTAGAAGCCGTGAACTTCAACAAAAATACCAGGATTAGCATGAAGGAGTATGTGACCAGATCACGAACGAAGATTGATGCGCATAGCTATCAACAATTATTAGCTTCTAAGCATAACTAAAATATATTTTCTTATTTCTGGATTCTAATTTGTTCAACCAACCGAGCTAAAATTACAATCCAAGATCCATTAATTTAGGAGCAACATTTCTACTATAAAAGTAGAGGATATGTGCACACATAAGAGGGGAGATCTTGGAAAGGATTTGAATCCACCTAGATCGATGGCACACCCAGGAGTAGTGTAGTAGAAAAAATCACTGCGTAGGGGATAGAAGAGAAGACGAGATTGCAGAGAATAATGTTAAGCTACCTATACATTACCTTTCTTGCAGATATTGATTTGTAATTGTGCCATGAAAGGAGTCTGAGCCCAGTGGAATGATCCACTGGAGCCCGACATTTAATTATTAGCATTTATGTAATTTGATTTCAGAAACAATATGATTTTGCATCCGATTTATATTTTCTAGGATATTTTGAATTCATAAGTTAATGTATTAATGTATTTTTTTCAGGAATATTGATCTGGGAGATCAGGCCCATCAATTAGCGCATTTTCTGGATTCTTAGGATTTATTCAGTCTACTGCTAGATGATTTATTTCGTTGCAACTATAGGTCTACTTGTGTTTTATGAGTCGTGTGTTTTATTTCTTGAATCGTGTGGTGTGCTTGAAACTCTGCCATTTTATGATTTATTTTTATGTCTTTTATTTAGTTGCACAGGTTTGATTAGTGAGTTTAAAGATAGTGTTAATTTATTTTTGTTCCAGCAACTAGAGTAGAGATAGAAAGTGCTTATTTTTCTCAATTTAAAGTTATTTTATAACAAAATATAGATTAAATTTGTAGGGATTTTAAATGGGAATAATCATGATATAAATTCAACAAAGGTTTTATTTAATTTGTCATTTATATTGTTTGGCACTTATGAACAATTTAGATCATTGCATGAAGTTGATCTTGGAATCAAGAAAATAATATTCGTTAAACATAGCTTAATACCAAGATTAATATAAGTAAATCAATATAAGTAAGTGCCTAATAAATACTCTTGAAGATATTCTTGCTTAATAATTTAGAAATTGAATTGAATATTTCCATGCACTTATGATTTATTTCCAGCAACAGTACTTGCATAATTTATAAGAAGCATTTTAAATTTTAAAGAAGGATTTTAAGTACAGATTTAAAGCATCATTTTAAGAACATATTTTAAGTAGTTTGAATAGAATTGTTTTATGCTTTTCATTTGTAGTCTTTTGTAGTTTCACATTCTTTTTCTGCAACATGTTTACTTTGAAATGTCTTATTTATTTTCCTGCATTATTTCCTTTCTAAATTAGTTCTAGGGTTTTTATTTTGCAAGTCCCTGAGGCCATATTCTAGAATATATTGTGCTACATCCCTAAGTCTTACGACCTCAGATTGAAAATTTAAATGTGGGTGTAAATCTAGCATTTATACCTCCCAACATTTTGGTGCCGTTTCTGGGGGGGCATTGTAGGATAAGGCCTCGTGATTTGTTATGAATTTTCTTTTCTTTCACAATTAAATTTTTAGATTAACGAGATTCTCCTTGCTTGCTGAAGCATACTGGATGGTATTTCCAGAAAGCTCACATGCCAGGTTTTTTTTACTGCAAAGGAGTTATTTTCTTTGTTGTAAATGAGTGATTTTATTTCTTGCAAATGATTGATTTTCTTTACTGCAAAGTGTGGTTGCTTTATTTATTGCAATTGAGATTATTTTATTTATCTTTTTCGCTTTTACCTTCGCAGGGAAACTAGAGGGCAGAGATGACGGTAAGACGTGAGTGAAGAGCCACGCATCCGCTTTTGCTTGGGGTCACTCCAAATTTTGGTTGCCCGTAAACGAAGATTTCAAGTTTGGTGCTAACAAGAATTTCCAACTAGCAAGAAAATGTAAGGAAGAGTGATGTTATTACAAGAATTATCTCAAATCCTCGTAGAAGTTGAGGTCTCTGCTTCACAGAAAGATCACATTTTGGCATCAATAAGAGAAAGGTCTATTCCTATGGAAGAGAAGTTTCATAAAGATCTGTAAGATATTCCTAAGGAGACCGAGAACCTATGGATCATGCATGATGAAGAGAAGCCATCAGAAGCATAACATCTATCTGATCTAGCCTACACTTTGGAGGATAAGCAAGGAAATGTAGAGGATTTTTCTGATGCATTGAATGTTACTCATGAATCAAGTGACCAAGAGTATATCGATCCCATAGAATCTTGGTTCCCAATGAATATCAGAATCCACTCCTCATTTATCATTCAGAAATTTTTAGCATCACATCAGTTAGTGGAGCTGGTACTTCATGTTCTAGTATTTTCTCGCATATAATTTTAAAATTTTAACATGAATATAATTATCCTTCTGTTGCGCACATGGATGTATTGGAAGTACTCCTATACTTAGAAGGGATTCTTCCGCTTATTAGCGTAGGGTAGGGTAGGGTAAAAGAATAAAATGCCATGAATAAAATACGTTATTGTTGAAAATGCAACAAGATGATGGAGCTTAGTGAAATGAAGTCGCCTTCACTAAGTGGGCCCGCAGGCTATTTTTGGCGCAAAGTCTATTTTTAGACATATGGAGCATGGTCAAGGAGTTGCAGTATGCTATTCTTGGATGATTGGTCTAGTTGGTAAAAATAGATGGACTTCTATTTTTAGACATATAGGTCTAAGTCTATTTTTAGACTGCCTGTCTCAAAATAGGTCAGTCAAATATTATTAGCCCTTAATAATATTTGGACTATAAACTTCAGTTTATCCTCTTGCAGCACTTCAGTTGGAGCTACGGATGTGGCCCATGCACCTGATAGAATGAATTACGCTATTCCTAGGGTTTTGGCGAGCTCATACATGGTTGACTTCAGTTAGAACTCAAGTGGCGGAGTTTGGTGGAGTTGATGAGACAGTTGGTGGAGTTGTGTTCTGTTTAACTTAGTTGAACTAGTTGTATTTAGTTTAACTAGCTAATACACTAGAGATGAGTGGAGTGAATTAAATATTATTTAATTCACTAATTATTAACTCATCATTGAACTCAAGAACACATCATTTGACTGCAGTGCATGGACAGTTCATTGAAGACCAGTGGAAGAGGTAGATGGAAGGGTGAGTTTGCTATTAGTTGCGACATCAGTTGTGCATGAGATTTGCACAAGAATTGGAGGAGATTTCCCATGAGGATTGCGCAGTTGAAGCCAAGGAGATTCGAACTTGGATCTCTCGTTACACCAACTTGGATTGCGCAGTAGAGGCAGGCAAATAGTGGATGAGTTTTGAACCTGTGACTTGTTCAAAACTGAGCTAGTTTGTGTGTAACTCTTGGAGACAGTACTGAGTACTTGTGAGGAGTATTGTACTGAGATTGTTACATGTTCTCTTCCATTATAATATACAAAATAGCTGGGTTTTTTCAGCTATAAGCTTTCCCCATTACATATTGTGTTTATGTGCGCATGTGACTGTTTCTAATTTCCGCATATTGATGATAAATTGTAGAAGAGGTTATGTGTTATGCATGAATTCGAATTAGTGTGTGACCAGGATAATATCAGTGGATAAATATTCATTATTCAACAAATTTCTACATGGTATCAGAGCGAATTGATCATCGGAATCTATTACAGTGATTACAATTTTATTTCGGTAGACAGAGTCTGTAACGGGCCAGGTAGCCTCTGGATCCATCCTTTCTCTGAAAGGTGATATATCCAGTAAATGCCCTTACAGTCGATCTTTGTGCTAGAAATAATTTGTTCTCACAGATCCAGAAGTAGTTGAGTTTTTGAGTTTAGAATTCGAATTTTGCAGCAGCTTGTTTTCTTGGTGCCGGAGTTGAAATGTCTTTCAACGGTTTGCGACTCGAATATGCTCTTGAAGGTAGTTCGAATTATGTTGCATGGAAAGATCGGATGGAGGAAGTATTAGAAGATAATGGGCTGAAGGAGTTCGTAGATATGGATGTCCAAAAGCCTACTGCTCCTGCTGAAGTTGAGGCTTGGAAAAAGAAGATGGCGAAATGTCGAAGGATTCTGTTGGAGGGCGTGAAGGATCACATTGTATCCAGCCTGCATGGAAAAGATTCTCCATATTTGATGTGGAAAGCGTTGACAGATCTATTCCAGAGCAAGAGCGACCAAAGGAAGCTGGCGCTCAAGGATAAACTCAGAAACATTAATATGGAGAAAGGCGAAAGTATCGCCAAGTACCTCACGAAGTTCACTCAATGCAGAGATGAGCTGGGAAGTGTGGGGGTGATTGTCGATGAAGAGGACTTGGTGGACCTGGCTCTCCTTGGTCTTCCAAAGAGTTGGCATTCCTATCAGGACTCTGTCAATGGTCGGGAGAAGTTGCCAGGATGGGAGCGTCTTTGGGCGGATCTCATGCAAGAGGAGATAAGGCGGACTACCAGGGACGGATCTTCATCAAAGGTATCTGATGAAGAAAATTGCGCTTTGGCTGCTAAAGCAAAGAAGGGGAAGAGCAAGAAAGCTTCTTAGTCTGGTGCGAAAGGCAAGAAGCAAGACATGTCCAAGGTGAAGTTTTTTCACTGTCACCAACACGGACACTATGCCACAAATTGTCCGCAGAAGAAGAAAAATAAGAAGGTTGCGGGATCTACAGTGGGAGAGGCATTGGCCTCCCAGTTTGAACTGGATTTTTCACTGATCGCATGCTTGGTATCAAGTGTGATGGGATCAGTATGGTTCTTGGACAGTGGTACGTCATTTCACATGACAGGAGATCGAGATCTGTTTTCAGATCTGGAGGAAAAAGATCTTGGAGTGCACATCGAGATGGGCGATGATGGTAGATACAGTGCGACTGGTATCGGTACCATTTCCTTTGAGAGGGAGTCTGGTAAACCCTTCGTATTGAAGGATGTGATGCATGTTCCAGGATTGAAGAAGAATCTTATCTCTGTGGCGATGTTAGAAGACAAGGGATATGATGTTGTCTTTAGCGAGGGAAAGGCTTTCTTGCGTAGTAAGGTAACTGGTGAGACCTGGAGGATAAGGGTTCGAGTTAAGAACCTTTATCGCCTGTAGCAGGGGATATCGCGCAAAGAATGGCATGCAAGGCGAAAGGCAGAGTCGAGATGATGATACAAGTCAAGGCACAGGAGATTGGGCCACCTTCACCATGGCGCTTTGAAGATACTGCAGCAGATTTCTACTGGGCTTCCTAAGGGTACACTTGCACAGTCAGATCAGTGCAAGGGATGTACCTTAGGAAAGTATGTGAAAGCCACCTTTCACGAGAAGGATAGTCACACCACGATGATCCTTGAGAGAGTTCACACAGACGTGTGTGGTCCTTTCTTAGTAGCTTCGACAACAAAGCATAAGTACTATGTGATCTTTGCTGATGATTTCTCTCGAAAGTGATGGCTCTTCTTGCATAAGAAGAGCAAGACATACTCAAAGTTCTGTGAGTTCAAGTCACTGGTTGAGAAGGAATCGGGGAAGCATGTGAAGGCTCGTAGGAGCGATAATGGTGGTGAATTCATCTCTGCCGAATTCAAGGACTTTTGCAGCGTAGAAGGAATTCGAAGAGAGCTCATAGCACCTCATAACCCACAGCAGAACGGGGTTGCTGAGCGAAAGAACAGAATGATCATGGGTGATGCATGGGTGATGTTGCATGATCAGGGCCTACCCATTCACTTATGGGCGGAGGCATGCAATAATGCAGTATATGTGTAGAACCATTGTCCTCACAAGATACTTGGCATGAGTACACCCGAGGAGGCGTTTTCTGGTAAGAGGCCTGATATTTCCCATTTGAGGATTTTTGGTTCACCTGTTTACATTCATGTGACTAAGGATGCCAGGAAGAAGCTGGAGCCGACCGCAGAGGTTGGGATATTTGTGGGGTACACTGATACGCCCCAAAACTATCGTGTGTATTTTCCAGACAGTCGCAAGACTGTTGTGCGACGGGATATCAAATTTCAGGAGGAGAAAGCCATGAAGTGTTCGCTTGAGAGGGAGCCACACTTGCATGCAGATGAGGAGCTATTAGTTCCTAAGGAGGAGCTTCCGGATGTGGATCAGCCACAAGAGGAAGTTCATGGAGTGGAAGAAACCACTCATGAAGCGCCAACCATCAAAGGGCACAAGCGCACTACAGAAGCTGAGCAACTGGCTCAAGATGCAGAGAGGGTTGTAGGACCACCTACAGCATAGCGCAAACAGAGACAGTCACCGGACCGGTACACTCGATACATGGCTCTTGTGAGAAAATGTGTCGTGACAGAACCATCCTCTTTTGAGGAAGCTGTGGAGGAAACTGCATGGGTAGATGCCATGGTGGAAGAGTATGATTCGATTGTCAGAAACAATGCATGGGAGATTGTCCCGCGACCGGAGGGGAAATCAGTGGTGGGTTCGCGATGGATCTACAAAGTGAAGCAGGCGGCTGACAGGAGTGTGGAGAAGTACAAGGCAAGATTTTTTGCCCGTGGCTTCTCACAGATCGAGGGGATCGATTATGAGGAGACTTTTTCACTTGTCTCAAGGTACTCCTCCATACGGATGATCCTAGCTCTCTCAGCGCAGATGGGATGGCACATCCATAAGATGGATGTGAAGACTGCGTTCCTCAACGGAGTCATTGAGGAGGAGGTGTACATAGAGCAGCCTGAAGGTTTCGAGATCTTCAGCAGTGAGTCGCATGTTTTCCGACTCAAGAGAGCACTGTACGGGCTGAAGCAAGCACCTCGTGCTTGGTACACTCGGATAGATAGTTACTTCACCGGACTTGGATTCTCCAAGAGTGAGGCGGATCCTAAACTGTACCAGATTGTGGTGGAGGGGAAGTTGCTGATCATTGTACTGTATGTAGATGATCTGATTTTGACGGGTGATGAGCTGTTGATACTTTCATGCAAGGAGGATCTTGCTAGAGAGTTTTAGATGAAGGACTTGGGCCTCCTTCATTATTTCCTGGGATTGGAAATCTGGCAGCGCAGTGGAGGACTGTTTGTTTCTCAGGGTAAGTATGCCCGGGAGATACTGGAGAAGTTCAACATGCATGGCTGCAAGCCTGTTGATACTCCTCTTCCTGGTGGTTGGAGGAAGGAGGATGCTACTTCGGCGGAGGTAGTGGACGCCACTGTCTATCGACAGTTGGTGGGGTCGCTTATGTATCTGGTCAATACACGACCCGATATATGCTATGCTGTTAACCAGCTTTCGCAAGCTATGGTTAAGCCTACCAAACTCTTCTGGAAGGCAGGCAAGCATGTATTGTGTTATCTTAGTGGCACATCGGGATATGGTCTGTGGTACAGACAGGAGGTTGGAGCGAAGCTTAGCGGCTTCACTGATGCAGATTGGGCAGGGAGCCCAACGGACCGAAAGAGCACATCTGGAGGAGTTTTCAGTATCGGGTCGACAGCAGTTTCCTGGTACATCAGGAAGCAGAGATCCGTGGCACTCAGTTCAGCAGAGGCCGAGTACATGGCAGCAAGCTTGGCTGCATGCGAGGCTATTTGGATGAGGAAGATCCTCGTTAGATTGTTCGGGTCGCACTTGGAGCCTACTGTGATTTATTGTGATAACCAGAGTTGCATTAAACTCTCGGCTATTCCATTATTTCATGATATATCCAAACACATCGACATCAGGTACCATCATATCAGAGATTGTGTGCAGCGGAGAATCATGTTACTTTCATATATTCCCACGGAGGATCAGGATGCTCACATCTTGACGAAGGCACTCACTAGGAGAAAATTCGAATTCCACAGAGGCAGGATAGGGGTTGCAGATAATCCATATCTTGTTGAGAGGGAGTGTTGAAAATGCAACAAGATGATGGAGCTTAGTGAAATGAAGTCGCCTTCACTAAGTGGGCCCGCAAGTTATTTTTGGCGCAAAGTCTATTTTTAGACTATGTCTATTTTTAGACATATGGAGCATGGTCAAGGAGTTGCAGTATGCTATTCTTGGATGATTGGTCGAGTTGGTAAAAATAGATGGACTTCTATTTTTAGACATATAGGTCGAAGTCTATTTTTAGACTGTCTGTCTAAAAACAGGTCAGTCAAATATTATTAGCCCTTAATAATATTTGGACTATAAACTTCAGTTTATCCTCTTGCAACACTTCAGTTGGAGCTACGGATGTGGCCCATGCACCTGAAAGAAGGAATTACACTATTCCTAGGGGTTTGGTGAGCTCATGCATGGTTTACTTCAGTTAGAACTCAAGTGGCGGAGTTTGGTGGAGTTGATGAGACAGTTGGTGGAGTTGTGTTCTGTTTAACTTAGTTGAACTAGTTGTATTTAGTTTAACTAGCTAATACACTAGAGATGAGTGGAGTGAATTAAATATTATTTAATTCACTAATTATTAACTCATCATTCAACTCAAGAACACATCAGTTGACTGCAGTGCATGGACAGTTCAGTGAAGACCAGTGGAAGAGGTAGATGAAAGGGTGAGTTTGCTATTAGTTGCGACATCAGTTGTGCATGAGATTTGCACAAGAATTGGAGGAGATTTCCCATGAGGATTGCGCAGTTGAAGCCAAGGAGATTCAAACTTGGATCTCTCATTACACCAACTTGGATTGCGCAGTAGAGGTAGGCAAATAGTGGATGAGTTTTGAACCTGTGACTAGTTCAAAACTGAGCTAGTTTGTGTGTAACTCTTGGAGACAGTACTGAGTACTTGTGAGGAGTATTGTACTAAGATTGTTACATATTCTCTTCCATTATAATATAAAAAATAGCGGGGGGTTTTCAACTATAAGCTTTCCCCATTACATATTGTGTTTATGTGCGCATGCGATTGTTTCTAATTTCCGCATATTGATGATCAATTGTAGAAGAGGTTATGTGTTATGCATGAATTCGAATTAGTGTGTGACCAGGATAATCTCAGTGGATAAATCTTCATTATTCAGAAAATTTCTACAGTTATAATAATGCTATTAGGGTTTTGATTTTTAATGTATCGCCGTTGAAACTACTTTTGATCCACATTAGTTGTTAAAACACACATTTGTGACAAATCTTGTTGAGTATGATTGTAAAGATCATAATGATCTATTCATGAGAACACTAGAATTATCAACTCAAGGAATATTTCAGTCATTATCTGGGATATCTTCAATAGTCTTTATGGTCGAGGAATTAGCTAGAAATGATTAGTCATGAAAAAATTTTCACGCCATCATGTACTCTTAAGGAGTAGATCTGTCTCCCCACTTATTAAGTAACCTTTAAGGTTAATCATAATTAGAGATTACAAAATATTTAGGGGAGGATAGGAGGTCTTGTGATGAGTCGACCTACCACAATCATGAGACCTAACATGCATGAAATTACTGTTGCTGGTCAACAAGCTAGAGTAACGACTTTCAACCAAAATCTAGAAGACAGAAGGTCTCATCATGAGCCATCTTGTTCATCCATGATTACTTCTTGTGAGTGGCACTGCCATCAGATGGTTACCAAGCCAGTACAGTGGCCTTCACCTAAAATTCAAATAAGATAATTCTAAATCTACATTTAGTAAGTGGGACACAGACATTTCGTTGGGTCAAAATACATCCCTGACAAGGTTATGGACACCTATGGGTAGCAGGGCCATGTCTGTGGTATTAAAGTTAATTGCAAACTATGACTTGCTTGGTTATCCTTCTCTTTCCCTGAAAAGTCATCCTTTTTCTTGGACAATGGTTTTAAGACAATTTGAACAAGATGCTTTGAGTTCTATCTTTCAAAAATCATGAATCTTTAATGAAGTGGTACCCTTAGTGAAGGTAATTCCTTGTACCGGACTAAGAAGAAATACAGTTTTGCATCTAGATGATAATGAAATTTAGAGTGTTCAATAAAGAGGTTGCAGATTAGTCCAGGAAAGTGTCATATTACTCTATTTTTATTTCCCTTTTCTGGTATCATAACTTTAATTTCTATGGTATTTGGAGTGATGAAATACTCAATGATGACTACTCACAAGGTGTTGGTTGCCAACAATGTGTATTGATTTTAGTTTCCTCTAAATACATGCTGCATGACCTAGGTACAATATTGTTATAGTAGGTGCAGGAATCTTGTGGTAGTCTTTTGAAACTGCACTTTTCAACAAAATTTTATTTTTATCATAAGACTTTGGGTAGAAACAAGATAGGGAATTCATTTGGGACAAGGTAACAGGTATGTGCCATACTCTTTTCTCTATAATGTCTACTTTCGGTACCTGATCTTGTTTTATCATTCCTACAATAGTTACTTTCATTAGAATTGTAACATGGTTTTCGTTGGAATTGTAATAGTTATGTTGCATGCTAATGAATGCATTGCAATACTAGGCATCTTCATCTTTACTCACTGGAATTTTTGCTAACACTCTTAATGTTCAAAAATTTCCCCTGCATTTTTTCATAGTTTTATAGTTTAAAGGTTTGGCTTGCACGAGGACGTGAAAGAAGATCAACGTGGGGGGATGCTGAGCTTCCTTTTTGTCCAAATTTTTATGGTTTTTATAAAATAATTATATGATTGTACCTGGTCTTTTTGTCATTTTAAGTTGAGGATTAGAGGCATTCAGAGGTAATAGCTATTCAATTATAAATTCTTGTTATTAATTAATTTGAAGAGTATTTTTGTGCAAATTTCATTAATAAATGCCTTCTTGGTGGCAGGTGAATAAGCCTAGTGCAGGAATGTATTTGAGTACAAATTCATCTCAGGTTTGGAAAACAGTTTCAAATGAAGTTTCAATCCATAGGATGTAAAATTAAATTGAAGAGTTTATCTTATATATTCCATGCAAATGATGGACACATGCGGGGGACCTTAACGAAGCCATAAATTCCTATTTCAATGAAGGAGAACATGTTCTAACACAACCATATCATGATGAGGGTCCTCAATATGATTGGATGGAACAGATTCAACTACCTGAGATGGAAGCTCGATACCCAGCAGAGCCTTTCCCTTCTATTCCTACAAATTATCCTACAATTGGACCAATAAACCGAGGGCTTATGAGTAGTCCTATATCTGATGGGAGAAGTACATATCACATGCATTTTAGGAATTCGATACCTTATGTTTCTCATCCAATAAATGTGATAAATATTCCAATTGAGTCAAAGGATGAAGGTCAAGTAGCGATTGAAATTCTGCTCTAGCCATTTAGGAGGTGTATTCTAGTGTTCGTGCACAAGGTCCCGAAGTTAGAGGGAAATTGATATATGATGCTAATGAAGGGCTTCCAAGTACTGCATATTTTACTCTCATATCAGATTCAAATTCAAGAAGTCATGATCGAAATCATCATAGGATTCATGGGGGAAGTTGAGATCAGGATAAGCACAGCTATGAATGTGAGCGTAGCCATAACCATGATTGTGAAAGATGTCATAGACACAGGTATCAGTCTCGTTCAAGTGGAAGGATAGGCAACTATTCTCAGAGACGTTATTTCTCAAGATCCATCTCGAGAGAGACTAGAAGGAAGCGCACATTTGTTTTTGACATGGTTCCACCAGGTGCAGCTACAGTTGCAGGTGCTGGAGCTCTGTGCATAGTTCCTCAAGTTTCTCAACCAATGCCTAGAGTGCTCCCAATTGTGCCATTTGCAAATGCACAATTTGGAGTTTCTAATATGGCAGTGCAAGCTATGGCCCAACAGGCAACCAGACATGCTCGTAGAGTATTTTTTGAAGGCTTTCCTTACTATTTTACTAATGCCCAAACAAGGTATGAAGCTGGAACAAAGGATATGACAGAAAAATACTTCAAGGGAGAATATTTTGCAGAATTACATTGTGAAGGATTTAGCGCAACATAAGCTATTGCATCAAAATGAATTCCCCAAACAAGCAATGTTGGAGACTCTGAAATTAGAGTCAGGCCAGTCACTGCATGGTATCTAAATACTCAGACTCTTGAGCAAGCACAAAAGGATGCCAATGATGGCCGAAGGCAAGGTAAGATATATACGCTTTTCATTCCAGAGGATTCATCGAATATGGTTGATGTGCAGCTCGATGATCTCTTCTTTGATTTAGAATCCATTAAATTCAACAAAAATACCAGGATTAGCATGAAGGAGTATGTGACCAGATCACGAACGAAGATTGATGTGCATAGTTTTCAACAGTTATTAGCTTCTAAGCATAACTAAAATATATTTTCTTGTTTCTGGATTCTAATATGTTCAATCAACCGAGCTAAAAATACAAGCTCGGATCCATTAATTTAGGAGAAACATTGCTACTATAAAATTAGAGGAGATGTGCATGCATAAGAGGGGAGATCCTGGAAAGGATTCGAATCCACCTGGATTGATGGCACACCCAGGAGTACTGTAGTAGAAAAAAAAACTGCGTAGGGGATAGAGGAGAAGACGAGATTGTAGAGAAGAATGTTAGGCTACCTATACATTACCTTGCTTGCAGATATTGATTTGTAATTGTGCCATTTGAGGAGTCTGAGCCCATTGGAGTGATCCACTAGAGCCCAACATTTAATTATTAGCATTTATGTAATTTGATTTCAGTAGTAATATGATTTTTCATCCAATTTATATTTTCCAGGCTATTTTTAATTCATAAGTTAATGTATTAATGCAGTTTGTTTTTAGGAATATTGAGCTAGGAGATTGGGCCTATCAATCAACTCATTGTCTGGATTCTTAGGATTTATTCAGTCAACTGCTAGAATTATTTATTACGTTGAAACTATAGGTTGCTTGTGTTTTCTGAGTCATGTGTTTTATTTCATGAATCGTGTGATGTGCTTGAAACTCTGCCATTTCATGATTTCTTTTTATGTCTTTTAGTTAGTTGCACAGGTTTGATTAGTGAGTTTAAAGATAGTGTTAATTTACTTTTGTTCCAACAACTAGAGTAGAGATAGCAAGTGCTTATATTTCTCAATTTCAAGTTATTTTATAACAAATTATATATTAAAGTTGCAAGGATTTTAAACGGGAATAGTCATGATATAGAGTCAACAAGGGTTTTATTTAATTTGACATTTATATTTTTTGGCACTTATGAACAATTTAGATCATTGCATGAAGTTGATATTGGAATCAAGAAAACAATATTCGTTAAGCATAGATTAATACCAAGATTAATAGAAGTAAATTAATATAAGTAAGTGTCAAACAAATACTCTTGAAGATATTCTCGCTTAATAATTTATAAATTGAATTGAATATTTCCATACACTTATGATTTCTTTCCAGCAACAATACTTGCATCATTAAAGCAGTGTGTTTACTTTGAAATGTCTTATTTCTTTTCCTGCATGATTTCCTTTCAGAATTAGTTCTAGGGTTTTGATTTTTCAAGTCCTTGAGGCCATATTCTGGCATATATTATGCTATGTCTCTAAGTCTTACAACCCTAGATTGACAATTTAAATGTGGGTGTAAATCTAGCATTTATACCTTCCCAACAGTTACCAATCTTTAAATGGAACCTAATCTGGTGTCTCCTCTAGTCCATGGACTGCACCCATGTCATCATCTGGAATTATATCTAGCTCCTCTCTTACGAGTACTGAACGATCTGATCCTTTATTGACATCATCAGCTCAATATCAGCCTGGTCCATCCAATTACTGTCCATCTTACCCAATATCTGTTGGATTCCCATCATATGAAAGTAAGTATGTGCAATATCCATATACTCCATATTCTAGGGGGAAACAGATGTTCAGGCCATATGGTAGTACTCCTTCGTTTCTAGGTCAATATTATGTTGGAATGTCTATTTGTCAATGGAAGCCTACTTTTCCTGTTCAGCCGCAAATGGTTTTGTATCAATATCAACTAGTTCAACCTGTTGCATTTGTGCCTACTACACTTATTATTACTTCTATGGATGTTTCTCAGTCTGCTCAAGCGGGTACTTTAGTCTCTAACCCTCAATTTTCAGGTCTACAGACTCCGTCTTCCTAGGCTAGTGTTCAACAAACATCTATATCGAGAATTTCAAAACCACAGGCTAGTTTACCTTTGTCATAGGTTTCTACTGGTCCCGTATATTCACAACCTGGTCCAGATTATCTTGGTACGCAACAGTTTTATCAGATTCCATGGAAGCCACAACAACCATTCCAACAGTTTCAAGATTATCCAAATCCTAGTCAACAAGCTTATCAAGGGTTTGGTCAACAAAATTCCACCTATTTGGGTTACCAACAACACAATCCTTTTGTTGGTACACAATGGCCTATTTCCCTGGAAATTCCATCTTATCCTGGTTATGCTCAACCTGACCTAAATCAACAGTTTTCGTTTGTTGAAACATTATAGTTACCTACTTTAAACTGGCTCACTAATGATCCCATTCATTATTTACCTTGGTGGTCAGTGATTCCTCATAAATTATCGTATGACATTACAAAATTCAATGGAAATTCTGGAGAAGACTCGTCTACGCACGTTATGACATATCATTTATGGTGTTCATCAAATTCCTTGAATGATGATTCTGTTAGACTGCGTCTTTTCCAGCTAATGCTTACTGGTCCAGATGTGAAGTGGGTTAAAACCCTAAAAAGTATAACTCCACATTTTTCCTAGCTCTTTCTCGCGGATCCACAGATATTTGTTCTATAGCTTGCGGCACATCCAACGCGTTCTGCTTATAAAACCTATGGACCCTCGTAAATAGTCAAATAAAGGAAAAAGTACGTTCTAGAAGCGAAGCTGGACGAATATTCTCCCAACTGGAAGGTTCTAGAAGCGCGATCAGTTTGAGCTTTATCCCTCCACTCATGGAGCTCTATCCCTCCACTCATGGAGCTTATCCCTTGGTATATGGAGCTCAAATCCATTCATTAGAGGAATCCATCCCCCTCTTCATGGAACTTAAACTACCTCCATTTCCCTATAAATTGAGCTCATGTTTCAGTCTCAAGGGTAGACTATAGATTGTAGATTGTAGACGTACATACTAGTTGTTGAAGAAATTCTCAAGAGAGCATACTCTCTATACTAGTTATTATTGATATGAGAATGATTACACACTCATGTCCATAACTTCATGCTAGTTCAAAGAGAGGAAGGCTCGTCAATATGAAGGAGGAACAGTTGTTCAGGACCCTGGGAGGAACTTGTATGACATCAAGGCATCAGGTTGTAAAGTTACTCTTTTCATTCAAGATAATACATATGGATCTCCTTTTCTCATTGAGTTGTTCTTGTGCTTATTTGAATAATTCAATACTTAGATTCCTTGATCACTAAGTTAGATTAGTTGTTCTTAATTATTATATGTTGCAAGTGCTTTTAATTCTTTTGTCTGTCTTTTATTGTAGGTTCTACTTATTGAAGAAGCCTCTTTGGAGCGACTGGATGAAGACTGCACTGAACGTTGGATTTCAAGGTAGGGGCATGTCTTTGTTCTTTGTTTATAATAATTATGAATTGAAAATAATCTAGAGAAAACAATTTACAAATGGATGTTTGTTTCTATCTATTCATAGAATACTAGGGAGATCGCTCTTGTCCACAAGAGGGATTAATCCGCATAACAAAATGGCGACTTCACTGGGGAATAGAACTTAGTTTTCCTTTTTTATTTTCAGTTTGAATTTTAAGAGTTTTATGATTTTGATTTTTCTCAGATTGGGTTGGGTAGATAAATTTTAAGAATCCCTAAAAAGAAAAGCTGAATATTTATTTTTCTGTACTTTTCCTGGCCTCCACGGTTTTTATTTGAAAACAGTGCGGTAGCATCCGCAGTTTTTAGTTCAAAACAATGCGATACCGCTTTGTTCTCCATTAGAACTTGCGGATTTGTGGAAATTTTTTGAAAAATTTAAAATTCTCTTTTTAGGAGCTTGATTACATGATTCTTTGTGTTTGCCCCAGTCTACCTTAGCTGTCAAAATCTTATTTGTGAATTTCTTTTCAGTAAATTTTGCATCAGTCTCTGATAAGTTAATTGGGTGTTTTGAGTTACTTTTTTGAGAAATTCTTAATTTGATTTCCTTTGGTCATTACTTTGAGGTTTGTCTTAGTCTCTTAACAATTTTGCATCTTTTTTCTTTTGCTTTTGCAAAAATTTCCCCCTTAGTCATTGGGGGGGCTAAATTTTGTCTGAGTTTTAATCGCCTTTGAGTGTTTTTAATTTTGACCTTTGGAATTCTCACCCAATTTTCTTTACTTACACTTGATTGGTTCTTTAGATTACATTAGAATCATCTTGTGTCTGAGAATTCTCTTGCATATATCACATTTGCATAATTAGAATTCTCATTTTCAGAATAAGAATGAAAAATGTGCATAGATTACATTTGCATAGTTTTCAAGTGAATTGTGCATAGATTACAACTGCATAGTTTACATTCTGGAAAAAATCAATCGTAGATTTAGATCAGTTTATTTGATTTGAATTTACATGTTTTTATGCTTGTTTTAAAAACATAAAAATAAAAATTGGAATTTATTAGCATTATTTTTTCTTTCTGAAATTATTGAATTATAGAATTTGTTATATTTTCTCTTATTTATCAATTTTTGCATTGTTGGAAGTGAATGGAACCTATTTCCTTACTTTAGTTAGGATTCATCGAATTGAAAATATTACATTATCATATTCGATTGCATTCAGTTTTGGTTCAAGTCATAACACCATTGGTTTCATATCCATTTACCTTTTGAGTAATAACAGCCAAATAACAAAACACTTAATAAAATTCATTTTTAAATTTTTACATTTTCTAAGGCTCTTTCCACCAATCTAGCTTAGGCTAGTGCTTTGGAATAGGTTGTAGTTAACTTTCCAAAGAAAATAAAAAAACAAGTAGTATCCTGTGATAGGAAAAATCCAATTGTTGCATTTTTACTCTGGGAAGCTCTTCTTAAAAGAGTCAAGCACGAGATCATGTTAGAACTAGTGAGGTAATTGTACCTATATCATTGGAAAAGATAGAATATGTGCACGTAATACAAACGGTAAACCTTGGATTAACCATTTTCGAGGAGCCTGGGGTCACTTGTTAGCAAACCTCAGATTTACCATGTCGAGGATATTTCAAGGGGATTGAGCTTGATACTTTGCCCTTGCGTGTATATCAGATCGTAGACTGTTCCCCCAGGTGCAATTGTCTCAGTTGGTGACCTTAGTGGCCATAATATTTAGGATTTTTCCTAAGGTGATGGTGGAGGGAAGGTCCCACTGTACCTGGAGCAGACATTGATTAGACTCACTTGGACTTTCTGGAGGGTGCACTTCACTTCGAGATGGCATAGTGGAGGTACTTGCACTGGTCTGTTTCATTAAGTAGGTTGTTAGGGTAACTGTTCCGACTGCCAGTTTTTCACATTGATCTCTGCGACGTTGGATTTCATCACCAACTCATGATTTTTCTGTGAAAATAAACTTTTTGTGTGTGGTTTGACTCCTAGATTTGATAGCGCATGTTCATTTGTTTGTTTTTACTTTTTAGAGACCTTAGGTGTGGATTGTGAATTTGAATTGTTAATAAATTTCACTGAAGTTGAATCTAATGGAAATTGTTCCAGAATTTACCAACCAAGGAACCCCTCTTAACAAGAATCCTAGTACTTTTCCTTGCTTTGGAAATGTTGTTCCTCCTTATATGGCTACATTGTCATTACCTGGATTTACCATAGGTTTACCAGTAAGATTATTTTCAACTTCGTTGGCCTTGATTACTCAAACTGTTCCACCTCAACCGGATGCTTTAACTCAATATATTTCACCATCTCAACATCACCAACCTCGTGTTGACCCTTTACCTTCTTCACCCAATATGTCTTCCTCCCTTTCTTCCTCTTCGCTTGGTAAAAGACTTGATGCTAGTAACCAGGTGGCTAAGAAGAAGAAGCAAGATAAGAAAGAATTCAACCAACCAACCATGGTTGTAAGTGTTGGTAATGTTGAGGAAACCTCCAACATGCATCACAAACTCAAAAACCCTTGCAAAATTTGTAAGGGTGACAACTTCCTTATCAATTGTCGTGGTATTCCTAAGGTCTTGGAAGTATGGTCAGAAAGATCTCATCAACTTACTGTTGATCCATCAACCAGTGATTGTCAGGTTCTTGGGAAAAAGGAAAAAGTTAGGTTTCCTTGTAGGTTATGCAAAGGGAGTCATCAAACTCACATTTTCCCTCACATGGATGAAGCCTAAAAATTGTTGGAAAACCTTACTGTTCCACAACAAAAACTTCCAACTAGTTACTGTAAAATGTTTCCCAACCTACCATTAACTGACGAAGTGATCGATCTAATTCCAAGTACAGTCAATCCAAATCTTCCATTAAAGAGTGAAACTGATATCACTCAGGTTGATGATCCAATAGTTGATCAAGTGCTCGACTCAATTTCACAGTCGGTCGATCCCACTCTCCCTGAAGAGAGTGAAATTCATACCGCTCAGGTTCTTCTTGTTACATCAGATTCTTCTATGCCAGGGGGCATTTCACCTGTTCCCATATAACCTCCTCGAAGTACTAAGGTTTTTTCCTTTGATTGGAATAGACTGACAGATTCTCGTCTTCCTTCCTCCATCCCTTTCCAAATCATTGTGAAGGATTTTGGTAAGAATTTGTGTCGCAAAAATATAGATGAAGGTGCTTTTGTTAGTATTTTATTCTCAACTGCTTGGCAAGCTTTAGGTTCCCCTCAGCTTTTACCTGTTACAAAGAATTTTTCATCTTTTAATAGAACCATTAGTGAACCTTTAGGGATCCTTCGAAAGTTTCCTATTACCTTGGAAGCTAAAAATGTCTGTATTGATCTTATGGTAGTCCGAGGCCCCTTGGATTTTAATTTACTCCTTGGGTGAGACTATGTCTATGCAATGAAATCTGTCGTATCGACACTCTTTCGCGTGATGTCTTTCCCTCAAAATGGAAACATTGTGACTGTTGACTAGCTTTCATTCGTTAGTCTTGATTCGCCTACCAATAATCCGACACCCCTGAATTTTCCTTACAGGAAAGTGGTATATACCCCGCTACGGGTTAATTATGTGGCAACCAGTCCCATGTTTTTAGTTATCGATGCAAGTGAGCCTCTCACTGTTTGCTCGACTTCCTTTGACTTAGATCCGGTAATTGACATGGAAAACCCTATGGTATTATTTGAACACGATGTTCGTATCCCTATTGAGTTGCTTGACATGTGTTCCTTCCAGAGAATTTTTCTTACATCTGATGAAGACCTCTTGGAAGCCATGATCAAGGAGTGTCCCTTGACATGTGTTTCTTCCATTTGGAAGCGATGAAAAGCTTCCATGAGGATGGTTCTTTTACTGTGTCAACCTCGTTAAAAAATGAAACAGGCCCTTATGAGGATGGTTCTTTTACTGTGTCAACCTCATTAAAAAAATGAAACAGGTTTCAAGAGGATAGTTCTTTTACTGTGTCAACCTTGTTAAAAATGAAACAAATCCTCATGAGGAGAGTTCCTTTTACTGTGTCAACCTCGTTAAAAAATGAATCAGTTCATCTAGAGGATATTTCTTTTACTGTGTCAACCTCGTTAAAAAAGGAATCAGGTCATGAGGATAGTTCTTTTCCTGTGCCAACCTTGTTAAAAAATGAAGCAGGTCACCATGAGGATGGTTCTTTTACTGTGTCAACCTCGTTAAAAACTGAAACAAGATCCCATAGGATGGTTCTTTTCCTATGTCAACCTCATTAAAAAATGAACCAGGGATATATGAGGAGAGTTCTTGTTACTGTGTCAACCTCATTAAAAAATGAAACAAGTTCCCTTGAGGATATTTCCTTTTACTATGTCAACCTCATTAAAAAATGAAACATGACCTTGAGGATAGGTCCTTTTACTGTTCCAACCTCGTTAAAAAATGAATCAGACAATGAGCATAGTTCTTTTCCTATGTCAAGCTCATTAAAAAGGAAAAAAATCCTCTCCTAATCAAGTCGAGTCTTTCATCTAATCTCGTAAATGAACCTTCATTCCATCCAGCTATTAGTAACCAGTAGTCTACTTAAGTGAATGAAATGAAGCTTGGGGGGCATATGCTGTTGCAGGTTACGCTTGGGGGGCATTAAAACAAATCTCAAGCATGATTTTTCCTTTGTTTCAAGCTTGTGTAAAAATGAAACAAACAAATCTCAATCACAGTTTCCTTTGTTTCAATCTTGTGTAAAAATGAAACCACTCTCAAGCACAATTTTCTTTTTGTTTCAAGCTTGTGTAAAAATGAAACAAACCTATTTGAAGAATAGTTTTTCTCTGTTTCAAGATTTTATAAAAAATGAAACCTATGTCAAGTCCATTTCGGTTATTATTTTCAAGACTTGTTAAACTCATGAAAATCCCGAGATTATTTTGCTATCTTTCATTCTCGTAAAACACATGAAAATGCCGAGTTCTTTTCGTCTTTTCCTACTCATAAATTAAATTGAAATTCAGCCATTTGAGTATAGTTTTATCACTTTTTCGGGCTGTTAGTGCCTAAATCTACCTCAAGCTGAGAAAGGCAGAATCTAGGGTAACATCAAACCACGCTTAACCTGGTAGCTAGCCCTACCAGGTCGGGAGAGGGCTCTCTCCTTGTCAATATCAGAAAAAAATGATCAATGAGGCTTGAGATGACTTGATGTGAAGACTAATTTTAGGCTAGGTATGTGTACAGAGGTGTTTGATTGAATTTGATGGTGTTTTTTTGGCTCAAATGGAAAGGCAGATTTGGGTCTGGGGAATGAAACTCAATTTTGCAGAGATCTCTATGGGGCAAGGTAGGCAAGTGATTTGGTACTTCAAATTGGGTGAGATGGAGATTTTTTAGATAGATGAGAAGTTGAAAAGGGCATGTAGAACTCAGGGATCCTTTTCAATCAGCTAAAAACATAGACAACTAAGCAAACCCTAGGTAGAGCACTGCACTTTCAATGTATTCTACCTTTATCTTTGTTTTATTTAGTTAAGATGAAATAAAGAGAGATATGGCATACATAAAACACATTTAGACTTACAATAATAGAAGAAAACACAATACCAAAAAAAGATTCCACATGAATCCCATTAAGTGCTGCAAACCACTGATCTATTCCTTAGCCAAACTGCTGATATGAGTATACAATGAAGCTCCAAGCTTTCTCAAAAGTCCAACCATGATAATGAATAAAAAAACATAAGATATAGGCAAAAAAATACTCATCCTAGCCTCTAGGGTTCGAGCTCATGAGTTTAGGAGCTGTTACAACAAATTATAAACTGAGAAACTAAAAAGTAGGCAGTGGAACAACTTGCCTCTAAAAACTAGGGAACTGATTCATTCAGTTGTAAACTACCTTTTCATGGATGAATATACCTCTATGAGTGAAAATTTAGCATAATTACATCAAGATCCATTAAATTACATTGAATTACATCATGAGTTTGAAAATTAGAAGGAGAAAAGTCAAACTGTGAAGAAACTAGGCGAAAAACAGAGTTTTTTGGCCAAAATGAGCAAAATTCCTCCAATGCGCCGCGCTAATTTCCCTATGCATAACACCTTTTTGTAGCTACTTTTGGAGGCCTTCCTTGTGTCCAAACTTTCTCCAAGTGGGCTTGTTGGAAAGGTATGCTTATCTACTTTCCAGCACAAGTGGAATTTTTGAATTTGGCCTCATTTTGCCCCTCCAAAACTGAGTTCTCCCAAGACTTCTTTTTGTGTGTCAAAAAAGGGGCAGAAAGGTCATTTTGGGGTGTTTTTGACCTTTTTGGAAGCCCAAAACCTGTCAAAATTTCTTGGCCATTTGTGAGCATGAATATTTTTCCATGAAAAATCCAAAAATTCTGAGTTTTCCTCAAAAGGAGGTCTCCATCAAAAGCAAGCGCTAGGTGGCGCGACACATTGGGTAGAAAAGTCCGTTTTTTGAGCCAAAAATTCCAAAAATGCAAAAAGTGTCCCAAATTTTTTGAAATTTGGGTTGAGTGTTCTCCATCAAGTGCTGTGTTGGGCCAAGGAAGCCTCAGCCAATATCTAAAGTCTATCATGCTCTTTTCGCCTCTTTGATACCTTCTTCAACTTGGCCTTCAAGTTCATGATTCTTGCTTTGCACACCTGGTTTCTTGCCCAGTAATGGTGGGCCATGTGCCTCAACATGTTTTTCTCTTTATTGGCCTTCTCTAGAATCTTTTCCAAATGTATATTTATCCTTTCATGCCAAGATTCACGATCAGCTTCAATTTCTTGTTCAAGTGGTGTCAACTTGGTTTTCCTCCTCTTGGCAGCTTGCCAGTTTTCTCGTATGTTTTGCAGCTCCATAATGGTTTGTTGGTCATCTAGCTGCTTGTTTCTTTGCTCAAGGTATTTTATTATCCACTTGGCCCTTTCTAGGTTGAGGGACAAAGCATTAATGTCCGCCTGTTGCTCCTGAATGATCTCCCTGAAATTTGAGCTTTGTGGGCCCAAATCAGTGTCATCCTCCTGAATGAGAATGAAATCCATTTCCTACTCTCCTGAAGGCCCCTCATCATGTAATGGCCTCTTGCCCTTGTCCTGAACCTGCTCTGCTGATGGAGGAAGCGAGACCCCTTCCACCCCGGGTGGATATAATACTCGCTTTGCTGCTGCAAACAACCTTCTAGTGCCCTTTTGATAGGTGACAAACACCGACACACTAGCAGTATGTGTCTCATGACCCTCCTGCTGATGTGAAGGTCCACTTGTCTCATGAAAAGCTTCTGGAGGTACCTGAGGAGCCGTGAAGAACTCATGAGAAATGAAATCCTCCCATGAGATCTCGTGCAAACCAAGCTGATGCATGACCACAATTTTGATGAGTGCAAAATGATATATACTGTTATACTGCTGCTGAGGAGTTTTCTTTTGCACTAGGGTGGTCATCTTCTCAATATTTCGGCACATGAAGTAGGAAAGATTCATCATTCTCACCCTGGTAAAGTGCATCAACAATCTGATGTGATAGGCATATAAGCGAGAAAACCGACCCTCACAGCTGAAATACTTAATTATGAGTTTCATCAAGGGAGCATATGAGTATTTCGTGTACCGAAAGGGAAAAAATCTGCTGATTTGTCTCAAATAACTAAGCTTGATGTATGGCTCATAATGTTCCCTATCAATTTGCTGCCTTTTATTCCACTGCTCTCCAACATTTGGAATGCCGGTTGCTAGATAAATAGACTCCGGTGTCAAGGTGAATGTCACACTTGCAAGAGTGACTTGGCCATTATGTAGATGAAGCACAAACAACCTAGCCAACTCATGATGGTACTGGACTCTAGCAACCATCTTACAGAACTGATAACAAGATTGGTGTTGGAAGCATGTGATAGCAAGAGGGCAGGCCTGCAGCTCGGCAAGTGAAGTAGGCTCCTCTCGTATATGTTTTCCACCCTTGTGAGGTCTCCTTGGTGCATGCATTTTTGTAGGAGAGTCACTGTGTGTCTCTCCATCTCAGTTATAGGAAGGATCAAACTCCATGTTTGCTAATGTGTGAGTTTTCTTGACGAGTATGAAGATATTTATGGTTTTTTTAGTTTTCTGCCACTAAGGGTAAGAATGTATGAGGGACCGTGGAGGGAGAGGGTATGAGGGGTTTTGGGAATGTTATGACAAGTTTTTTGAGAAATAGGGGGTTTAGGGAATAGTATGTAAGCTTAGGGACAACAATTAGGGTTTGGGGATTTTGTAGTTAGGATTTGGAAAAATGGGAATTGGTGATAAGGGTGAATGATTTTTTAGGAATATGGAAATTAAGGAATGAGTGGATGAAACTGAAAAATAAATGGAGGAGTCAAAGAGTAAGGGAGTGATGGAATAGACTTGGTAGCAAAAACATAAATACAAACCCTAGGAAATCGTTTTTGAGAAAAATTGCAAAGAGGTAGGGTTTGATATTTTACACACTAAACAACCATAAATTCTAAGAAAAACTCTTTCACTAGCAAGGGAAGAACTCTAGACTTACATGCCCATGATAGGATTGAGCAAATTTGGAAATTTGAGGGAGTTTATGGTGAAATCGGGCTTGCAGCTCTGTGCGCCGCGCCACAAACCCAACGTGCCACACCTATTATATGTGTCACGCCAGTGTATTTTTTACATTGTGGAGGCTGGCCCAATGCGCTGCGCCTCTCACCCAATGTGCTGTGCCCTTGAACTTGCACAATTGTGCTTCAAACTTGCTTCCTTTCTCCAACATGAATTTCTTTTGCTAAATATTTATTCTTTGAATGAAAAGGATCTTTTTGAACATAAAAAATGAATTATATACAAGAGATTTTGATTTTTCATTCATAAAACCCACTTTTATAATATTTGCATTGTGACTTACTTTTTCAACTCTGTTTTTTGGGTAGTTTACTTTATTTGTGCCTTTGATGAACTGAATGACTTGATTTTTGTTTGCCTTGCTGGGGATGGAGTTGCTGAAGCCTGGAAAGGTGACCATGGTTTCCCTTGAAGTTATTTACATATGAGAGAATTGAAATTACATCAAAAATATACATAAAAACCTAAAATACTCTGTTTTTCCTCAAAACATGGTTTTGAGGAAAAATACATTTCTGAGCATGCGATTATGAAATTTATTGGTACTGGAACTTTATTCAACCTCCTCATGTGCATGCTGATCGTTATTGGACATTTTGAAGACCTTTTTGATGAAACCCTAGAAATGACTCTTGAAAATTTAAAGACAAAAAGTGACTGCAGATGATCTTGATGAATGGAAATGGGCCATCAGGTAAAGGACATGAGGGAAAATGTACAACAATCCACTAACGTCAGATGATCCTCCTAATGGAATGCAACTGACTGAGCGAGACACCTAATATAAAATGCAACAAGAGAATTTGATCACTGACGGAGGGATGAAGATACCGACACTAACATTGGCTCCAATGGGGATGGTAGCTCCTTGGAGGTGCCAAGAACTACAGATCTCTGGGAAAGCAGGCAGTGCCTTCATCCATTGGGAAATGGAGTCAAAAACTCAAGCTAAAATGCATGAATGAAAACTAATGACTTGACGACACAAATTGACTCTCACTCAACTAAAAACTGACTCGATACTTAAACACAACCGACAAACTGGAAAATATTCTCAATATGAAGCTTATTCAATACAACCTACTCTAGTTGTTCCATTCATCACCTGATCAAGTGAAATGAAGCAACCAACGCAACCAAGTAAGTATTCCGGGTGCTGTTTGAATTCTCCGCAAGTGCTCGCTTATGAACAACAGGAGAGAACTACTGAAAGGAAACTCCCATGAAAACTTGGAAACAGATCCGTTGAATGATATGGATTCTCTATCTGCTTCCAAAAACACTGCATAAGGATCTTGAAGTTCATGCACACTGGGATTTAGCTCATCCAATGGATTACTTCTCTTCTCCTCATACCATGAATACAAAATTTGTTTTGACCTTTGTGATGAGACTCCTGCTAAAAATGACAAAGAAACCAACTACCGGATCGAGTTTATATCAGCACACGTTTCAAGCTCACATGTAGTCAATGGAGAAAGACTTTGACTGCAGACATCATCCAACACATCATCTATTGGATTGTTAAAAACTTGAAAAGACTGCTGCAACCTGTTAGCCACCTATAAAATTTGTTATCTCAAAAGGTGGCTAAATTTTTTTTGAGCCTTCAAGAAATAGGTTTTATTACTAAAAAGTGTTATCTATTGAAGAATCTTGAAGGTCTCATGTCCTTTGTCTAAATCTTCACTGCTGTTTCCTTTTCAAAGCTCAGAAATCCTGCTGATTTCAAATAGAAAAGACTGCTGCAAAAACTATTTTTCCTCTCCTTCCACTTCACAAACTAACCTTCATTTTTACCCCTTTCATTCCCATGGAATTATTATATTTTCCATTTGTTTCCCATTTCCTCTTCATAAAAACCTATTTACAGAGTTTAAAAATCCTTTTTAACTCTGCCAAAATCCTCAAAATCCCTTTGAAAACCATTGAAAATCCATAAAAACACACTTTTTTATTACAGGCTTTAGCCCCCTTCGGCTAAGCCCCCTAAACCACTTCCCCACATGTTCCCCAGTGCTAGAACCAAGTGCTAAGGGTCCCAAGCGCTTATTTCATCAGAAGCAATCAACGAGCGCAAGTCTTTGGCTTTTATAAAAACCTTCGATGTGATTAGCTCCATTATTCATGAGCCCCGGTCCTTTTTTCACTTCACAAGACCAAAGGCCCGTAATCAGGCGCTCAAACTCATGAATAAACCCTGTCCGGTCATATTTTTCCTCTGTATATCAAAAAACCCTTTTATCCTAAGTTTTGGTCTAAATGCACCTATACAATGTTTTTTAAAGAAAATGGGTAGATTGAAATAGACCCACATCATTTCTCCGATGCGATTAAACCCCTTTACATAAACTCTGCCTTTCCCCGCTTTTTACTCCATATAACCTACGCTCCGGGGCCAAGTGTTGAAGTCCCGAAGCGCTAATCGCATCGGAGGAAAACATAATGGTTAGATTGAAAGACCAAGTCCGACAGTTCCGATGCAATTGGCCCTCATATATATTAAGCCCTGGGCCCATCGCATTCCACATAAACCCATGGCCCCGCAAATGGGTGCCTTTCCATTTCATATTTATATGTCCCACCCATACCATAAAAACTTTGTATTATATTAAAAACTTTGGGTTTTTTCATGTTATAAGGGTTTTCCGCCGGTGCAAGTTTAAGACGATATCGACCGTTGATCTACAGCCGATCAACGGCCTACGCCACATCGCATCGCAAGTTTTCATCGGACGCACTTTATTCCTCTCCCCGATTAGTCATCCCCCGATCAAACAAGAAGCCGTCGATCTACCTCCCCACCTTCCCAGATCTAACGGTCCACATTCACTCCGATCATTAACCTTTCCTCCACCTTTCGAATCCTTCTGAGTCACTCCCCACCGTTGATCTAATCCTCAAATCAACGGCCCGCGCTACATCGCATCGCAATTTTGGTTAGGTGCATTTGTTTTTCCCCACCAATTGCGATCCTCCGATTGGATCTGGACCGTCCACGTGTCCAGATCGGACGGCCCACGATCACCCCGAACCCCCACCTTTATTCTGATCATATTTCTTCCAAAATTAAGGTTTTAACTCGATTTTCTTCACATTTTTCTTATTTTCCAAACAGTATGGCTCCTTCACACTGTTAAAATCAAAACCAATCACCACCGTTGATCATTGTTCAATCAACGGTTCCGACTTATTCTTCCCTCTGCTCTCCTTTAAAAACTCTGCAAACAGATCCCAACCGTTGGATGTTTCCATCCAACGGCCACACTCCTCCCCACACCCTCTGAAGTAGTTAAAACCCAATAACGCAGGATTTATTAATTATTTTTATATTTTGCAGGATTTAAAAGGGTTTTCAAATGTTTCAAAAAGAAATTTAAAGCCGAGGGTGACGATCCTCCAGACTTTCATTTATTAAAAGGAAAGCTAGATACAGGGTTCAATTTCACGTTTCATCAATGACTCATGGGAATTGATGCCATTTTGACTTTGTACATACCTACACATCAAAAATACACAAAGAATTAAATCAAATCAAAGAGTATCAGTGTCGAAGACCAAAACGCAACAGAAAAGAAGGATTGAACATGGATTATACAGTTGAATGGATTACGGCCAAAAGTCGATTATCAAAGGCCTTATCCATTGGATTAAAACACAGTTAAAAGAAAATCATAAGTGTTTATCAGACAGAAGGCCTCCACTGCAACATCTAAGGCAAATTGATTCCTCCCAGCTACCACAAAGCCACATGTACCTCAAAGCATTCAAACAAGGGCCAAAGTTATTGATCAAAATCAGATATTTGCCTCAATGCAACCGAAGAATTAATTCTGTTGAAGGAATTTAATGACAAAATATCAGTAGAGTTATTACATCCTGAAACAGAGCCTAAAAGTCAATAAAAGCTCCCACTGAGCTTTAATCTTAATTGTAAAACATTTAATACAGAGGACACATATGTAAGCTTCTTCATTGAGCCCCTCAAAGGCCGAGAAGTCATTATTCTATATTAATTTCCCTGGGAGATCTTTTATTAAATATCACCTCCTCATTCTTCTATAAATACTTTTTTAGAAGATGAGAAGTGTTGTTGGTTGGTTGTTTGATCACTAGTTGTAATACTGAAACTCTCTGAAATAAATACATAGTCTGTTGAAGTCGAAGAAAAAATTGAAGTCTTGGAAGCCCTGATGATGTTGTTGCATGCTTGTTCTTGAGAAGGCTCTATCATTGGATCCATGAGCTTGGCTGTTGGTTAAGTATTCTGAACTGTTTAATGTTTTCCCCTATTTTCATTTTTTTCCATAAACTCTTACTACAGTAGGATGAAATTTTTAGGCTAAGAAATGACTCTTGGAAGCACCTTAGACCTGTTTATCCTTCATTGTTTTATGTTTTCTTTTGCTAAGGTATTTTAGAGTCTTTAATCTCTCTCTTTAGTCCTCATGCTTGTTTATTTCCTTAATAGTTTGAATAGTTGGTTTCAGCATGATTTATGGTTCTCCCTTCTTGTCTGCTACCACTTAAAGGCTGTTATTGAAGTCTCCCTTTGAAGTATCTCTGTTTATAGCAAGTCAAGGAGGTATGTTCTGATCATACCCTTTGTTCTTGCTTAAACGGTTGTCTTAAAGGTCTTTATAGTTGTGATCATAGATGTATTAGGTGTTCCCTCTTCTATGACCATAATTATCAGTGAATATTTTATGTTTTCTAAGTCTTTTAAAATAAAATATTTGAGGAAATAGGGTGTTCCCCGAATCTTAGATTTCATTTTAAAAATTGTTTTGAAGTCATTATTTGCTTGAAGTGTGATTTGTTGAATTCATGGCTAGCCCTGTCTATCAAATAGCTCTTTATTTTTCAAGTAGTGCTTTCAAATTCTCTTAGTTGAGAATTAATATTTCTCTTTCCAAATCATTGATGTCCATCTCATTCCAAAACCAAAGGATCCTGCGGCCAAGTTAGATTTTCCCTTTGATATCCCATATCCATTGATAAGTTTGTCATAACCTCTTTTTGACTCCATTTCCCAATGAAACTAATATTCATTCTTTCTATCTACTTTTCCTATACCTTTCACATTCTGCTGTATCAATTCCAACCGAACAAACAAACAAACCCTTGCACTTAATAACTAGTCTAAAACCTATACTCAAAGCACACAAGATAAACCTTTGCAAAACAAATAATTTGAGAGATCCCTCTCTGAGAGCAGGAGGACTAGATCCTGTAACTCTAAAGATTGGTTCTGATGTTTCCTTCTCTTTTGATTTGCCAAACTCTCAAAACACGGGACACCAACACAACCCATTTTCTATTGGTTTCGATGAGATTACATGATTTCCTACAGGCTGCTCATTTGAAGATATACTATGCAATTTACCCTTCAAAAACTGAAATGATTCAAAACAAAATGGTACAGAATCATCTTGTATAATTTTATCATATGTGCTAGCTTCCATTTCTTCATCTGCAACTTGACAATCAATGGCATTTGGGGGCTGCAAATCTAGATATGAGAAGTCTTGAACAAGGTTTTTATTGCCCTCAAGATGGTCCAAATCAAGACTTGTCGACAATTGATTTCGGATTGCATGAATGTTGTCTCTGATGAACTGAAAAAAAGAAAAACAAAAAGGCAAAGATCCTTCACTTACTCCAAAATTTTCTGCACTTTCGTCGTCATTTCCATAGCTGATATGTGATGGTTGAACATTGTATTCGAGCTGCTGAAAGTGAACTTCTTCCTCCCATAAACTAGCTACTGATTTGTCTGTAAGATTAGCTTCTGTTTGGAGAACATAATCATCATCATACTGATAAAACTGAGGCAAATCATCAGTATAAAACAAATCATCAAGCATACATGTCATATCAACAGCTCTCTCTTCTCCAAGATGATCTATAAAACAATCATTATCAGATCTATGACAACTGGGATAAGAAACAAAATGTTTTGGATCAACAACTTATTATTCTTCAATCAGTGAGCCATGGTCTTGAACATTATACTCATTCCTTGTGATTTTCCTTTGCATCATCTCTGCCACTGCACTTACCAAAATGTCAAGCTTTACCTCTAGAGATGTGGATTCCTCCAGATCTATGTTTTTCATCTCTTCTTCCTTCAACTTTTCCCTTCGTATTAGAAAATGAGCCTCTACATTTACTGCACTATTCTGCATCTCTTCAAGTGTTGCAAGATTCCTTTCTCTCAGCTGAAACTCCATTTCCGGATCAAAGGCACCCGGGTAGTGCAAGAGAGCAGATCCAAGAGGAGGTCTTATATTAACTGGAATCGAATAATAAACTTGGTTAAATCTGGCAGAAAACTGTTGTATTGTCTCCCCTGGCAGTATTTTCACCTGGTTATACTCTTCTATAATCAAGAAAGGGTTCTGTCTAACCACCCACCCGTCGAGGAAAACTTTGACGAACTGCTGGAATTCTGAGATGCTCGCATCAGGCAGGGATTTGAACCAACTCTTGACTTTGCCTTGCAAAGAAAGAGCAAAAAGCCTAATACTGACATCTTCTTCATCAACTTCAAAAAGGTCAAGAAAAGACTCAAAATTCAGAACATGTCTCTCAACAGTGATGTTGTCGCGTTCACCATCAAATCTTGGTAGATATAGGTCATGATTTTTAGGGAAAGCATGGGATATAGGAGGTAAAATCAGAGGCTTGTATTGATCTGGAATTTTACAAGGTATAGGGGTATGTACAAATGTTGCAGAATCAGTCTTGGTCTCTTGAGGTTCATCAGTTTGAAGATGGTGATCACAAGATTCAGAAGAAAGGTCTTGATCAAGCGCAAAAGCATGCAAATCTTTGGTATTCACAATCTTCAAAGGGAAGGAATCAAATGCAAGCCGAGGATCTTTTCTCAAATACAATATACTTTGCAAAGCCTTCTTGACATTCTTGGGAAAAGAGAAGAAATAATTTATGACAAAGAACAAAATGTCTTGGATGAAATTCCAACTTGAATAACTGATCTTTCCATATTGTCCTTTCATGTTTCTGCTAATCAGGTTCATCCTCCAGTGGAGTCCTTGGATCTGATCTCGAAACTGATTTAGAGTCGCCAGGTGAATGATTTCAGCCTTGCGGTGTCTGATCGTTGTCCACCATCGACAATCAGATCCGAACTTGATTACATTTTACTGAGGAAACCAGATGTTCATTTCATAAACTAAACCAGAGATTGACTGAAGCAACGCTCATCTACTATGCATTTGCAGAGCAAGAGCAGCTCGAAGGCTACCTGGCTAACTTCAGGCTCCATATGTAGTTTATAAAGCAAACAATAAACTTTTCGTCTCCCCAGTATGGTCGCCAATATGTTAGTGCCTAAATCTACCTCAAACCACGCTTAACCTGGTAGCTAGCCCTACCAGGTCGGGAGAGGGCTCTCTCCTTGTCAATCTCAGCAAAAAATGATCAATGAGGCTTGAGATGACTTGATGTGAAGACTGATTTTAGGCTAGGCATGTGTATAGAGGTTTTTGATTGAATTTGATGGTGTTTTGTTGGCTCAAATGGAAAGGAAAATTTGGGTATGGGGAATGAGGCTTAGTTTTGCAGAGATCTCTATGGGGCAAGGTAGGCAAGTGATTTGGTACTTCAAATTGGGTGAGATGGAGAGTTTTTAGATAGATGAGGAGTTGAAAAGGGCATGAAGAACTCAGGGATCCTGTTCAATCAGCTGAAAACATAGATAACTAAGCAAACCCTAGGTAGAGCACTGCACTTTCAATGTATTCTACCTTTATCTTTGTTTGATTTAGTTAAGATGAAATAAAGAGAGATATGGCATACATAAAACACATGTAGAATTAAAATTATAGAAGAAAACACAATACCAAATCAAGATGCCACATGAATCCCATAAAGTGCTGCAAACCACTAGTCTATTCCTTAGCCAAACTGCTGATATGAGTATACAATGAAGCTCCAAGCTTTCTTAAAAGTCCAACCTTGATAATGACTGAAAAAACATAAGATATAGGCAAAAAACAACTCATCCTAGCCTCTAGGGGTCGAGCTCATGAGTTTAGGAGCTGTTCCAACAAATTATAAACTGAGAAACTAAAAAGTAGCCAATGGAACAACGTGCCTCTGAAAACTAGGGAACTAATTCATTCAGTTGTAAACTACCTTTTCATGGATGAATCTACCTCTATGAGTGAAAATTTAGCATAATTACATCAAGATCCATAAAATTACATTTAATTACATAATGAGTTTGACAATTAGAAGGAGAAAAGTCAAACTGTGAAGAAACTAGGTGAAAAACAGAGTTTTTTGGCCAAAATGAGCAAACTTCCTCCAATATGCCGCACTGATTTCCCTATGCATAGCGCCTTTTTGCATCTACTTTTGGAGGCCTTCCTGGTGTCCAAATTTTCTCCAAGTGGGCTTGTTCGAAAGATCTACCTGTCTACTTTCCAGCACAAGTAGAATTTTTGAATTTGGCCTCCATTTTCCCCTCCAAAACTAAGTTCTCCCAAGACTGCTTCCTGTGTGTCAAAAAAAGGGCAGAAAGGTCATTTTGGGGTGTTTTTGACCTTTTTGGAAGCCCAAAACATGTCAAAATTTCTTGGCCATTTGTGAGCATGCATATTTTTCCATGAAAAATCCAAAAATGCTGAGTTTTCCTCAAAAGGAGGTCTCCATAAAAAGCGAGCGCCAGGTGGCACGATGCATTGGGCGGAAAAGTCTGTTTTTTGAGCCAAAAATTCCAAAAATGCAAAAAGTGTCCCAATTTTTTTGAAATTTGGGATGAGTGTTCTCCATCAAGTGCTGTGTTGGGCCAAGGAAGCCTCAGCCAATATCTAAAGTCTATCATGCTCTTTTCGCCTCTTTGATACCTTCTTCAACTTGGCCTTCAAGTTCTTGATTCTTGCTTTGCACACTTGGTTTCTTGCCCAGTAATGGTGGGCCATGTGCCTCAACATGTTTTTCTCTTTGTTGGCATTCTCCAGCATATTTTCCAAATGTATGTTTATCCGTTCGAGCCAAGATTCACGATCAGCTTCAATTTCTTGTTCAAGTGGTGTCAACTTGGTTTTCCTCCTCTTGGCAGCTTGCCAATTTTCTCGTATGTTTTGTAGTTCCATAATGGTTTTTTGGTCTTCTAGCTGCTTGTTTCTTTGCTCAAGGTATTTGATTATCCACTTGGCACTTTCTAGGTTGAGGGAAAAAGCATTAATGTCCCCCTTGTTTCCCCTGAATGATCTCCCTGAACTTTGAGCTTTGTGGGCCCAAATCAGTGTCATCCTCCTGAATGAGAATGAAATCCATTTCCTGCTCTCCTGAAGGCTCCTCATCATGTAATGGCCTCTTGCCCTTGTCCTGAACCTACTCTGCTGATGGAGGAAGTGAGACCCCTTCCACCTCGGGTGGAGATAATACTTTCTTTGCTGCTGCAAACAACCTTCTAGTGCCCTTTTGATAGGTGACAAACACTGGCACACTAGCGGTATGTGTCTCATGACCCTCCTGCTGATGTGAAGGTCCACCTGTCTCATGAAAAGCTTCTGGAGGTACCTGAGGAGATGTGAAGAACTCATGAGAAATGAAATCCTCCCATGAGATTTCCTGCAAACCAAGCTGATTCATGACCACAATTTTGATGAGTGCAAAATGATATATACTATTATACTGCTGTTGAGGAGTTTTCTTTTGCACTAGGGTGATCATCTTCTCAATATTTCGGCACATGAAGTAGGGGAGATTCATCATTCTCACCCTGGTAAAGTGCATCAATAATCTGATGTGATAGGCATATAGGCGAGAAAACCGACCCTCACAGCTGAAATACTTAATTATGAGTTTCATCAAGGGAGCATATGAGTCTTTCAGGTACTGAAAAGGAAAAAATCTGCTGAGTTGTCTCAAATAACCAGGCTTGATGTATGGCTCATAATGTTCCCTGTCAATTTTCTGCCTTTTATTCCACTGCTCTCTGACATTTGGAATGCCGGTTGCTAGAGAAATAGACTCCGGTGTCAAGGTGAATTTCACACCTGCAAGAGTGACTTGGCCACTATGTAGATGAAGTGCAAACAACCTGGCCATCTCATGATGGTACTGGACTCTAGAAACCATCTCACGGAACTAATAACAGGATTGGTGTTGGAAGCATGTGATAGCAAGAGGGCAGGCCTGTAGCTCGGCAAGTGAAGTAGGCTCCTCTCGTATATTTTTGCCACCCTTGTGAGGTCTCCTTGGTGCATGCATTTCTGTAGGAGAGTCACTGTGTGTCTCTCCATCTCGGTCATAGTCAGGACCAGACTCCATGTTTGCTAATGTGTGAGTTTTCTTGATGAGTATAAAGATATTTATGGTGTTTTTAGTTTTTTGCCACCAAGGGTAAAAATGTATGAGGGACTGTGGAGGGAGAGGGTATGAGGGGTTTTGGGAATGTTATGACAAGTTTTTTGAGAAATAGGGGGTTTAGGGAATAGTATGTAAGCTTAGGGACAAAAATTAGGGTTTGGGGATTTTGTAGTTAGGATTTGGGAAAATGGGAATTGGTGATAAGGGTGAATGATTTTTTAGGAATATGGAAATTAAGGAATGAGTGGATGAAACTGAAAAATAAATGGAGGAGTCAAAGAGTAAGGGAGTGATGGAATAGAATTGGTAGAAAAAACATAAATACAAACCCTAGGAAATTGTTTTTGAGCAAAATTGCAAAGAGGTAGGGTTTGAGATTTTACACACTAAACCACCATAAATTCTAAGAAAAACTCTTTCACTAGCAAGGGAAGAACTCTAGACTTACTTGCCCACCATAGGATTGAGCAAATTTGGAAATTTGAGGGAGTTTATGGTGAAATCGGGCTTGCAGATCTATGTGCCGCGCCAGAAACCCAACGTGTTGCGCATGTTATATGCGTCGCACTAGTGTATTTTTTACACTGTGGAGGCTGGCCCAATGCGCTGCGCCACTTGTATGCGCCGCGCCTCTCACCCAATGCGCCGCGCCTCTCACCCAATGCGCCGTGCCCTTGAACTTGCACAGTCTTGCTTCAAACTTGCTTCCTTTCTCCAACACGACTTTCTTTTGCTCAATATTTCTTCTTTGAATGCAAATGAGCTCTTTGAACATGAAAAATGACTTATATACAAGAGATTTTGATTTTTCATTCATAAAACCCACTTTTATAATATTTGCATTGTGACTTACTTTTTCAACTCTGTTTTTTGGGCAGTTTACTTTATTTGTGCCTTTGTTGAACTGAATGACTTGATTTTTGTTTTCCTTGCAGGGGATGGAGCTGCTGAAGCCTGACAAGGTGACCAGGGTTTCCCTTGAAGTTATTTACATATGAGAGAACTGAAATTACATCAAATTTATACATAAAAACCTAAAATACTCTGTTTTTCCTCAAAACAGGGTTTTGAGAAAAAATACATTTCTGAGCATGTGATTATGAAATTTATTGGTATTGGAACTTTATTCAACCTCCTCATGCACCTGCTGACCGTTATTGGACATTTTGAAGACCTTTTTGATGAAACCCTAGAAATGACTCTTACAAATTTAAAGACAAAAAATGACTGCAGATGATCTTGATGAATGGAAATGGGCCAGCAGGTAAAGGACATGAGGGAAAATGTACAAAAATCCACTACCATCAGATGATCCATGCTCCTAATGGAATGTAGCTGACTGAGCGAGACACCTAATATGAAATGCAACAGGAGAATTTGATCACTAACGGAGGGATGAAGATATCGACACTAACACGGGCTCTGTAAAAATAAAAAAAAGCGAAACCCTAGAGTTCTCTTTTAAGCCCTTTTTGGACTCTCTAAATATGAAAATATCATAGAGTACTTGACTTTTTGAACTCGTTAAAGGAAATGAACAGTCGTCCCTTCAGTATAAGTTTACCCCTTTTTTGGACTGAAATGGACCATTTACAAAAAATGTATACATTGAATTATCATGGTCAATAGAGTTCTCTCCTGTATTATTTTATCATTTTTCGGGCTTGAGATACTGAATTTATGAAAAAGTACAACCACAGAGTTTACTTATGTTTTTCTTCTGATTCCCTAAAACTGAAAAATGCCGAGTTTCTCCTATACTAGACTCATTAAAATTTAACAGTAAAGGACCTGTTGATTACAAACAGGAATGAACCACTCCTTCTTAGGATTCAATTTTAATAATAATATGGACTCATCCGAAGGATGAGTTTACACAACAAGAAAATGTTATCCTCCTCAAGCTTGTAAAAAATAAACAGGTACTTGCCAGTAATGGTGGGGGGGGGAGGGGGGGAAGAGAAAAGGAATCCAGTTGTCACCCTTGTTTTAAAAGAAGCATACCACTCTTGAACATGAAAATTTTTTCACACTTGTACCTGGGTTGGGAAAATCCTTTGTCTAACAGTTAATCAAACCACATTGAAAGTTTTCCGTCTATTTCTAGGTATTAGCTTTAGGTCAATTCTTACCAAACCATCTACATTTCCGTTATGTGTTCAAGAGACAATTCAAATAAATCATTCATTGCAAACATTTGTCTCCATTCGCTTTGACCATCCCTGAGTCAGTCCTTGCAAATATTTCTTCAAAACTTGATCTAATGGTTTCGTGTTGTGGGCTTTCCTGCGACGGGTCTCTTTCTATCGATGAAAACTCATCATCTAGAAAGTTCATCTAGAATCCTATCAGTACCTTGGAATCTACATGCCCTGATGGCAGGTTTCTCGCCTTAGATGATAGGTTGCATCATTGGCCCTCGATCGAATGATTCTGTGAAGTGTTCGATTGCAAATCATTCATTCAAACTTCATGGATTGTACTGAGTACTTTGAGAGACATTGTCATTATTGGTGGTTTCTCTCACTCTTGTTAACAATTCACATCATTGACCTTTAATCAAGTGATTTCTACCATATTCGACTTCGACACAATCAATCGCATGGATAGAATCATACTAGTTCGGGAAGAGGAAATGAAGACCTTGGATCTAGTTTCCACCATCCAGGTTTCGAGGAGTTTTATTATTCAAGATACAGTAGACTATTTATGACAGATGGTTGTGCCCATGTTGTGTCTACTATTGATGTAATTTTAAAATCATTTATGTACCAGAACATTTAGTTAGTTTTGATCTGAGTATGGGAATGCCTACCTCAACGATGATATACATATATATATATTCTTGCATTGAATGTTTTTATAGGTTTTCGACTGGTGTGTCTGCAATCCAATCCTCGAAATGATAAAGCATTTCACTCTTCAGAACTACCTCAGACTTCACACTTTAGGGGGCAATCTGTTACACGTTATTTTATCACCATGACATATGACTGTCTATATAGGTTCATCACTAATTATATTATGCTCCCTTAGAAGTAAAAAACCTTAATGTTCCTAAACCAAGTCTCGGAATTGGAGAAAAGCTCATTAAAACCCTAAAACGTCTAACTCCACACTTTTCTTAGATTTTTCCTGCGGATCCACAAATATTTTTTCTATAGCCTGTGGCACATCCCGCACGTTCTTCTTATAAAAACTGCGGACCCCCCTAAACAGTCAAATAAAGGAAAAAGTAAGTTCTAGAAGCCCAGATGGACGAATATTCTCTCAACTAGAAGCTTCTAAAGGCATGATCAGTTCAAGCTTTATCCCTCCACTCATGGAGCTCTATCCCTCCACTCACGGATCTTATCATGTAGGTTTTAACCCTGAACATAAATTATCTACACACGAATCTTGTAACAGAAAATAAACAAAAGCGAGATCATAAAACATAAAACAGATAAACACAGATATTTTCCCCTGGATCCCAAATTGGGACAACCAGCTTGATTTTTCATTATATTCCTTTTAGTGTTACAACACATATATATACATGCTGAAGCATACATAAACCCCAATTCATAAACCCTGGATTAGAACATAACCATAGTTCCCTTGACCGGATCTACAAAAATACCAGGGGCTGAAAACCATCGTACCCCAAAACCATGTGCAAAACCATGCACAAAACCATGGACGTGGACTACCCACCGGAAATTAAGGACTACCATGGATGCGTGCTTAGTCGTGGAAAGAATATAACACATACCCAACATTCTCCCACTTGTTGTTTTCTTTCCACAGGGGGTCACAAGAGAGCTTAGTCATTGGCCCAATTCTTCAACACCCATTGTTTCTCTACACCAAGAGAACTTCTGAGTGCTCACAGACTTCATCAATGCATCTGCAACATTCTTCAAAGTGTCCACCTTTACCAGCAACACCCTTTAGCCTCAACCATATCTCTAACAAAGTGATATTGAACATCAATGTGCTTTGTCTTTGAATGATAAGCAGGGTTCTTAGCCAAGAAAATTGCACTTTGGCTATCACAGTCTATCCTTATAGCTTGCTGTACCAACCCCATACTTGAACAAAATCTTTTTGCAACCAAATTTCTTCCTTGCTTGCATGAGTGGCTGCTATGTATTCTGCCTTTGTAGTTGAAAGAGCCACTATAGAATGTCTTTTACTCATCCAACTGACTGCACCTCCAAATAAGCTAAACACATACCCACTTGTAGATCTTCTTTGGTCCAGATCTCCAGCCCAGTCTGCATCAACAAAACCACGAATGTCCAACATTCTTTCCAATCCTTGTCTTCCCTAGTAGCACAAGCCATAATCACTAGTGCCACGTAAATATCTGAAAACCCACTTCACTATTGTCCAATGCTCCTTCCCCGGGTTTGACATAAACCTGCTCAATACTCCCACTGCATGTGCAATGTCTGGTCTAGTACAGACCATTGCATACATTAGGCTACCCACTGCACTTGCATATGGAACACGGGACATATACTCCTCTTCTTCTTGTGTCTTGGGACACTATTCAGCAGACAGCTTTACACCTACAGGAATAGGAACATTCATCGGTTTACTATCCTGCATATTGAACCTTTGCAATATAGTCTCGACATACTTCCTCTGGTTTAACCAGAGCTTCCTCTTTGCCTGATCTCTCTTAATTTCCATGCCCAAAATATAGTTTGCAGCACCAAGATCCTTCATGTCGAATTTGAAGAATAGTTGGGTCTTCAAATCTTGGATAATTTCTTTGTCATTTCCAATCAACAACATATCATCCACATACAAGACCAAATAAATAACACAGTCACCAATTAATTTAAAATAAACACAGTGATCCTCCTTGCTTATGGTGAAGCCAAGTCCCCGTATATAGGTATCAAATTTCTGATACCACATCCTTGGTGACTGTTTTAACCCATACAGAGACTTCTTCAACCTGCATACCAGTTCTTTCTTACCCTTCACCATAAAGCCTTCAGGTTGATTCATGTAGATCTCCTCTTCTAGATCCCCGTGAATAAATGTTGTCTGCACATCCATATGTTCTATCTCAAAATCAAATGCAACAACAACAGATAAAAGTAATCTAATAGAAGTAACTATGGCAATAGGAGATAAAATATCACCAAAATCAATTCCCGGCACCTGGGAATAACCTTTCGCTACCAACCGAGCTTTGTATTTCTCCACCTTGGCTTCTACATTCATCTTCTTCTTAAACACCCATTTTCTCCCAATGGGCTTCCTTCCAGCCGACAACTCCACCAGATCCCATGCATCGTTTTTGTGCAAGGATGCCATTTCATCAACCATGGCCTCCTTCCAGATTTTTCCATCCTCTGAATCTACTGCCTCCCTCACAGTTCTGGGTTCATCATTAGTTATAGTTAAGGAAAAACCTGAACAGAAAGCAGATGGACTATACCTTTCTGGTTGCCTTCTTTCCCGAACTGATCTTCTCAAAGCTGGAGTTTGTGGCTCTTCATCTTCCGAGTCTTCTTCTATTGTAGAGTCTGATTCATCCTCCTTTAGCTCAAACTCTATCTTCTCAGGTTCCTTTGGTAGGACTTCATGTTTAACAACATCTTTCACTTCTATAAACACCACATCTCGGCTGTACACAACCTTCCTTGTTTCTGGGTTCCAAAGCTTGTAACCCTTTAAACCATCCTTATACCCAATAAAGATGCACCTTTTAGATTTATTATCCAACTTGGTCCTTTTCTCCTTTGCAACATGTAAATATGCATCACATCCAAATACCCTTAGATGTGAAATAGAGGGTTTCTTACCAGTCCATACCTCATGTGGGGTCTTATCCTCCAATGCTAATGAAGGTGATCTGTTAACTAAGTAACATGCAGTCTCCACTGCCTCTGCCCAGAATTCTTGTCCTAACCCGGTACCACTGAGCATGCTTCTTGCCTTTTCCATCAGTGTTCTATTCATTCTTTCTGCAACTCCATTTTTCTGAGGTGTGTATGGAGTAGTCTTCTGCCGTGCTATACCACACTTCTTACAGAAATCTTCAAATTCATTCTTGCAGAACTCCCCACCATTATCTGTCCTCAACGCCTTTATCTTCTTCTCTGTCTGGTTTTCCACCAGAGCCTTAAATTCTTTAAATTTGTCAAAGACTTTAGATTTTTTCCTCAAGAAATATATCCATGTATTCCTTGAGAAGTCATCTATGAATGAAACATAGTACACAGACTTTCCCAGTGATGGAACTGACACAGGCCCAAACACATCACCGTGCACAAGTTCTAATATCTTGTTTGCCCTCTTAGCACCAGAAGGAAAACTCACCCGATTTTGCTTCCCATATACACAATGTTCACAGAAATCAAAATCCAGAGAACAATTAGACATACCTTCTACCATACCATCTCTATGCAGTATCCGAAGGCCCTTCTCTCCAATATGTCCAAGCCTTTGATGCCATAGCATGGTCTTTTCTCCAGAGACAGCTAGACTTTCCGTCCCACTTTTAGGAACCACAGAACTGTTACACCCATCAATAACAGTGCTACCTTGTAGCTTGTACAGAGTTCCAGTTCGAACTCCCCGCATTAATACCAGTGCTCCCCGAACCATCTTGCAGGCATCTTTCTCGAACACTGTTTTTACACCTGCATCATCCATCTTGCTTACAGAAATCAGATTTCTGGCCAATGTAGGAATATGCAGAACACCAGGAAGTGTTCTAATCCTCCCACCTTGCAACTTCAGCTTGACCTTTCCACGTCCGACGATTCTGGCCTTCCTATCATCCCCTAGGAAGACATCACCACCATCATATTTCTCATACTCGCAGAACCACTCCCTATGGGGAGTGAAGTGAAAGGATGCACCTGAGTCAATCAACCATGACTCATGATCTACATGTGTATTCGAAGAAGAAGCCAAATACACATCCCCACCTTCATCCGAGGTGGTTTTTGCCTCTGCAGAAGGACCTTCATCAGATCCCTTTCCTTTCTCAGGAGCTTTAGATCTGCATTCCTTTTTGTAGGGCCCTTCCTTTCCGCATTTCCAGCACACCTTTACAAACTTTCCAGGAGATTTAGATCTCCCTCTAGATTTAGATCTCCCACTCGAAACCTTATTCTTGTTTCTGTTCTGGGACCTTCCTCGTACAGATAAGGCATCTCCATTCCGACCCTCCATATTTCTCCGTCTCATTTCCTCCGACAGCAAGGCTGAGACAATGTCATCAAAATTCAAGGTAGTTGTATTGCTACCTATTGCAATAACCAGACTATCCCACGAGTCTGGTAGAGAACACAACAAACTGATGCACTTATCTTCATCTGAGATTTTAATATCAACAGATGAAAGCTGACTTACCACAGTATTTAAGGCATTCAGATGCTCTGTCACCGAGTCTCCATCCTTCATCCTCAGGTTATACAACTTTTTCCGCAGGAACAACCTATTCACCAGAGACTTAGATTGGTACAAAGTCCCTAGCTTTTCCCACAAGGTCTTCTCCGTAGCTTCCCCAGATACATTCAAAAATACTGAATCTGAGACACACAACCGTATTGTGCTTTTAGCCTTCCGATCCAGTTTCTTCCAGTCTTCATCTGACATTCCTCTTGGCTTAGTACCTGGATCTACTGCGATCCACTGATCTTTATCCACCAGCAGATCCTCCATCTTGAGCTTCCACAACTAAAAACTCTGACCATTAAATTTATCGATCTCTATCTTTTTTCCGCTCGTCATCTTCTCTCACTGCAAGAATCGATCCCGCAGATCTCCCACTGAACAGGGCCTACCTCAGGCCCGAACTAAAAAAACCCTCAGCAGCAAAGGCGTCCCCTTGAAGCCGAAACAACTCTGATACCAAATGTAGGTTTTAACCCTGAACATAAATTATCTACACACGAATCTTGTAACAGAAAATAAACAATAGCGAGATCATAAAACATAAAACAGATAAACACAGAGATTTTCCCCTGGATCCCAAATCGGGACAACCAGCTTGATTTTTCATTATATTCCTTTTAGTGTTACAACACATATATATACATGCCGAAGCATACATAAACCCCAATCCATAAACCCTGGATTATAACATAACCGTAGTTCCCTTGACCGGATCTACAAAAATACCAGGGGCCGAAAACCATCGTACCCCAAAACCATGTGCAAAACCATGCACAAAACCATGGACGCGGACTACCCACCGGAAATTAAGGACTACCATGGATGCGTGCTTAGTCGTGGAAAGAATATAACACATACCCAACATTTCCCTTGATATATGGAGCTCAAATCCCTTCATGAGAGGAATCCATCCCCCTCTTCATGGAACTTAAACTACCTCCATTTCCCTATAAATTGAGCTCATGTTTCAGTCTCAAGGGTAGACTATAGATTGTAGATTGTAGACATACATGTTAGTTGCTGAAGAAATTCTCAAGAGAGAATACTCTCTATACTAGTTATTATTGATATGAGAATGATTACACACTCATATCCATAACTTCATGCTAGTTCAAAGAGACGCAGGCTTGTAAATCTGAAGGAGGAACGATTGTTCAGGACCCTGGGAGGAACTTGTTAGTATGAATATTTTGTCGAAGTGTACGAAAAAAGACCACTTTAGCTACGCATAACTAATAGCCCTAACATCAAAGATGGCTGCCAATATCTCCAGATCTGCTGTTAGTTGATCAAGACAAGAGCTGCAAAAAACCAGATCTATGCATAGAAAGACATTAAGCAGTAAAAATAAGCGTTTGCTCCATATATCCAATAGACAAGACAAGAACAATTTTTTAAAAGAATTTTTTGTATTAAGGGCACCTGGGAGGAAAACAAGAAGATGTTTCCAATTCTCCCTAATGGGATGGGTTCTTGGAAGTCCTCAGCACTTCAGATCTAGAATCTCTCTCTCTTGTTGGTGTAGAAAACCCAGACAAAGATAGAACTCAAAGGGAGCTCACACAGCAAATAATGTAGAAATGTGACCAAGTGTATAGATCCAAAGTGATCTAATAGGCAACAAAAGGTGAAGAATGGTAGGAAAAACCCTCCTATTTATAACAAAATATTGGGTCATTCTAGATCTTGGTGCACGATTAAAATAATGTTAACCAAATCTAGATCCACCTTTTATGGAATATTTTATTATATTTGGTGGAGGGAAAAAGCATTTGACTTGGGTCAAATCCCTTTATTTATCAATAATAAATAAATAAATGATTTATTTATCATTTTAAGGAAGTGGTTGAATGATAATCAAATAAATAATGATTTATTTAATTATTTGTGGGTGATTTAGTCATATTTAACAAGGAATATTATTTAAATAAGATTTAAATAATTATTCCTAGAAAGTAATAAGATAAATAGGGATTTATCTAATTAATTTCTTTGTTTTGGGTTAAACATGATGAGGAATAATAATTAAATTATTGTTTAATTAATTATTCCATGAGGAAAATCAAACAAATATAGATTTGTTTAATATTTCCTTTTGGGGTTTCCTGTTTAGACCATAAAAAACCTAATAAATGTGGTTTATTAAGTTATTTAACATAGTGAAAGAAATTTTACTTAGGGTAAAATTGGTCTTACATGGTGTTCTTGGGTCCATCTAATGATAGTAGGTTAGATGACCAAAAAATGGTGTAACAGATTGCCCCCCAGCGTGCGAGTGTTAGGAGCAAATCGTATGACCGAAGTACGTTGTAAGAACTCAATCACCAGACAGCAAAAGGGAAGTCGGAGAGAGAGATGTAAGGTAGACTAATGTGCTGAAGAACTAGACCCTGAGGAGACGAGACTTACAGGTGCAACAAGTCTCTTTTTATGAGAGGGTACCTGTGCTAAAGGCGGCGGGGGAGGCATACCTATGCCTGCCGAGACAAAGTACAAAATAATAGTGTGTCCAGTAAACAAGGGACCGAACCATAAAGTACAGCTGGCATAATCATGAGCCAGATAAAAATACAATGAGGAATCCCACATACATGCTGTGCCTGGGATAACAGCCAGGACTTGTACAATAATATCCGAGTACATGAGATACAAATACAACCCAAATGCCCCCTGTAAATGGGGAAGGGCTCACAAAATCTGACTGATACATGCAAATCAAAGAGGCGCTGCAAGTGGCTAAGGCCGACATCATCAAATATCTGGAGCTGCATCGAAGGCTGCAAGGAGGAGGTCATCCGGGCATGTGGGGGGCTACCTGCAGGGCCACCCCCTCATGAGGGTTGAGACATCTGACACACACCCGGGAATCATCAAGAGCTGCTGCTGTATCACTGAACCATCAAGTATACGGATCTCGATCATGCTGAAAGGAGCTGGAGTGGAGAAACAATCAAGTCAAAGGGAAATGAGAGATCCCTTTGCTTGATCCGAGGCACCGAACAAGAGTGGAAGCTGGAACCAAGGTACACTGCCCTCTAGACCTGTCTTCTGGAATGAAGGAGCTGATGTCGACAGAAGGAGGTCCGCCATAGGTGAGGAAATGAGAGATCCTCAACTAAGGCATGAGAGAAAATGGTAGAGAGACGGAAAAACTGATACCAATGATGATGGTGGAATGGAAGGGACTGAGTAGCGAATGGACGACTTCCCTTGTTAGAGAATAAAGGGCATGAATGACATGGCAGCGACTGACACAACATCATAAGGGATAGGGGACAGTAGGACTGAAGGCCATAATGTGCGACACAAGAGAGAGACCAAGCAATGAAGGATGGAGGGCTATAGCGGGGTACAAAGGGACTCGGGATAGACTCCATGAATGCGATGAGGACTCCACTTGGATGCTCTAAACAAGGGCGACTCGATGGTGCTGCCACATAGTAGAGGTCCAATGGGGGACCATGAAAACATGAGTACAAGATGGTAACTCATGACGAAAATCAACACGAACAAAGACAAGTAAGGAGGCAAAGTGGTGCCCCAAGTACAAGTGTTGTAA